>CM040184.1:19594963-19639963 GCA_022606455.1 Callitettix versicolor | reverse complement strand
CTCCAGGCCGTAAACACATTGGGACCAGCCGTCGGACTGCACCCCAGTACACAGTGAACACAATGATAAAGAAAAATTACTAGATGGGACACGCCTCAGTTGTAATTAATATAAAATAAAAAAAAATAATAATAATTGTTTGTTTAGCTAAAAATGTAATTATTTCTATTATTATTATTATTATTATTATTTACTTATTTAGTCAAAATCGTAATCACTAGTGAAGCTTTTTCTCTTATTATTATTTACTTATTTAGCCAAAATAGTAATCACTAGTGAAGCTTTTTCTCTTATTATTATTTACTTATTTAGTCAAAATAGTAATCACTAGTGAAGCTTTTTCTCTTATTATTATTTACTTATTTAGCCAAAATAGTAATCACTAATGAAGCTTTTTCTCTTATTATTATTTACTTATTTAGCCAAAATAGTAATCACTAGTGAAGCTTTTTCTTATTATTATTTACTTTACTTATTTAGTCAAAATAGTAATCACTAGTGAAGCTTTTTCTCTTATTATTATTTACTTATTTAGCCAAAATAGTAATCACTAGTGAAGCTTTTTCTCTTATTATTATTTACTTATTTAGCCAAAATAGTAATCACTAGTGAAGCTTTTTCTCTTATTATTATTTACTTATTTAGCCAAAATAGTAATCACTAGTGAAGCTTTTTCTCTTATTATTATTTACTTATTTAGCCAAAATAGTAATCACTAGTGGAGCTTTTTCTCTTATTATTATTTACTTATTTAGCCAAAATAGTAATCACTAGTGGAGCTTTTTCTCTTATTATTATTTACTTATTTAGCCAAAATAGTAATCACTAGTGAAGCTTTTTCTCTTATTATTATTTACTTATTTAGCCAAAATAGTAATCACTAGTGAAGCTTTTCTCTTATTATTATTTACTTATTTAGCCAAAATAGTAATCACTAGTGAAGCTTTTTCTCTTATTATTATTTACTTATTTAGCCAAAATAGTAATCACTAGTGAAGCTTTTTCTCTTATTATTATTTACTTATTTAGCCAAAATAGTAATCACTAGTGAAGCTTTTTCTCTTATTATTATTTATTTATTTAGCCAAAATCGTAATTGCATGTGAAGCTAACAAGTTATTATTTATACGAAATAAAGAATTGTACGATTTGGAATACACGGATAACATTATCTTTTATTTTCTTAACCATACTTAACTTCAAAACAGAACCGTCAACAATTGTGCCTAGCAGCAGACACCAATTCCGTTTGATTGTGATCTTTTCGCTTAGATACTAAACTAAACTTGCAGCGATTTTGGTGTTAGCCTGTAGCATTGGTCTATTAATACTGCAACTTATAACTATTCTTTTTATAATTTATCTACAATTGTTCGCTATTGGTACAATTCTTATAGTATACAATTACGTACTATTTTATTGTATTCAGTATTATATACAAAATTATATTTCAATTTTAAAAATTTTCTTTATTAACTTTCTAAAAAAAGACATCCAAGTGCTAGCCCCTAAGTGATGTGCTTCTACGATAGGACAGTCAAAAATTCAAATGACCACTACCTGTTTGGATTAATTTAACATAACATAAAGCTGTCATCTCCATAGCAACCTCAAGATTATTTCTTTCCACGTTCGCAATATTTTTATATCTTATATAGTTGGTATCATGTAAGTACATCCAATATGAAATCCTTAAAATAAATAATTGATAAAGTTTATGGTAAATCGGTTTAATTTATCAAAATCACTTTATCAGATTTCGTTTAGATTGTCATACAAATATAGTAATCCATATCTCAAGTTTGGATAACAAATATTAAATAAAGGAAATGTATGATTTTGTGGCAAATAGACAAAGTGAACATTGAGCACTGTAGAGTTTTTTCTTTTGATTTACATTGTAAACGTAAATTTATTTTTTTTCAAAATTTGGTACACTGTCTTCATTTAGAAAGTTTTATGTATGACTAAAATTTGAGATAAATGTTAATAACCAGTTTCAGATATTATATAGATTTTTAGATTTTCTCTTCGTTAGCTTTCGAACACTTTTTTGTGTGTATACAATAGCGAATGTCAGACAATTTTTCTAATGTTTTTTCATCATTCATTCATTATTGAGTGAATACACAGTTTGCACTTAGTTACTAGAAGAGGTATAGAGACGCCATATCGACAGTTCAAGGTTCAAACGTTTTACTTAATTTGTAAGGATAATGTTTTACAATTTTATTTAGTTAAACCATGATAGCTTTGAATTAAAAACAAAAATATATTGTATAGTCTGTGTGCCACGAGAATGCCTAACTAAATATTGAAGGCGTTCTCATTACATTACCAATGTTCGAAGCGTCTGTTGCTCTCTTGTTCGGGATTGTTAATGATAATGAGGACATCGCATTGAATAATGCATATAATCATTTCCACTTCTAGCTACTCTTTATAATGGAGAATGTATTGTAATCGTCTAAAAAATGTGTGATATATGTAAGTTAATGCTTTGAACGTAATTTATGTTTTGGTCACCAAATGTCATTTCAGTGTTTTTCTATTTTTGTATAGCTGAATGGAATTTAAACATCGCTTCTATCTGAAGTAGTAGAGTTGATGAAGTTTACGTATTATTAAGTCTAGCTGTGTGTCGAGTTGGTTTATTATTACAACTCGACGCGACCTATTCAGGTGACTTGACAGGAGAAGACACGATAAGTGCTTTAGAAAGGAAGCACTTTTTTGTTTTTTCCTTTATATTTAACTAGCCTATATAACTTTTAAAACGTTTTACTTAAATTTGTAAATTTTATTGATACGCAGAAAATTACTAAAAATAAATTTATATTAAGTGATAAAGGCAAAATTTATTGTAAAGAAAATTATAGCAAGTGTTGACTACAAAACATCAAAAAGTGTTGGTTTTTTTTGAATTGTTTAACTTTTTTTAACAATGATGCATCACACTAAAAATTATAATAAATCTAAAACTGTTTAAAATAAATATCAGGTCTTTTATACAAGGTATAGATTATTTTTATTTATTTATTTTTGTTATTTTAAGGCGAAAAACACATTATCGCCTCCCTAAATGTAAGTGTGAGTGTAAAGTGTTAAAGTCGTAAGTGTAGTGTTGTAAGTGTAAGTGTATGTTAGAAAGTAGTACAATGTAAACAAATAAATTTAAATTTAATAAATTGAAAATCAAATTTCCAATTTACGGCTTTTATAAAAGTCCATTATGCGTAATCTTAGTAATCTGCATCTCGGACGCCTTCAACTGTTCGGATACTGTGCGCAACACTCGAACGTAAGGGTTAACAAATCCCTGTTTATTCTCGTGGTTCGTGGACGAGTATACTCCATTTCTGTATATTCCATCAATTATACAGGAATTTTGTGGTTAATTAACGATATTTTTAAACTCGTAATTTTTAAAATAATGTTTAGTATTTATTTTCTTCCATTCTTCTTCTTTTCGTTTCACCCTCTTTGGGGTACGCTGAATTAATCATTTCTTGCGCGCTGTACTTTTCTTTGTTCCCAGTAGCTCTTCATTCTTTCTGATCTTCTTTTCCTCTCCTCTTCTGAAATGATAGGTTTAGGTTTTATTTTGGTTTTATCTTGGAATCTTATTCTTTCGTCTTTGGTAATTATCTTAGCAGTTTGGTCAAACAGTGAATTTTCTGTAATTTTTAATTCTATTAGGTCTTTTTCAATTTCTTTAAACCAGTTCGGTTTTGTTTTACGATTATGGAAAAAATCAAACACCTGTTTCGTCAATCTATTAGAGTTCATTCTAAGAAGATGGCCGTAAAAATTTATTCTCATTTTTCTCATAGTATCTGACAGTTTTTCAATTTTCTTGTAGACAGCTTCATTTCTTATATATACTACCTTATTATCCTGAAATTTTGTTCCTATAAATTTTCTTAAGATTTTCCTTTCCGTTATTTCAAGCTTTTCTATCTGGCCTATGCGATTCATGGTTAATGTTTCTTCCATTCATTAAGTGTATTTATAATTTTTTTTCCCACAGGTAATTTTTTTCCCTGATTTGTATTTATAGGCCTTCACCTAAAACGTAAACAAATTAAATTTATGTTAAAATATTTAAAAAAGGCAATACATTGTGAGCTGTAATTTATGTTTATTATTAATTTAGAAGTAGTAATTATTTTAAATCCAATTACAGGATAGCGTTTAGACTTTCAAGGTTGCTTGAATACAATTAAACAAACAAGTTAGTAACAGTGAACGTCACGCAAGATAACGCAATGGCTAATCCGCTTCTGTTCCTGTGTATGTACCCCAGGCTCTGCAGTAACAATGCGGGTGTCCAACTAACATGCATATATTATTGTTTTTGTCAACCGATGTACTTGTTTAGAATATACAAGTAAAATATACATAAACATATAAGTAATATATACATTTCAAATATTTCTCATACATCATTAATACTTTGTAAATTAAATGAAATGAATAATTCGTTGCATACATAAAATATTTAACAGTTGGTTAAATATTTTTACATTTTATATTTTAACTAAATAATATTTAGTTTAATTTATTTTTTCTTATTTGTTATTTCTCACTGTCCTGTATATATATATATATATATATATATATATATATATATATATATATATATATATATATATATATATATATATATATATATATATATATATATATATAATTATTAATTATTAATTGTTCATAGACCCTGTTGGATCACGTAAAGCACTCCCGACTCATGTCTTGTTCCTTCTAATCCTCCACACCTCCCTCATCATGTCCCCATGGATCCTCTTCCGCTCCTCCGTCCATTTTACCCCTGCTCTCTTTGGGATTTCATTCTCTGGGACCTTCCAACCGAGCATCTTTCTCCTGTATGCGCGCCTGTCTTCAACATCTGTTGAGTCTATTCCTGCGTCATGTAGGTCTATTCTGACTTGTGCGATCCACGACGTTGTTGATTTGACACCTTGTATATACTTAAGGATTCTGTTGGCAAGTCTCGTTGTTGGGAGTCTACTGATGTGTCCATAGAACCGAAGCCTCCTTCTTCTGATATCTGCTGCCAGGTTCGATATCTTCTCTGTGGTCCTCCGGGAGTGCAACCTGTATCCATCTTCTGTTAATCTCGGACCAAGGATCTTCCTCAAGATTTTGCGTTCTTCCTTCAAAATACCCTCCATGGTAGCTATATATATATATATATATATATATATATATATATATATATATATATATATATATATATATATATATATATATATATATATATATATATATATATATATATATATATATATATATATATATATATATATATATATATATATATATATATTTATATATATATATATATATATATATATATATATATATATATATATATATATAGAAATATTACCGTAAAGAATCGAGATTCTATGAATAGACTAAGTTTTGAAAAGTGAATTCGACATAAAAACGTTCTAAGTTTATGTAATTTGCTATGAACACCACTAGATTCTTCTTAATAAAACGACTGATTTTGCGAAATAACTTTAAAACATGTTAAATCTTATTTTTGGTAAAACGTATCAGTCAGTATCTCACAGCAAAAACTAGGAAATACCTTTTTACAAAATCAAAATTCACGGATTTTTCATACATTTTGACCATTTATTCAGATTTCTAGTCTGTGTCGAATACCAAATTTTAAATTAAAAAAATATGTACTTTGAGGATAAAGTAAAAATGGTCAGTGCGTGTTGCTGACAATTTATTCCCGAAGACATTAAAATATAACTTTGAGTAAACAAACATTTATTATATATTCAATTACTGAATTTTATAAAAAAACAATATTTATTATCAATATTATTATTTATTTATTTATTTTATTGCTAATTTCTATGATACAATAATTTTTTTAAATTTAATTGTTTTTTGTAATATTTTGAATTGCCACCATTTTAAAAAGTTTTAATCAATTTTTATGTTTAAAAACCTTTTCTAGTAATAATAAGTAAATACGAGCAACCTAAAATATGCAAATATATTACCAAGGTAAGTAAAATTAAGAAAAATTATTTTAAAATTAATTTGTACATACAAAAGAGTACTATTATTATACTATAGGCCTACTATAAAATACTCTTACCTTATCGATTGCTAACATGCAACAATTTATACTTTATCCTGATTGATAACAATGGTGTTTGTAAGCTTTCATATAAATCTCTGGTATTGAAGGTAAACACAATATTTATGGAACCTTGGGGCTTTGCCAACTAAGCCGTACCATTAAAAGCTTTATTAATGACAGCGGCTGAAAAAGTTCCGCTAATGGATTCTTGAAAACAGGACCGCCTTCACTGATGACACTGCCTAACTAGGACAATGGACGAAATTTAATTAGGCTAACTATTAGGTTTAGGTTCGTAATTATATATGACTAAGGGAAAGCACTGCACTGTACAGGACTAACCTAATTGTTTGGTTTTTTTTATTTGCTTTTGAAACGAGATAATGTTATAACAATTAATGATTGATTACTATAATCAAATGTGGGTAAATAATATTTTTATTGGTTTTCAAAAGTGCAATTGTTATTAATGTTTGATTTTCAAAATAATTAGTTCACATTGGCGATATAAGAGTTTTTAAAATTTGTTTTACAAAAATAAAAATTTTGTTTAGAAATTTAAAACTTATCGATGCTGTAAAATAGTTGGTTTAGAACGTACTCTGGCAACATCATATTCATGTTCATTGATTCCTTTGTGAAATGTAACTTACTGTAATTTGAAAGTTTATTGAATTAATTGCAAAATACTACATTGCATATACAAACAGTTTCGAAGAAAATCCGTATACCGAAGTTGAAAAATCTGGGCATATTAATTTATTATCATTTTCATTGTTTAATATTTAGTAAACTAGCAAGGAATCAATAATATGTATCCAGTATTGTTGTCGAGAGAATTAACTTGTTTTTAGTTTTTTAATACATCTTATGTACGTAGCATTTAGCTAAAAAATAAATGGTGCAAACGTATTTACAGAAAAACTCTTACATTCGAATATATTGATTAAATGTAATTCGGCCAGAAAATTCTGAAAACGATTTAATTTTTCAAAGACGTTTTATCAGATATTGTTTAAATTTATGTAAAATTTATAACTCAATTAACATATAATTTAAAGTACAAGAAAGTTTCTTTTCGAAAATAAATCAAAAATAGAAAACAATACCGACTATGGGCAGAGTTTAATTGTGATTAACTGTAAAAGCATAAATGTATGTCAATTAAAATTTGCTACATTGACGTATAAATTTATATACATATATATTTTGGTCGTATCTTTATAAACAATACAAATTTCATAAAATTTTCTTAAATCGATATTAAATGCTTTGTATAAACTCTTAAAATATATTTTTTAGAACAGTAAAAAAATAATACTGAAAAAGTAAAACTAGCTTTTAACTCCTTAGTACACGAAGTTACAGTACTTATTGTAAATGTGAAAACAATTATTTTAAATTTTAATGTGACCTGCATTATCTCAGGTCCTAAGATTATTAAAAAAAGGTTTTCATTGAGAACTACTTCCGTTGTTAGTGTCTGTGCTTGCCTGAGCACATCACTGAACTCTTCACGAATTACTTAAATACTGTGAATTTTAAGTTCTTCAATATTATGAAACCATTAAAAGCTAGTTGTTGATTTCATAACATTTTTTGTACAAGAACCAGTAAAAAAATAAACACGATCTTTTAAAAAATCAGTTTTAACAATGTGAAAACCATTTCATTCAAAAATATAGAAACAAAACGTGTAGGAAAAATAATCTAAAATTGCAAATTTTTAAAACAAGCAATCCGATATAAAAACTCAAAAAGTTTATCAAAAGATTGCTAAAATTTTAATCATATACTTGCCTGATAATTCACAATAAAGAAAAGTGTAGCAAATTTACAATAAAGAAAAGTGTAGCACATTTACAATAAAGAAAATTGTAGCACATTTACAATAAAGAAAAGTGTAGCACATTTACAATAAAGAAAATTCATAGTATTGAGGAAATACAAAATTTAACATAATCGCCGATAGAGAAAACTGAAGGTAAAGACATTTTTGTATTATTTTCACTAATTATTAATGAAATAGGCTAACATGATCTTCGTGTTTTCAGTGAAATTTAAAAATTGAAAATAACAATTATGGAACTTTTAACGCTGATTATAGTAATGAAATATGATTTTCAAAAGAAAGTAAGATGCAAAAGTTATTAATTCTTTAAAATTTTAATTGATCGCCATTTTTAAATTGTTGAAAAATCTTTTTAATACTATTTGAATCAAGTAAAACTAAATGTTTTAGTGATAACCACCCACACACACACACACAAATATTTTCTATACTTTTGTAATATAAACGTTAATTTCAAAGTGGCAGGTCTAAGATGTACTATGATGGTCGTTCCAGAGTGAACGTGGCCAAAACATAACACCCACCCACCCACACACACACACACACACACACACACACACACACACACACACATATATATATATATATATATATATATATATATATAATATTTTCTATACTTTTGTAATATAAACGTTAATTTCAAAGTGGCAGGTCTAAGATGTACTATGATGGTCGTTCCAGAGTGAACGTGGCCAAAACATGACACCCACCCACCCACCAACACACACACACACACACAAACATATATATTTTCTATACTTTTGTAATATAAACGTTAATTTCAAAGTGACAGGCCTAGGATGTACTATGATGGTGGTTCCAGAAATGAACGTGACCAAAACATGACACCCACCCACCCACACACACACACACACACACACACACACACACACACACACACACACACATATATATATATATATATATAAATATTTTCTATACTTTTGTAATATAAACGTTAATTTCAAAGTGGCAGGTCTAAGATGTACTATGATGGTCGTTCCAGAGTGAACGTGGCCAAAACATGACACCCACCCACCCACCAACACACACACACACACATATAAATATTTTCTATACTTTTGTAATATAAACGTTAATTTCAAAGTGACAGGCCTAGGATGTACTATGATGGTGGTTCCAGAAATGAACGTGACCAAAACATGACACCCACCCACCCACACACACACACACACACACACATATATATATATATATATATATATATATATATATATATATATATTTTCTATACTTTTGTAATATAAACGTTAATTTCAAAGTGGCAGGTCTAAGATGTACTATGATGGTCGTTCCAGAGTGAACGTGGCAAAAACATGACACCCACCCACCCACCCACCCACACACACACACACATATAAATATTTTCTATACTTTTGTAATATAAACGTTAATTTCAAAGTGACAGGCCTAGGATGTACTATGATGGTCGTTCCAGAAAAGAACGAGGCCAAAACATGAGGCAACTACACTATTGTAAACTTGTAAATTGCGAAAGTGCTTAAATACAAAAGAATGAAACTACAATTAAATGTTACTATATGAAAGAAATAAAGCTCGTATCTGTGCAATAACGCACGTGTGACATTTATTTTTTAAAAAGTTGATTAAATTTAATTAATGGATATTCTGTAACTTTTAATTTTTGTGAAACATTGAGCTACACTCACATTCTGTATAATGCAATTACAAGTTTAAATTAATTCGCTGTACACGTTCGTTATCAATTACATGTGATGCGGACATGACACATTGGCTACCCGGAAGTGACGTCACAACTAACTGCTACAACATGCACCTACCAAAGCGTAAACGTGATATACGAGGGTAGCACACAAATGTCATGGCTTCGTTGTTAATTGTTTATCCAGTTTCGTTAAAGAATATGTTGTTGTGAATAATGAAATAAATTGATACAGATAAAGTTCATTGTCATGAATGAAATGGTTGTAGTTGCCTGTCAATGTTTTGTTTTAAATTGTGAGTTACTAATCATTATTGTTTTGTTGTATTATTCATTAGATGCAAATTGCGTTTATCACATTTTATGAAGAGAAAATGTTGTGTTAAAAAAGTTACATAAAATATATAACATTTGTATTATCAATGTTAAACGAGAATCAAAGAAACATAATTATAATTAATTTTCAAAAGTAGTTGAAGTGAAAATTAGCCTTATAATTCAGACATAAAGTTATTAATATATTGACGTAATTAATAAAGAAAGTATTACATGGCATCAATTTATAGTTACAGATTTGTAAGATACGTAATACATTTTATGTAGTTAAATAACTTCTGCAGATAATACTACATAACAAAAAAGCTTAACTTAAATAGGTTTTAGAACTTCTTCTCGTCTGTCTAACTTTTATGTATGTTTTATTAAATATTTTTTATTACTCTATGACCACAAAAATTAAGTTACTATCATATCTGTATGCTTTAGCATACAATAATTATTTTAGGAAGTGAAAATATTGATTTTGTAATTGATTTAGTAGCTGAATACTTTAAATTTAGAAGTCCAAAATGTTGAAATATGATTTATTTTTCGATTACCCCGTATCATGACAAGGTTAAAAAAATATACAAACATGATTTCATTATAATTTGTTTTGTATTGTTTATTTAAGTGGCTCGCTATAATTTAGTTTTTGTCTTACTTTTTACAATAAAACTTCTGACAGTGGCGTTTTGTCCAATTTATCCAGTTACACAATTTAATGTAAGATTAATTAACTAAACCAACAATAAGGGCTGAAATGTTTTCTGTTAATCTGCGATAATTCATTAGGCAGTGGCCTGCGTCAGTGACAGCGGGTCAGGTTTTTGTTTCCTCTTGCAACAGTCCTGCGAAAGCATTACTGATAATCTGTTTTGTAAAATTGAGGAAAATTGTGAATTTGTCTTTCACTTATGACCATAATACATTATAAAAAATATTACTTAAACAGTATATGATTGGTAGTACGATCAGTTAATATATATGTTTTTATAGTCTGTAGGCAAAATATGACTCTTTTATAGTTACTCATACACTGTGAGACTGATCACAATAAAATTTGGCGAAAACAATCTTGCCTGAAAACATAAAAAAATAGCACATTATTTAAGAGAAAGCCACATAAATTTAAAATATAGTAAATGGTAAATATTTCTTTATTTTCTAGTGTGGGGTATTATAATGTTCCTGAATCCGAATATAAATAGGTTTAAGCTGCCAGGACCTTTCCAAAGATTCAGTTCTTCACATCCGTCGCTCTAATGTCTACAAGTTAGATTACAAAATCTCGATAAATTTAAAAACCTAGTTCTAATGAAAACAAAAAATTGTTTTTCAGAATATTTTAATTTTGTGTATTTATGGGATTCAGGAAGTCGTCTTTTGAAAATTAACCAACAAATTTAAAAGTTCTTTCCAGTGTGCATAAAAGTAAGTAGAATACGATTCATAAATAATTTTTACGTTAGGACATAAAATGCTTTTCAAAAGGAGCACTGAAAACGTACACTACAAGCTGTACAGTTCCCTCGTGCAATTCAGAAGGCACCGGAAGTCAGCTGATGCATTCTTGTTAATATGATGATGTTATTGTATTTGAAACAAGCACCTGCTCAGTACGTGTTTTGGAAGTGTGTGCTTGACCATGTTTTCACAAAAAATATTAAACTGAATATAAAGATTGTCACATTAAAATTTTCGGGTCTAACTTTAGGATACATGGAAAACAAGATGTACTGTATTAGTTGGACATTCTTACACGAAGTATTGATGTAAAATGATTGAACAGGTTTAATGGGTACAAATTAAAATCTAATAGTGTTAAACAATTCATCACAATATTTCTTAATCACTTTGTCTATTATTATGAAGTTTAAATAAGATGTTATTCAAAGAACAAATTTTACAAAACGTAGTGATGGAACATAACCTAAAACACCGGTATGCAAAAAATATAAAATCAAACGACAACGTTTGTACAAATACTAGTTTGTTGAGATACAGGGTCATATTTTATCATCACCAACAGCTGTATAAAATCACTTTGCTACATTAAATATTAATTTTATATTGATTATTACTCGATAAGTATATGTAAAGCGATCAAATTCCTATCTAGTAGATATTGAACTTTTTATATGTAAACTGAATTTCAGACTTAGCTACTTGCTTTTGCCTGTAAAATGTATTTTCAAAAATTGTGAGATAGCCTACACACGTTTCTTAAGCTTTCTTGCATAAGGGAACGTGATAAGAGCCAATTTCCAGAATAATATTTTTCTTACACTTTTTTGAAAATTTAATTTGACCATCCATAATAAACAATAAAATTTGAATTTTAAACTTTCATTTTGCATGTAAAAACAAAAATGGATCTAGATAGGATTTGAAAAATTAAAATGTTTATTTGTCCCAATTCTAAGCCTGCTTACATTAGTGAAATCAGATTTAAAAAGCATAATATTAAAGTCAAGATAAAAACGTATGATTTTATAAACTGTCGAATGAATCTTGCTCGATAGTTAATATGGATAGCTATAATTAAAATTTATTTTTGCTAAGTTTTCGTTAAATCGAATCGTTAGTGCAAACACTAGAAGTTCAATACACACACACACACACACACACACACACACACACACACACACACACTTACATATATCCAAATTTAACAACCACTTAACAAGTGATCTGAAATTCAGAATAGTTCGGCGCTCATCTCAAGGTCCCGGGCCTGGGTCTTACTTTGATGTCAGCATTCATTATATATCTGATAATTGAAGATCCTTTGAATAATGTTAGGTATATTTAGTATTATATTGAACTGCAGAAATATATATAACGGAACAGTCATTTTCCGTTCTGTAGTAAACAAAAATATTTTAGTAAGTATTGATTAAAATGTAATAAAACAATAAAATACTGCCGTACACTAGGATATATATGGCGATATATATAAACAATCTTGGAATTGACCTACGAAAATAAAAATTTAAGTAAATATAATTACATAGTTTACAAAGATTAACATTTTGAAAGGCTGGGATGTGCGTGTAGTATAATGACGTTCATTATTAAATTAAATTATTAATAAACCTATTTATATTCATAAACCTATTTATGTGACAATACTGTACTAAGCATATGAAAGATATATTTAAGTGTAAACGCCTTAATATTTTATGCTTGAGTATTAAATATATTTTTTAACTATAATTAAAATGCTTTATTTAACTTATATATATATATATATATATATATATATATATATATATATATATATATATATATATATATATATATATATATATATATATATATATATATATAATGTCCATACTTTAGATCAATTAGACTAATGTATGGAGCGACTGTGGCTTGAACTAAGCAGCAATTCAAAACTGACACAACGCAGCAGACTGCCCGGTGCTACTCACATCGATTACCAAGCCTCTACACATATATATAATTAAAAATAATATATATTTATATGTATATACTTTATATATATTTATTTATAATTTTTAATAAATAAATATTAAATGTAAAAAACAGATGGCATAACAGTGACGCTTGTTTTGTGGTTGTCCTGTATACATAAATAACTGGACAACGATAAGAGTTAATGTCAGGCGAAGGCAGCAGAGGATGGAGTTAATTCCTAACCTACATTTAGTACAGCTGCTTTTTGGGGACAGTGTTTGAATATGAATAAATAAAGTTATATAGTTTTATTATAAATGAGATATAAATGTACTTATCTTAGCTTTGTAATTATTCTATTTTAGTTTATTGTGGCAGTTATTAATCTGTGTTTGGCTTTGCAAACTTTTAATATTTTATTCGAGCGGTGTTTTCGGTTTTTAATGGATTTACTGATTGGTAATTTTAATTGAAAATGGATATTAAAAAAAAGTACTACTGCAATTTAATAAGCGCAGCACAATTGCCGATATGCGCGGGCCACGCTCCGCTTGCCGTAACGACATTAATACTTTAGTCTCCTGAAATCCGTTTGATTTCAATTAGGATTAGAAGTAAATTATGAATAGTTTTAATCTGAGCGAAATTCACTGGATTACCACAAAATTCAGTCAAATAAATTTCGAACTATTGCTAGTTTAAATCAAAAGGAAATAATTAAGTATGAATTATTTTCTGATGTATCTTAATCTAGCTATTATTACGAATAACGTTTATGCATTTATCTTTTAGTGAAATTTATTTCAAAATCAAACAAACCAAAATTGTTAAGGAAATTGAAATACGTATATTGAAATTCGTTACAATATTGTAAATAATACTTTTTATAAAATTATTATTTTTATTTAAAACTTTTTAAAATATTTCTGTCCTTTATAATAAACATTTTGTCTATAAATTATTATTTTTTTACTTTTATTTAATATCTGAAAATTACTCTAGTTGTTGAGTATAATATGGTGAGATAAATCTATAATGTCTTTATTTCGCTAAGGAGACCGATCATGCAGGCACAGTTTCATTTTGTTATCTTACACAAAGTTATTATTTATTTTGTATAGTTTTTCAAATTTCTTACATTTAAACAAAAGTGGAAGTCATAATTAATTCATCGTCTACTTTCAGTGGCAAGTTTTCCAATTCTTGCAAAATAATTTAAGTAATGGAAAAACAAAAAATGCAAAACTGAAAATATTCTTATATTGGATCAAAGTAAATTAAAAAAAAACAATTACTTTGACTATTTAAGTAACAATTTAGCTAATTAAAAATGTTTTTCTTTCATTTTTAGTGCTATAGTATATTTGAAATGCTAATTGTTTTTAGTTATTTCTTATTTAAATTCATCTCCTTTCACCTTCTTTTGTCTAAGGAGTATTTAACCCCTCCTCCTTGGTGTTCGTCGCCCTCTGACTCAGTTACCCATCGCCCTAAAGAGAGGTTCAGCACGGACTTGATTTATTTTTAAGTGGTGACGAAACGCAGTTTAACTGCTAATAAGAAAACAGTAATTATTTGAAATTTTACTCTTTTTCACACATTTCAAAAAAAAAATAAAATATATATAAATATATGCGAACTTACTCCTTCGAACGTATCTTCAGAGTCCTTTTGAATCTGAAGAATAAAGGACTCCAACAATCTGTCCAATAGTCAGCAAATTGTATTGTACAGCCAATATAACACAATTAATAGCACAAAGTTTATAACATAAACTTATATAACGTAACTAAACTTATATAAACTTATAAAAAATATATTACATACAAAGTTCATTGCCACATAGTTCACTTATTTTAATTTTTGATTATTACAAAGTATCAGTGATTCGGTACATTCACGGTATGACCAAAATTAGTGAACTGGTTAATACCGGATACATAGTTTATAGTTTGACAAGTTATCGTCTCTCTTGTATAGTACAAGCAAGTTAGAGAATATATTCGGTTAGTAACCAGAGTTAACTAAGCACGGTCCGCTAGCTTGCTTATAGTTTATAGTTTGACAAGTTATCGTCTCTTTTGTATAGTATAAGTAACTTAGAGAATATATTCGGTTAGTAACCAGAGATAACTAAGCACGGTCTGCTAGGTTGCTTATAGTTTATAGTTTGACAAGTTATCGTCTCTTTTGTATAGTACAAGCAAGTTAGAGAATATATTCGATTAGTAACCAGAGATAACTTAGCACGGTCCACTAGCTTGCGGTTAGTAACCAGATATAAATAAGCACGGTCCGCTATCTTGCTTATAGTTTATAGTTTGACAAATTATCGTTTCTCTTGTATAGTACAAGCAAGTTAGAGAATATATTCGGTTAGTAACCAGAGATAACTAAGCACGGTTCGCTAGCTTGCTTATAGTTTATAGTTTGACAAGTTATCGTCTCTCTTCTATAGTACAAGCAGGTTAGAGAATATATTCGGTTAGTAACCAGAGATAACTAAGCACGGTCCGCTAGCTTGCTTATAGTTTATAGTTTGACAAGTTATCGTCTCTCTTCTATAGTACAAGCAGGTTAGAGAATATATTCGGTTAGTAACCAGAGATAACTAAGCACGGTCCGCTAGCTTGCTTATAGTTTATAGTTTGACAAGTTATCGTCTCTCTTCTATAGTACAAGCAGGTTAGAGAATATATTCGGTTAGTAACCAGAGATAACTAAGCACGGTCCACTTGCTTGCCTATAGTTTATAGTTTGACAAGTTATCGTCTCTCTTGTATAGTACAAGCAGGTTAGAGAATATATTCGGTTAGTAACCAGAGATAACTAAGCACGGTCCGCTAGCTTGCTTATAGTTTATAGTTTGACAAGTTATCGTCTCTCTTGTATAGTACAAGCAGGTTAGAGAATACATTCGGTTAATAACCAGATATAACTAAGCACGGTTCGCTAGCTTGCGGTTAGTAACCAGAGAGAACTAAGCACGGTCCGCTATCTTGCTTATAGTTTATAGTTTGACAAATTATCGTTTCTCTTGTATAGTACAAGCAAGTTAGAGAATATATTCGGTTAGTAACCAGAGATAACTAAGCACGGTCCGCTACCTTGCTTATAGTTTATAGTTTGACAAGTTATCGTCTCTCTTGTATAGTACAAGCAGGTTAGAGAATATATTCGGTTAGTAACCAGAGATAACTAAGTACGGTCTGCTAGCTTGCTTATAGTTTATAGTTTGACAAGTTATCGTCTCTCTTGTATAGTACAAGCAGGTTAGATAAAATATATTCGGTTAGTAACCAGAGATAACTAAGCACGGTCCACTAGCTTGCGGTTAGTAACCAGAGATAACTAAGCACGGTCCGCTATCTTGCTTATAGTTTATAGTTTGACAAATTATCGTTTCTCTTGTATAGTACAAGCAAGTTAGAGAATATATTCGGTTAGTAACCAGAGATAACTAAGCACTCTCTGCTAGCTTGCTTATAGTTTATAGTTTGACAAGTTATCGTCTCTCTTGTATAGTACAAGCAAGTTAGAGAATATATTCGGTTAGTAACCAGAGATAACTAAGCACGGTCTGCTAGCTTGCTTATAGTTTATAGTTTGACAAGTTATCGTCTCTCTTGTATAGTACAAGCAGGTTAGAGAATACATTCGGTTAGTAACCAGATATAACTAAGCACGGTCCACTAGCTTGCGGTTAGTAACCAGAGATAACTAAGCACGGTCCACTAGCTTGCGGTTAGTAACCAGAGATAACTAAGCACGGTCCGCTAGCTTGCTTATAGTTTATAGTTTGACAAATTGTCGTTTCTCTTGTATAGTACAAGGAAGTTAGAGTATATATTCGGTTAGTAACCAGAGATAACTAAGCACGGTCCACTAGCTTGCGGTTAGTAACCAGAGATAACTAAGCACGGTCCACTAGCTTGCGGTTAGTAACCAGAGATAACTAAGCACGGTCCGCTAGCTTGCTTATAGTTTATAGTTTGACAAATTATCGTTTCTCTTTTATAGTACAAGGAAGTTAGAGAATATATTCGGTTAGTAACCAGAGATAAGTAAGCACGGTCCACTAGCTTGCGGTTAGTAACCAGAGATAACTAAGCACGGTCCGCTAGCTTGCTTATAGTTTATAGTTTGACAAATTGTCGTTTCTCTTGTACAGTACAAGGAAGTTAGAGAATATATTCGGTTAGTAACCAGAGATAACTAAGCACGGTCCACTAGCGTGCTTAGCGGGAGCGCGTGACTATCGCATGAAGAAGAGTGGGGTAAAGTTTAACGCAGGCAGTAATAAGAAACGAGATTCTGGATAATCTCCTAACGCTTCACTGTTGGAGGGCGAATCAGGAGATGCGAAGTCGGAATATTTCCGAGTGAATTCCGAGCAGTTTAGC
The DNA here is from genome assembly GCA_022606455.1 of Callitettix versicolor. Lineage (NCBI taxonomy): Eukaryota > Metazoa > Arthropoda > Insecta > Hemiptera > Cercopidae > Callitettix > Callitettix versicolor. The sequence continues at coordinate 19,622,123 of CM040184.1, read as the reverse complement.
ACGCGAGGACAAAAACGTTTTGTCAGATGTGTGATTGTAGAACGAGTAACGTGTTTAGGCTGGCAAGGAGACACGAATGTGTCCTTCGACCGTTGGTGGTAACATCCCCAAAGCGTGGTTTTGTTAAAATTCCATTTTCTTTGGCTACAAAACGTAACAGAGCCGTTCACCGAAATATTCGGACTTCACATGTCTTTATTTGCTCTCCCACAGTGACGCGGCAAACATCTGGTTACTCAGAATTGTGTGCGATAAACCCTTCTTAGTGCTATAGGCTACTCACGCGCTAAGCTTTTCTAACTTGCTTGTACTCTCTCTTTTCTCATATGTAAGGACTTCAGTCACATGTGGATACGAATGTCCGTTCACGAGCGTGTATAAAATGTTTTTTTCTCTCTCTCATATAAATAAATATATTATTTTATACATTCTTTTGTCTTTTATTTATACTGTGCGAAACATTCGAAATGAAAATATTGTATTAGTGCTACACAAGAGCTGTGAGATGTGAAACAAGCAAGAACATAAATAAATGGTTAACTTTCAAATCTAGTGGTGTTTCTTTTCAACCTAACCAAACTTAATCAATATTAGTCAACCTATCCTAAACACTGCTAAATACTAAAAACAAGTAAAAAAGGATTAATTTTCACGTGTCGGTCATGGAGTGAGGCTTTAGTGTACAATAGTGATTTTTGAGACACATGTATGCGAGAGTTAAAAGTCGTTTCTTCTTCTTCTTTTCGTTTCACCCTCTTTGGGGTACGCTGAATCAATCATTTCTTGCGCGCTGTACTTTTCTTTGTTCCCACTAGCTCTTCATTCTTTCCGATCTTCTTTTCCTCTCATCTTCCGAAATGACAGGTTTAGGTCTTATTTTGGTTTTATCTTGGAATCTTATTCTTTCGTCCTTGGTACTTATCTTAGCAGTTTGGTCAAGCAGTGAATTTTCTGTAATTTTTAATTCTATTAGGTCTTTTTCAATTTCTTTAAACCAGTTCGGTTTTGTTTTACGATTATGGAAAAAATCAAACACCTGTTTCGTCAATCTATTGGAGTTCATGCTAAGAAGATGGCCGTAAAAATTTATTCTCCTTTTTCTCATAGTATCGGACAGTTTTTCAATTTTCTTGTAGAGAGCTTCATTTCGTATATATACTACCTTACTATCCTGAAATTTTGTTCCTATAATTTTTCTTAAGATTTTCCTTTCCGTTATTTCAAGCTTTTCTATCTGGCCTATGCGATTCATGGTTAATGTTTCTGCTGCGTACAGTGCTTCCGGCTTGATCACTGTTTTATAATGTTTAATTTGGACCCCCATGAAAGGGATTTCTTATTGTATGTTTCTTTCGTCAATTAGAAGGCCAATTCAAGTTTGTTTCCCCTGGATTCCATTGCCTTGCCCTCATCTGCATTCCAACTAATCCATTCACCAAGATATTTGAACTCTTTTACAATTTCTATTTTCTGTTCTTGGATTTTAAGGTATTTATTTGGGTATTTGTTGTTTGTCATGATTTTGTTCTTTTCAAAAGATATGTTTAGACCTATTTTAGCTGCTTGTTTCTTCAATTCAAGAATCTGCTCCCTTGCTTCCTCCATTGTTTCAGCAAACAAGGCCATATCATCTGCAAATGCAATACAGCTAATTCTGAGATTCCTCTTTTTTGTAACGCAATCCTATTCCACTTTTTATATTTTTCTTCCATTCCCTGACTACTTTCTCAAGTGCACAATTAAACAATAAAGGGGAGAGCCCATCCCCCTGCCTGACTCCCGTTTTTACTTCAAATGAATTTGATAGTTCACCCATAAATTTAACTTTCGAAACTGTATTTGTTATAGTTGCTTTTATGATATTAGTTGTTTTCTTATCCAAATTTAGTTCTTCTAGTACGGATATAAGAGATTCTCTATCAATGGAATCGTAGGCCTTTTTAAAATCAATAAAAGTAATTACATACGTTTTAGCTCTTACTTTTTGGTATGCCATAATGTTTTTAAGATTGAATATTTGTTCCACGCAAAAGTCGTTTCATTATCTCGTTATTTACAATATTCACAACAGTATTTAAAGACTTTTTTACAATGAGCGTGTGTAATGCTCATTGTAATTAATTAGCCTTGGCTCACGGTTCCGTCACTACTTGAGTTGTCACAAGAAATTATAAATCCTTTTTTAGATTTATAATGGTCAGCTTTATAGACATAGCTTATAAATAATATTATCAAAAAATATAATACATCACTCTCCCATCCCCTGCTGACGTAATATTAGCCGTCCAATGGTACCGACCTAGACTAATTGCGTCAACAGTACGTAACTTCTCGTTACGCCCATCCAGCCACTCTTCTAAACAATGCCAAGTGTCTGCAATGTGATAAAGTGTTTTCAATAACAAAGAACATTTCAGGAAGTGATGATATTTCTGCTGTGTTCGGTCATTCGTAAATCGCATTGTATACAACGCGACCTTGAAGTTTGTTTATTCGATTTACATCGATGCCAATCGCTTCAGAACCAATTTTCGGCTGTATTTAATGAGTTCAAAGAGATATTTTTGATAGGTGTGATTGACAGCGACATTAGGAAGAAAGTTTAAAACTGCAGGAAGACATTAGGTAGTTCAACATGAACTCCTCGATCCCCGTGAACAACACAAGCTGTTTCTTGGCAATACGAACTGTGTTATTTAAAACAATGGAGACAGATACATGTAGTGTGTTATACGATAACGTTATACCATTGCAAATAGACTAAAGTTCATGATTCTGTGTATTCAGAAGACAAGCGGTTTATGCTACTGGAGCCAGGTAACAACACAATATTTGTTATTTCAGTACTGAATACCGAAGAGGGTCTTTACTGTCGTTTCTTAATTCCTTGTTCCTTAGCGGTAAATAATTATTACATCTTTAATATTCTTTATAATTGTACATCATAATTTATAAAAAATTACGGATATTTACTACTAAGATTATTTTTTATTTAATTTATCAAAACTCAACAACTGTATTAAAAAAGTTTAAAATGTATGTAGGCTTCTGTTTATACAGTATACTTTATAAATGTATGTATTTGTTTATTTGTTTGAAAATATTAAAATTATTTTAAACGCGGTAAAAAATAATTGAAGAATGTAAAGAAATATTTCTCTTATTGTAATTCTGTACGGTCATTAATTTAAAGTTCCCTGTTCAGAGTATTACATCTTTAATATTCTTTATAATTTTACACCATAATTTATAAAAAATTACGGATATTTACTACTAAGATTATTTTTTATTTAATTTATCAAAACTCAACAACTGTATTAAAAAAGTTTAAAATGTATGTAGGCTTCTGTTTATACAGTATACTTTATAAATTTATGTATTTGTTCATTTGTTTGAAAATATTAAAATTATTTTAACCGCGGTAAAAAATAATTGAAGAATGTAAAGAAATATTTCTCTTATTGTAATTCTGTACGGTCATTAATTTAAAGTTCCCTGTTCAGAGTAACAAAATTCCAAACGATTACTTAAAAGAAGTCGGTTGATTTATCAAGTCTGATTTCCTGCACAGCAATATATTTGTTTACGTAAGTATTTCAATTTTTTGTTTTTGTAAATTTGTTTCAAGACATCTGCGTGCACAGGCTTTCCAGTAAGGCTCTAAGAAGAAAATACAAGCGAACGCATTAAGTTAAAGTGCGCTCATTGGAACAGTCTTACATAATCATACTTTTATAAAGTAAAAACTATTTTTGTTGCGTTAAAAATAAAATATTGGGCCTACTGAATAATTAAAAGCAACATTAGAATATTAGAAATAATAACAAGTGTGAAATATAGTAAAGAAAAAAGGCGTTTTATTTCCAACAATACTTGTTTTGAAAAGCCAGCATACGTGGTTGATTTTCACGCAGTTAATACATCGGAACATGCACGATTTTATACTCTGTTTTTGCGTTGTTGAGGACGCGAGGCTAGCAAATAATTCACAAGAAACTGAGCTTATTTCGACAACTTCACACACAGATTAGCCTGATATATGGGGCGGGATTATTTACTTAACCGTGCAGTAACAATGAAGGGTACAGAGGATTTCGTGAAATTTATGGATCCATAAAATATATTTAGCAAAAATAATGCCATTCTCAAAGCTGTTTTATTGTTATTAAGTAAACCTAATTTGTGTTTAGGTGGTATAATAAAATAATCAAATGCATAAACTATTTGTTTGATAAAACAATAAATTTATTTTTAAAAAATGGCTTTTTAAAAAAACCTTTGGTACTTGTGGGAAGTACTACACTGTATTGTTATGATTGTAAGTTATTCTTTCACTGTAAATGTTTGGCGGAAAAGTTAAGGGATTCACAATATTCACAAAAAAAATGTGTTTTGTAGAAATTCTACAAAATTATTAAAATAACTAATTTTATTAATATTAATTTATTTGCTACACAAGTAAGTTTCCAGTCTATTGTTTATTGTTTATTGTTTACCCTACAGATGTAAACAAAGTTAACTACGTCTAGGACTTAGATATTTACAAAATTATTACCTTAAATATAAAAATTAAAATAATTAAATTAATGTCTTCATATAAAATAAATATAACATAATTTTTGTAAGTATAAAGAGACAATATTAATTTTATTTTAATGATTTATTCAATTATCTTATAACATCCATTGTTTAACTTTGCTTTCTTAGTGTTCCAATTAGTGTCAGTTTTACGTTCATTAAATAGAGTTCTTGCTATTTTCAGATATAAATCTTTGTGGAAATAATTCATAATTTATTTCATAAACTGTTATTCATAATTTATCAGAATTATAAATTTACCATTAAATGCATTGTAATGACATTTCTGAGATTTAGAAGCAACAATTTGATCAAGGCAGTCAGATTACAAATTAGTTACTGTTGCCAACTTAACAGATTACATTTATTAGGATACCTAAATTTCAGTAACTATTAATACTGTAACGTTCATGGCGTTAATGTACTATATATTTTAAGATTTTATATACATAAAAAATGGCCAATTAAGAGGAGAACAGAAAGAATGCTGTTGGCTACTGAGATGGACTTTTGGAGAAGAGCGGCAGGAAGATCAAGAAAAGAGAGAGTGAGAAATGAAAGTATACGGAGGATAATGGACGTAAGGCATACAATTGTAGAAGGTATAAGAACAAAACAACTGGTTTGGTACGGGCATGTACAAAGAATGCCGGATGAGCGAATTCCCAAAAAAATCATGCAATGGAAGAAGAAAACGAGGAAGGCCGAGACTGAGCTGGAGAGAGGGAGTCGAAAAGGAAATATAAAAAAGGGATCTAACAGAAGACCTGTGGTGTGACCGCGATCGGTGGAGGTTGGAGATCGGAAGACGGCGTAGAACGTTGTAGACCGAATTATAGATATACATAAAAAATAGAATAAAAAATAAATACCCAGTAATGTTTATTAGAAACTCAATGTGTTTATCCTATCGCATTTTATCAACAAAGGTTTACAATTTCCACACTTTTAAACTGACTCGTATTAATTTGTAACTCAGTTATTTGGAACACTATCACAGTAGTTCCAGTTCCAAAAACTTACGCAAATTGTTTTGTCCACATTAAGACCAAGCCACTTGATTGTTATGGCCCTTTTTGTGCCTCCACAAATTTATTAAGTGCTCAGGATCTCACTGTAAACATCAATCCAGGTTTTCTCTCTGGTCGGTATAATCAGGATATCAGGTGAACTGACTCTGGAGCACGCCACATATAGACACCAGTCACTTCCAGACTGCCTCTGTGCCTTATTGATGGTGGTGGCGTAGCACATTGTAATAATTTTCGTAATAATATTTATTTTGATTTTTAATTTTTAAAATTTTTAAGTTGTTAAATGTTGCAAGAACCAAAAATAATTGTGTTACTATTTTTTACCGAATTTGTCAGAGTCTCAATTTTAAGTCCTTAATATATAACTACATCACAAGATAGAGTGATGTATATTTTTATTTGATCCTGGCGATGAAACATTGTTCCAGAACACTGAGTCAATAAGAAACCATACGTAATAATTCCTAGACAGTAATTTTTATACTAGTAAAAATAAATGTATTTATAATTCTTTGTCGCATATATATGGAGTAAAAATTGACCTATTATTGTTGAAAAGAAGTGTTGTTAGGAACTCTAAAAACGTTTAAAGTTGAGAGTGTCTAAAGTGGCTGATTGCGTTTTTATGAACTCTTTTGTTTTTCTGGTTTTGTTGTTGGCACTCCATTCCTCACTTCACTTATGTACCATTCAAATAAGTCTTTTAACTAATACTATTGTAGCGTTAACTGTATATGCAATATTACATAAATTTATTCTAAATTAGCTACTAATTTAGAAATACTTTATTGTACATTTTTTATTTTTTTTCAAGTGCCTGTAGGCCTAAAATCCCTTTTTGTACCGGCGGCGCTTTTTTCCGCCTCGGTGGTCTAGTGGATAGTGTACTGGGCTTTCACACCGAGGACCCGGGTTCGATTCCCGGCGAGGGCTTGGCATTTTCATACGTTATACATCATCCCATTGTCTGCATTAGCCCAAGTGTGCACAATAGTCAGACGTTAAACACACAAAAAAAAAAAAAAAAATATTTTTGACATCGAAAATATATTCGTAATTTCTTTTATCTTAAACTTTACTAAAAATCTTATTTCATCATCGCAATCAACATTAAAACTGCATAAATTAGTATCCTAAATTTTCAATGAAACTTTAAAACATTAGTATAGTTACATTAGTTACGACGGTGAAATCATATTGTTAACGTAACGTTTTTTTGAAGGGAGTACTTTTTACAACCCGGTGAAAACATATTTTAGGTACAGAAAATGTTGTGTATCATCTAAAAAGCGACAAGAAAAATGACAAGAAGACACTACGAAAGAAGACAAGACAAGGAATTATTAATACGCACGAGTAAGTCAATATTTTTGCTTGGGGAGACGCTAATGAAGCTCTACTGGCCTCTGTGACGTCAGCTATAAGCTTATTGTGTCCCTTTATACTTCACCTTAAATGGACTCTAGTGCCTCCAAAAAGCTCCAACATTTTTCTAGGTACAATTAAACTGGAATAGTATTGTGTTTATCTCAGATACCTAAAACGTGTTCACACCAAATGTAATCTCATTTGGTCCAGTAGTTAAAGTTTATTTAAATAACAAACAAATAAACAAAAATAAACTTTCAGAAATATAATATGATTAGCTGTTACCCGTCACGGCTTTGCCCGCAATTATAATATACATTAAATATCATGCATTACCGTGTTAGGACCAACAACCGTGTTAGATAAGTTTTTGAGTACTCTTTAAAAAAAATTTTTTATTTTTTTTTTTTTTTTTTTTATTTTTTTTATTATTAATAATATTACAACTGAGTCAGAAACCCATCTAGTAATTTACATTTCTATGAACACAATCGGTAAATATAGTACGTTTATCTAGAGTTATAACCCAATGGTTATTCTCTACTAATCAAATCAGAAGGCTTAGTTCTTTGCAGTCTTCTTAGCTGACCTAGGTGTAACCATCAGTCCCCGAACCTCGGAGCATTCATGATGTGAGATGCGGTGTCCATGCTTCAATGCTTGCTTTTTGATTTCTTCACTGACAAACTCTACATTCAAATCCCTATGAATGTTGTCATTTCGTATATACCATGGTGCGTCAACAATGCTTCGAAGTACCTTATTTTGAAAAACTTGAATTGTATTAATATTCGTCTTATTTGTACAGCCCCACAACTGTAGTCCATAGTTCCACACTGGCTTTAAAACCTGTTTATATATTAATAACTTATTATGAATTGACAGTTTGGATTGTCTTCCAATTAGCCAATACAATTTTCTAAATTTAAAATTCAATTCTTGCTTTTTCTTTTTTACGTGTTCCTTCCATTTTAGTTTCACATCCAAGGTCATTCCCAGATATTTAGCAGAGTTAGCTTGGGGAATTGGTATAGAATTTATTGTAATTGGGATGGAATGATCTATCTTAAGATTTGTAAAATTTACATTCACTGACTTGGTTTCGTTCAGGCTAATGCGCCATTTTTTGGTCCATTTGCACACCTCATCTGTAGCTCGTTGAAGCTTCATCACAGCTTCTTCAATTTTCTTACCCGTAGCTAAGATTGCAGTATCATCTGCGAACGTACCAGTGGTTGTATCATCTGCAGTAGGAAGGTCACTTGTGTACAGCAAGTAAAGCACAGGTCCCAAAACGCTACCCTGTGGAACCCCAGCTGATATTTTCTTCAATTCCGAGTATTCTCCTTCGTATTTCACTCGAAAATGTCTACCAGTTAAATATGACTTTAGAATTTCATAATATTGTTTTGGTAGATCTCTGCAGCTTCCAAATTAGGCCCTCATGCCATACCTTATCGAAGGCTTTCTACATCCAAAAATATACTTGCACAAACTTCTTTTTCTCAAAAGAATTTTCTATAATATTTGTGATCCTATGAACTTGGTCTAATGTAGAATGCCTTCTGTCTGAAACCAAATTGATGTTCTGGGATAAGTTTCCTGTTTTCAATGATGGGCCTTAGTCTTTTAGCAACAGCTTTTCAAATAACTTGGAAATCGTTGGTAATAACGAAATTGGCCTATATGACGTCTTATCATTTGGTTGTTTGCCTGGTTTCAATATCATAATAACTTCAGCTGTCTTCCATTGAAGAGGAATATACTTCAATCTTAAAGCTGCATTGATTAGGTAAAGTAACTTCCTAAGTCCTTTCTCTGGTAGAGATTTAACTATCATACCAGTAACTAGATCAAATCCAGGAGCTTTCTTTGATTTTAACTTATTAATTTCATTTTTAATTCTTGAAGTGTCACTGGAGTTATTTTTACATTATCCTGTTTTTCTATCAGAGGTATGCTTTCTTCGCACGTTTGCCTTGGCAGTGGAAGAAATATTTCTTCTAAATATTTTATGAAGAGATTAGCTTTTTGCTGAGCACTTCTAGCCCAAGTACTGTCCTCATTTCTAATTGGATAATCTTGTGTTTTAGGTCTTTTTAATTCCTTTGTGGCCTTCAAAGAGAATACTCTCCGTCCTTTGTGAGGATAACTCTTCTAAGAATCTGTTAATTGTGTCATTCTTAAGTTCTCTTATAAAGGATTTAATTTTGTTACACAACTTATTTAGCATTGTTTTTGTCTCTGGAAACCGATTCATTTGCCAATATTTTCTTGTCCTTCGTTTTTCTTTTATCAAGTCTCTTAGCTCAACTGGGTAATTGATTTCTTTACAACTTTGTTTGTGTTTTACAGAGTACTCCTCCAGGCAGCACGTTGTATAATTTCAGTAAATCTGTCTAGTTCTTCTTCCAGCTGAATTGGATTTTTAATTGGTACATTTAAATTTATATCTTCTTCCACCAGGCTGCTAAACTGGGGCCAGTTAGTTCGAGCATTTGTCAATGTCGGTGCTGATGCCTTGTTTGTAATTATAAATTCACTGATTGTCATTAGAACTGGTGTATGATCTGAGGAGAGACTCTCAATGTCTTCCACGTAAATGTAATTTTCTGAAATTCCTTTGTTACAAAGAAATCTATAATATCAGGTATCTTATTAGTATCTGTCGGCCAGTAAGTAGGTCTACCCCAGAGTGAAAGTCACATCCTAGTGCTGTTCCTGCTGCTAATAATTCTTTTCCTTTAGGATTAATTAATCTTGACCCCCAATATGTATGTTTAGCGTTGAAGTCGCCTCCAACAACATAATTGCTGCCCAGTTTTTCAAACAGTTGCACAAAATCCTCTTGTTTTAAATTGTATTTTGGTGACAGTATATAGCACCAATGTTATATTCTTTGTACTTATTAGTTTGAATCCTGATGGCTATAACCTGGAAAGATTCTTCTTCAATTTTAAGACCTCAAAATGTTGCAAGTTATCCTTCACAAGTAATACTGATCCCCTCTTGCCTTATCTGCTGGATGAACAGCAGAATAGCAGCAATAGCCACGTACTCTGACATATGATGATTTTCTGTAAAATGACTTTCAGATATTAAGCATATATCAATTTTTTCAGAATTCAAAAATACTTCAGTTCCTCCTTCCTCTCAGTTCCTGAATATGTTGTAACAATCCATTTGCGTTCCAGGTTGCTATCCTGAAGGTTTTATTTATTTCATTTAAAATAGCTGTTAATATCTGCTAGGTTTGTGGATACTTCCTCAAATTTCTTATCATTAGCTTCCAATCGTTTTTCTATATCCTCCAGCCTCCTTAGTATTTTTCTAATACATTATTTTTCTCTGCGTTTTTAACCTCAATAGGCCTAGTCTGAACCACTTGTGAGTATAATCTCCTGTTTTCGTCCTTATTATTTTCCTCAGGTCTTTAATCATCCGCGATAAAGTCATACTTTTTCCTCTTCTTTTGAAATCTTTGCTGAGGATTACTAGTTTTATTCCGGATTTTTGCAATTCCTTTGCAACTTCACACCCACGATAATTAGCAGGATGTTCCCCTCCACAATTTACACATTTTGGTGGAACATTTTTTTTGTTGTGCACTGGTAAGTTGCATGTTTGCCTGTACATTTTACACATCTGGATTCTCTATGGCAGTACTTCATTGTATGATTAAATCCTTGAAAAAAAAAAAAAAAAAAAAAAAATTAAGGTTTTTTTTTTTCCTGCATCACCGTTTAACCCAACAACCGTGTCAATTAGGTTTGGAGTACTCTTTTAAAAAAAAAATAAATAAAGGTTTTTAATGCTTCACCGTGTTAGGCCTAACAACCATATTAGTTTGCTAATGGAGTATTCTGTAAAAAAATATAAAGATTTTTCACGCATCACTATGTTAGACCTAACAATCGTGTCAGGATATGTAGCCTAGTATTTTTTAAAAAAATATAAAGGTTTTTTCACGCATCACCCTGTTAGGCCTAACAACCGTGTCACTTAGGTTATGCACTATTCTTTTAAGAAATGGGTTTCCTATCACCCAAACCCGTGTTAGACGTATTTTGATTATTTTACTGATCTGTAGATCAGTAAAACAATAAAAATACGTCTAAAATCAGTACAACACCGTACCGATTTTCGCCGGTAGCAATAAGTCAATTTAGGAAAAAATATTCTTCTAAAATTCGCCTGTTCCTTTTGCTGTTATACGGCAATACTTACAGTTAACGTGTTTTATTCGTTGCTTACAAAATATTAGCAGGCTTATTGAAATTGTCTTTTTATGATAATTTATCTTTATAATTCTTTATTACATAATTGTACGCATTTTGTAATTTCAGTTTTGTTTCGAATAAAAATAATATTATTTTATTTTTATAATAAATATTTATACTTTTTATTCTATACTGATTTAACCTTCATAAGTATAACAGCTTATGCACTAAAATGTAGGCTATTTTTATTACTTATTCTTAAATTATAATTTTATTTTATAAATAATGTGAGTGCAAAATTTTACGTGGTAACTTAAATACGTGACCAAATCAAAAACTATTTGCCCTACATGTTTTTTCCATTAATGGGTTACAATTGATTTGTTTTGAAATGACAGTCTAGTGATTTAATGATTTTTTAAAATATTATTACATTTACTGCAACTATCTTTATTGGCTAACCTTCAGTTTATTATTGTAACAGTGTATAAGGTTATTGCTCTGTGTCCATACCTCTGGCACAACGCCACACCTAGGAGTGCAACACCATTAAAACTTAAACCAACAAGCTTTGCGTTGTCCAAAAGCTGAATATTTTGGTGTTGATGGAGTCGAACTTCATGTTTTTAGCTTGTTTTTGTATTTCGACTTCTACGGGTTCAATATTCAAATACCTGTGAATGGCATCACATAGCCAGGAGCTTTAACTAAAACCATTTTGAAAAGTGAATAATTTTAATATTCGGAGCAGCCCCAAATATGTGTACCATTTATCTATACTGGTTTGCTTTGCTTCATTAACAAAGCGTTTAAAGTAATTTTATTTTTTCTTGTTCTTTAACATTTTTTTTTTGTTAAAATTGATTGTCTGAAAAATTATTCCTTTCCATCGGTCCCGTTTATTTTTGTCATAAATAAATAAAGACTCTATTAATAAGCTATAAAACAGTTGTAAAATATGTGTGGAAACGTTTATTGTTCAGTGATTGGATATTATTCGTAAAACCTTTTTTATTGATAGAGTGACAAGACGTTTATAAAATACAAACGTATTTATGTTTTACGTACGTATTTCCACACTACAAAAATAAATGTTTTATTTAATGTTTTTATACGGTTGGATGTTCAGTATATTCGCTTTTTTTTGTTATTGTTTTATACTTTAACAGATTTCTTATACTCCATTTTTCTGGGATTTTAACACTTCAAATATTCTAAACAAGTTCTTCTCTTGCTTCTACATTGGTTTTTTTCGATCCTTATTGTTGTACAATTTCGTCTTGATACACCAAACCAGCAATGTAACAACGTCTTCTTTTAAAAATGTAATTTAATCGGGTGCTGCAAACCAAATGTTCTTGCATCTATAGCTTAATGTTTGTGATTATTTCTTTCATATTGTGTTATTTAACTGTTAATTTTACTTTATAGGCCTACTTATCTTAATATTAGACTACGATTTTTGTTATCATTTAAATGGTACTACTGAAATTATTTCTATGTGACAAATATATTTTGTTTCAAAACGAGTTATTAAAATCAGTTTCTTATTTCAAGTAAATTTAAAACAGTAAGTTCCTGATAAAAAATATTTATATTTATCATCCTATATCAGAGCATAATGTCAGCTTTATTTCAATCCCTCAAATATTTGTACATGCACGTTTAGTAAACGTTTTATCATAAAAATATAGATTTTTATTCTATGTCCAGTAATGAAAAGAAAATGAGAGTCAAAGATTTTTCTTGGAAAAAGTCTTATATTTTTAAGGTAAATGAGACTTTTTAGAAATTTTTGGTGGCATTTAGAGTGTTGTAATAATGCCTTTGCTTTGGAAAATACATATTATTCCTGGAAATATTTTTTTCAAATCTAATATGATGTGATGAGTTTAGTTAAGAAAAACACACACCAAGTTTTTCTAAACATAAATACGTTGCACTTACGAAAGAGGACTCTGTACGTAACTCTTCGAATTTTCTAAACAGTAATTTAACTTACTCGACCCGTTATGCAAATCTGAGTTTGCAATTTGCCTCTAATGCTTCCTGTGAGACATGATGCTGAGGCGTACACATTATATGGATAATGAAAATACCTCTGAGTTACTTTAATCTATCTCTTCTTTATACGAAGTATACGAGTATTGGTTATCGTGCAATAATTAATTTGTACGTATTTATGCACTCCGATTTATAGAACAAGGATTCCACTTTTTGTATTGCACGATTAAATTTGGTGTGACAATATTTCGTAAATGTTTAATGTTTTTTCAAACGGATAAAAAATGCAAAGTTTAAGTTACTTTTTGATATAAATATTTTTAAATCTAGATTTTGCAAAAACATTTTATTCTATTTTTATTAACTTTTGCTCAAATGTTGTTTACATCTATCAAAAAGATCGCTACATGTATCAAAAATGTTGTATAGTAGCTATCGCAAAATACTGGAAAATTGGTGCAATGTAATTTGTTGTCACAAGTGCATTTTGTAACCGAAACAAAAATTATTATAGTTTCTTAACCATAATGTATTTATTTCACCGTCTGAGAGTACCTTATTCATATAAATATCCTGCTGCGCGCACAAAATGCGCGATTATTTTAATTAGGTTATATAAATAAATACAAAATTAATAATTAAAATATTGTAGAAAATAAAAGTTGTAGAAGAAATCCATTTATTTATTTCTTTACGAAACTTGTTGAAAATAAAACATAAATTTACGAAGCTATTCAGATGCTGGTATCTGAAAGTTTTATCTTATAAAGCTTTGGTAATCTGACTTTAGTCTATCTCTTGGTTCAGAAAACAAAATATATAGCTTACGATTTGGGGTTGGATTTTATATCGAGAGACGGTGACATTTGCAAGTTCAACAATAATAAAATATATTGCACTTTAGATCAATTTGTGTTGCAGGTGCAGCAAATAAAATAATTAAAAAAATAAACATGTTGAAATTAAAGTTATTTTTGAATTACTTTTCAAACACATGTGTATAAATTTAAAGTTCTTATATCAAATTAATTCCTGTAAAGGAGAACACTTGAATTTCGAAAATATTATACAGAGTGTGGCACGAAGAATGTGATAAATGTTTAAGTCGTGTTTTACCAGCAAAAGACAAAAACATGGGTTAAAAAACAATTCGTTAACTAGTTACGGATAGGCCATACTGAATGCCTTTAATTAATGCAACATGGAACAGTGAATAAAGTAGGTCTCAGAACAGTAACTCTAATATTTTTTAAGATATGTGACGTAAAACAACAAAAAATAAGCTTCAAAAAGACGATTGTTTACGTTTGGAGTGAAATAACTTGTTAAGTGATTTAATAAAGCATTAAATTACCAAATAAACCTTACAGAGAATTATATTCTTAATAACTTAATAAAATGTTATGAATAAAAAAAAATGTTATGAATAAAAAAAAATGCAAACGTAAGAACTACCACATTTTAATAGAAATAAAACATTTCAAAACGTGAAAAAAACATTTCAAAAACGTGAAAAAAACATTTCAAAAACGTTAAAAACTAATAATATACGAAACAAAGTTACCAATAATACAAATCAAAGAATTATTTTTTTTAATGAAAAATCAAATATATCAATAATAAAGTAAAATAATGTAGTATACCCATAAACAATTATATAAATGATAAGAAAATGTTTAAAATAATTTATTTTATACGTAAGCAATACTAACAGCTGATTTCAACAATTATATTTTTTGTTTTTCATTTGAACAATAATAAATATTTAAATATAATCTGACAATGCCTTATAATGTTCCCAATGAAGAATACGCAGACATTATTTTTGTTTTTAAACCCATGTATGTAAACGTTTTTCTTTGTTTTGCAAAAGTTGTGCAAGTATGTAACATCATCTGTGATACACTGTTTATTAAAACTCTGCACATTACTAACACATTCACAATTTGTTTTTCTATTCATTTTGTTACTTAATATTTTTGAAAATATTTTAACCCTTTTATTATTCTAACAATTTTAGACAAACTACCGAATAATAATATTAGAAAATATTTAGGCTTAATTGTTAAAACATATATTTTTTAAATTGTTCTTTTTAAGAAGATTTTCAACTATAAATAGTACTAAAGCAATTGAAAACTTTTCTCACAAATTACTACTTTCCAGAAAATTTCGATTGTAAAGCTACCGAAAAAAGCTGAAAACCGGCATAACTTCTCAATATTCATTCATAAAGCTTTGCTGAAATATTATTTTTTCATATGCCGAGATTCACAACTCGTGTCAGCGTAGCAAATTTGAGAAATTTACGGTTTGAGAAGAATAACGAACTATTTTTTAAATTTGGATTGCCTCATTTTTGACTAAATTTTTTTAAAATTTGATGAACAGATTTAAATATCTTACCTCAATTTTTGTTCATATTTTTACGAATGTTAAACGATTCAAGGCCTATTTTAGGGAATGCAAAACATAATTTTAATTGGATGTAAATTTGAATTATATCATTTAAAACTTTGTGTAATTGATTTAATTTAACTTGATAAAGTTTTGCAATATTTATACATAATTTATTTAAATATATTTTTTACCCGTATGTATTTTTCAACTTTTTTTGTAGATGTATTTTTCTACACAATTAATTTGTATTCATGTAACATTATTGCATATTATTATTAGTGTACATTATTTCCTACAAAAACTGTACAGTATAAAATATTAATTATTTTAAAATCGGGGTGTAATTTCAGTACATTCTTTCTTTTTATTTTTAAATATAAAATTTACAAACACATTCCACTCGACGTTGAGGAATGCAATGAACATTAAAAAAGGTTGCAGACGGGAGGACAGATATTATTAAACAGTCGTTTTAAAGTTCCTTCTTTGCTGAAGGATGTAATGGAATGTTTAATAATGTAATGTCAGATTTAATGCTAAGATATGATCAGAATTAATTGAATTTCAGGTGAAAGCAAGAAATAATTAATTTTGAGGCGCTGAGCATTAAGTAAAACAATTAGGCCGTTTTTAATTCAAACTTTAGTACATACGAAAGCTAATTTATAGCTTTACAATTTTTGGAATCCTTCAAAACAACCACCTTTCAGCTTCGATACTCTTCAGCCTCCGACTCCCAACTGCTTCAACTTCTGAGTGATATAGTTTTTATATCTTCTAAAATAGTGCATTCATTTACTTTTCCATTCTGGACTAAAAAAATAAAGAGACAAATATTGAACATACCACTTTTTTATATAATTAGATGATCCAATTATTTTAAAAGTGTCACTTTTATCTTTATTGTTAGATTTTGTTATGCGTCTAACTTCTTATTCGGCACTGTTTACTTTCTTCTACGTCACAAGTAACCTTTGAATACATTCTTTTCCAAATCTTCGAAAGTACTAACAGTTTCCATTTAATATTAAGAGTTTTACTATTATTTCATTTCTTGTTTCTGGTTACTAAATTATGAAAAACGTCGAGAATAGTAATACTAAATTACCTCAATTAATATTTTTTACGTTTTTTCCTTAAAACTTTGCAAATCGTAATTTAAAACATTTCTTTCTTTTATAAGATAGGCAACTTTCCAGTCATTACTAAATTCTGTCCTTTAAACTTTATCTTACGAAGAACGGAAAGAGCCATTAATTTTTTTGTGTAATCCAGTAAGGGCTGTTTAATCTCACTGGCAAAATAAAATTATTAAATGATCTCACTGACAAAATTTTTCATTAAAAACAGATAAATTATCAAATTGTTGAGCATTTTGATAAACAAATAATCTACACACATTTAATGCTTAGCGAAACTAATTCAAAAGTTGAAAAGAACGATCCTTCAAAAATGTTTGAAAAAACTACTTTTAAATCTTACACGTTTTCATAAAATCGATTTCACCATCTTAACCATTATTTAAATGTGCTTAAAAAGCTGGATACTTAATATCATCAAAGTTTGATTCGTTACACACACGCGCGCGCGCACACACGCGCACACGCACGCACACACACGCACACACACACGCACACACACACGCACGCACAGACACACACGCACGCGCGCGCGCACGCACGCACACACACACACGCGCGCGCGCGCACACACACGCACACACACACGCGCACGCACGCACACACACACACACACACACACACACACACATATATATGTATATATAAACTATTAGAACAACGATAACTTACTTTTGTAAATATTTTTTCAATATAATTTAAATAATTTGATATTTAATAAAATATTTGTAAACATTTCCTTTAGTTGACTTTAATTCTTAAGGTATTTACTTAAGGTATTCATCAACTTAAGGAACTATTAACTAGTGACTGCAGCTTTGTTCACTGTTCCTAACGGAAAGTAGCAGGCTAAAAGTGATAAATCAAATTCGGTGCGGATTTATTTCTGTTATTTGTTTCAGTTTAACGCGATGGCGGCGGCGAGAGTGTCGGCATGATTTATCTGTGTGTTCTTACATCGAAACGTGTGTTAATCCTTTACAAAAGCTCAACAAAAACACATCCAAACATTTTTTCCGTCGTAACATTTTGGTGTAATTTGTTAACTTATAAAATGATTATTGTTGCGATAACTAAAATATTTTTAATGAGACTATTTCACTACATAATTATCTTATTAAGACATTTGGAATAATTATTAGATGTTAATATTTCATTTCTATAATTAAGATATAAAAACTTTACTTCTTCAAGATATTTCAGTGATATCGGTAAGAAAATAGCGTATGTTTTTATTTCTGATTTTATATTCAAAGAAAGAAAATACAGACTTAAGTTGTGTGCACGTGATGTAAGTAAAGAGTGATAAAGAGAAGTGTGAACACGTTGGCTGATCATTAAATTTATCTAAACCCATTGTATGTATAGTAGTGCATACACTAGATGGAACTGATTAGCCCAAAACGGAAGGAGAGACTATCGACTATCGATTCCACAAAATGAAACATGTATTATCTCTAACATTTTTATTTATACTTCCTTTTCGGATTCAGTTATGTTTTCAAATTTCTAATTTTCTATAAATAAATATGTTTTACATAAATATGTGATTGGAGCAAAAGACATTTATGATGGCACGTATATTATCCAAGTAGACTCTGCATCATCATATGTCTCGGCATTTTTCAAAACTAGTTGAAGTTCTCTCAAACAGGATCAACATCCCGTTTGTCGCAAAAAGTAATAAAGTCAAACACGAAATTAAGCCTGTTGTTTTTAAAATACTTTCGATTCATATATTTTAAAATTTCAAGTGTCGATACACTTACTTCAGTCACGAATTTTCAAGTACAACTGATGTTTGAAAAGAATTTAATAAACGTATTTAAACATTTGGCAAACATTGTCCAAAACTTTCATACTTTTTAAATACCAATTGATCAGATCTGGTTAAGTTTTTTTCACATATTTCAAGAGTTACATCTGTATGTTCTAAACAATAGTCAGTAAATGAAATTTCATTTCAGAAGGTCCTTCTATAAAAGAATCAGTTACTGAAGTTTTAAGGGACAACAAATCGACTGTATTAACTCAAATTTTAGTACCTACAACCATTTCTGAAACATATTACTGTTTCAGTATTTCTGGTAGATAAATAAGAAAAATGTGACAGTCATAGAAATGGCAAACAGAAATAAAAATTTAAATATATTTTTTTTAAATTTTATTTTATATTAATTACAACTGAGGCGTGCCCCATCTAGTAATTTTTCTTTATCATTGTGTTCACTGTGTGCTGGGGTGCAGTCCGACGGCTGGTCCCAATGTGTTTACGGCCTGGAGAGGTCAATTGGCTTGGTCCTCTTCAGCCTTCTAGTGATGTTGTGACTGCGGCATAGTAGTTGGACAATCTCTGTATTATTATGCTGTTCTAACCTGCAATAATGCTTAACCGAGAGCTTTTTAATGACTTCCTGAACAGATTCAACACCTAGATGTTTCATTTCTCACATACCTAGGGGCGTTGACAATCGTTCTCAATACTTTATTTTGAAAAACTTGAATAATTTTACTATTGCTTTTTCTTGTACATCCCCAGAGTGGTGCACCATAGGTCCATATTGGTCTTAGAAATTTAAATATATGTAATTTAAGTTTTACATTGTTATTGCTTTAACAATTTTCTGAACTAGGTATATAGTACAATGATGTAATTTATAACAAATAATTTTTTGCATACAAAATATTAGTAAATAATAATTCATATTTGGAGATGTATACAACTACATTGTAGATACTGCTGAATTTGTGAGATATTACATTTTTTCTAAGTTTAACCACAAATTATCAAAAATCAGTTTCTGTCTTTATTAGACTAATGTTACTCAAATGCTTTGAAATAATGTTTTGCTAAAAAAAAATGTTTAAGAGAAAATAAAATTTACTAAAATCGTAAATGAACAATGTGAATTATTCAATTTCCACCAAATTTTAAATGCATAATCATTGCAGGTAAATATTGTAAAACGTGTACTGAATTGGAGGTACATATTATTATAGAAGAGTAATCAAGAAGCTGTATTTATTATTAATTATTCTTATAATTTCGCAATAAGAAATTTCCAGAATACTTTTTGTGTTACGAGTTGCTTAAAATAATAGTTATGCTGCATTGTGTGGATATAGTTAAACAAATTACTATTTTAAATAAATACTTCTTGACGCCTTTAAGGCAAATCTTGCGGTGCACTAAAATCGAGTTGAAAGTAACAAAAGAAAATGGTGTAGAATTCATGAAACAGCTGATAGTTGAAACAGATGATTACTACAGAGCTCAGTGAGGTCAGTGAGTAACAATAATATGTACTGCAAAATCAAGTGGCAACTATTTGGATATCAAATGATAGTTGTTTAGTTCGAATAATGAAAGGAAAGAGTGGATATTTATATATAAAATAAAATAATGGTATGAATGAAAGTAATGAAAACAATTTCAAGTACAGTATTTACTTCCAATGCATTTACAGTAGTTTGTAATCATAAAATATTTTAATATCTTCTTGTTTAAGGTGAGACTCGAGAAGGTTTCTTACAGAATAACCAACTATTTTTTGTGTTATTTGCATGACACTATCAAAGGCAAACAAAGAAGAACTGGTTTACTGCATTTTCAGACACAAAACTGAAATTAAAATAACTGCAAAAGCAAAATTAGACTTGGAGTCTGTATTAAACTCTGAAGAGTTAGGGATGCAAGGGAAATTAAGTTTCAGTACGTATTTCAAGCTTAGATTAGTGAAAACCGACTTTATCAAAGATTTTATTGATGCATACCAATCAGCCCTAAAAGGTAAAATGAAGTCATGAAATGTAAGTGCAGTGCTTTATTTTATGAAAGGATTTAAAATCAAAAGTAAAGTTTAAATCTATTTTGCCTTCAGGGTTTCAGTTACTAAAATAGTGCACGAAAAGAGTAATTTTGTAAAAAAACATCTTACGAATAAGATTAAAAAATTCTTGATATTTTAGTTAAAGAAAGTTAAATAATTCCCGGCGATTAGTGTTCATTTAATTAGGAATGAATCATAAAAATTGACTGACGTTTGAAGAAAGTCTGATGAATCGATTATTAAAAATGGGTTTGTTTATTTTATTTTGAAAGCTAACAAACTGAACTTTCTGTGAAACCTCAGCAATAGAAACGTTTTTCTTTGGTACTTAATTACTCAATTAAAACAGCTTTCAATAATTCATTTATATGACGGAAAAAACGTTTTACTAATGTTTTATACAATTTATTTTAACGTAAGAAAATTAACTACTGGTACAATATTTTTTAAGGTTTGAACTACTTTTTAATGTATTGAATAAACCCGCCAAGTTTTATAATCATCTTGATTACCTAGAACATACCAGTTACTGGGAACTCCACAGTAGCAACTTTTGCAGACGACACAGCAATTTTAACAGTGGGGACAATATTTTAGAAGTCACAGAGAAATTACAGAATGCCACCAACGCAGTAAGTCAATGGACAAAAAAAATGGAGAGTACAGCTTAATGAAGCAAAAACTGTACACATTAATTTTACGAATAGAAAATATGAACCATTACCAATAATTACCAACGAAAGGAGTATAACATATGCAAACAGTGCTAAATATCTAGGAATGACACTCGATGCAAAGCTCCGATGGAAGGTGCATGTAAAAAAGAAAAAAGAGGAGCTACAGTTCAAATTCAATAAAATGTTTTGGCTTATTGGAAGAAATTCAGAACTTTCGATAGACAACAAGATACTGCTATACAAGCAAGTTCTAAGACCAATATGGACCTATGGTGCACCACTCTGGGGATGTACAAGAAAAAGCAATAGTAAAATTATTCAAGTTTTTCAAAATAAAGTATTGAGAACGATTGTCAACGCACCTTGGTATGTGAGAAATGAAAACATACATAAGGACCTAGGTGTTGAATCTGTTCAGGAAGTCATTAAAAAGCTCTCGGTTAAGCATTATTGCAGGTTAGAACAGCATAATAATACAGAGATTGTCCAACTACTATGCCGCAGTGACAACATCACAAGAAGGCTGAAGAGGACCAAGCCAATTGACCTCTCCAGGCCGTAAACACATTGGGACCAGCCGTCGGACTGCACCCCAGCACACAGTGAACACAATGATAAAGAAAAATTACTAGATGTGGCACGCCTCAGTTGTAATTAACATAAAATAAAAAATCTTGATTACCGGCCAACAACTATCAGTCAGATTTACCGATAAGGAGAAACACAATTTCAACTTACTCCGTTGAGTCTAAATATTACTTACTGATTTGTTGTCTTTTTTTTTACATTCTTACATTTAAGAATCTTTTATTTAATAATTCTAAATTAATGTGTTCATTATTTATTTTAGATTTGATATATTTGTTTCAGTCACAGTTTAATACAGATGTCCAATTAATACATTAATAATAATAAATGATTCTGTGTAATGTTTATAGTAACTAAACAATTGAATCGAAGTTGAAACGGTAGGCTACTTGTTTTATTAATTTGGCCAGAAATAGTGTTAGCCATTAATAAAATTGCATTACCGAAACATTGATCAAACTCTTACGTTAAAAGTCCATCACTGAAATTGTTTATTTGGGAGCCACGCTTTACAGCTTTGAAAAAAGTGTTTTTCGAAAATATTTCTTTAATTCACTTTTATTACCTATTATACTATAAAGGTATGACTTTTATAATATCTCGTGTATAAAATAACAATGATTTTTCTGTGTAATTATTATTAGTATTTAATATAAAATATTTTTGATTATTACATTATTGTCATAATTTCAAATTAGTATTAGTGTGCTACTTATTAAATATTAACTTTAAACAGTACAAACAGATAGTACAATCGTTTGCCCAGTGTCACAGACAGGTGCTACTGAAAAAAATGAAAAGATCAACTTAATTACTTAAAACGTGTCCACAAGATTTTGACCAAATATTGATTATATATTAAAACTACCTACTCTTAATATAAAATATATATAAATATAAATAAATATATATACATATCTTTCGTTCTATCTCAGTCTCTGTTTTTGTATATTTCAAAATCTCATCGCCAAAACAAAATTAAGTTCAAACAAAATACTAAAAATGTATTTACTAATGTAAAATGTATTTAAACTTGCTGTTTACAAGGTTATTAATATATGCGTTTATATTTGTCTCTATCTATTAATCTTTATAGCTATATCTCTCTTTCTATCTCTGTCTCTGTTTTTGTATATATATATATATATATATATATATATATATATATATACATATCTTTTGTTCTATCTCTGTCTCTGTTTTTGTATATATATATATATATATATATATATATATATATATCGTCGTGGATCGCACAAGTCAGAATAGACCTACATGACGCAGGAATAGACTCAACAGATGTTGAAGATAGACACGCATACAGGAGAAAGATGCTCGGTTGGAAGGTCCCAGAGAATGAAATCCCAAAGAGAGCAAGGGTAAAATAGACAGAGGAGCGGAAGAGGATCCATGGGGACAGGATGAGGGAGGTGTGGAGGATTAGAAGGAACAAGACATGAGTCGGAGTGTTTTGCGTGATCCAACAGGGTTTATGCGCAGATAATAATATATATATATATATATATATATATATATATATATATATATATACACACACAACTGCCTAAACAACTTGTAGGATCATTTCTTTGTAGTTGATTCCGGATGTGACTTTTCTTATAGCGAACAATCCTAATATATAAAATGCAACGTCCTGACTGACTGGTCAACAAACAGCAGAAATTATAATTTATAAAGATTATAATAACTTGAAATTTCGAGCATACGCGTTTTTTGTAAAGTAGAGGTGTACTAAGAACTGATTTTTTGAAAAAAACATTCCTAAAGTGAAAATTCCTACTGCAAGTTCCTTTTCCTTTACAAGAGTTATTATTTTTTATAACAGTTATTGAATAAAACAAAATTATAAACACGTTCGAATATTGGCTACAATGGTAATAGTAGCAGGGTTTTTCCCAGTTGTAAGTATAAGTCTTATAATATAGTGATTCTTCGTAATTTATAAATACTCGTATAATCACATCTTTATACATATGGTTGACTTATTACTCCTTTAATAGGAACAAATTACAAGCCCAAACTAATTATTTACAATTCATTAATTAGTTGACAATAAAATGTTTTGAAATAGTTGTTATAATTTTTTGTTTTTTTGGTGTTTAACGTCCGACTATTGTGCACACTTGGGCTAATGCAGACGGTGGGATGATTTATAGCGTATGAAAATGCCAAGCCCTCGCCGGGAATCGAACCCGGATCCTCGGGGTGAAAGCCTAGTACACTATCCACTAGACCACCGAGGCGGGGACCGATATCACTAGGTGTCAAGACGTCTCATTAATTCATACTTAAAATCACAGATCTATAATAGTTGTTATAATTTATTTCTAAGAAGTTAATAGTTATTATCACATTTGATTCAAACATATTTTGTTCGCTTAAATCGTGTTTCAGTCTCTCTCCAAAATCGGTTTTGACTTTTAACTTCTATAACTAAAAGTCGGTAATTCATAAATTAATTAATATTCCTGATTCAGCAAGATCTTTTCTACATTTTTTCCTTAATCGATTAAAGCGTGTTATTAACCTTTAATAAAATTTTCGTGTGAAAATTTTAACTTAAGATATTTAAATGCAGTTCAAGAAAAAAGCAAAAACCTTATCCATTAGTTTGTTTTCCTTGCAAAAAATTTGCAATTCCAATTTTTTTCCACTCTCCCAAGTATCATGAATTATAATTAACGATGAATTAAAAATGATCCAAAGAGAACTGGTTTTGTAATGCGTAAAATTATTTTTTTCCAAAATGTTATGTGTGGAACCAACTGAAAACGTAAAATCTGCTTCAGATTTAAGTAATGACTGCACAACATGCAACGAGTTAATTTTCCGTCTGGGTTAGTTTCACGCACTGCTTCACTTACTTAAATGCATTGAATACATCTCTTTCTCTGGTTTTCTGAAATATCCCTTCTCCTAAAATATCTCGCCTAGTTGATATGAATGAATACATGTATAATAAAGTCCTTACTATATAATGTAATAGAAAGATTATTGCAGTGTTGATTAAATTAGTTTTTATTTGTTTACTATTGTAATCCTTCATTCTCACCTACTCGTATATCTGTCATAGCTTGAAGATAAAAAACAAAACGACATTAGAAACACAGAAACACAGAAACTATTGTGAGCTTCTTGATGAAGTGTACATTTTGTCAGGAATAAGAAAATATACGTTTAAATTAGTATCAAATTAGTAAGATTGTAAAAAGCATGACTAGAAGGTAAAATATAATAAGAAAGACAAAATCATAACGTTCTTGACAAATTGTTAGTTGCCAAAAATGCAAGCACATTTTGTTTGTTGTTGTAGGACAACAGTTTTTTTTAAATTAAAGCAAAGAACAGGAGAGTCAAGGAAAGTCAAGTGTGGAGTGTACAGTATGGCTAGGTGATTGGACTAGCAGAGATCGAGCTCAAACACATAAAGCAATGAATGCATTCATATCAAAGAGCAGTGTCGACAACAAGTTAGAAGACTGCTGTTGTGTAGACCCTCCCTTTAATAGCTTTTAAGTATACATTTTTTAGTACTGTCCACTAGCAATGAGAATGAACATTGATACGTCCATTGTGTAGCGTACATTATCCGAAAAGTAGAAGGCGTTTGAGCTGCTAAATACTAACAATTACGCATATTGTACTTATTGTGTTCATGTCTTGGTTAAAGTTTTATTTTGATTTACATTTGATTTTAAAAAATACATAAATTGATATTTTACTTACAAATATTTTAATTTTTTATACTGTTTGTGTGTTGTACTTGCATTGTAGACCTGCCATTTGTTTTAGGTCTATTATAATTTTTAGTGCAATACTTTCATTGTTAAAAAAAGTTAAACAATTCTGCAGAATTAATACTTTTTGTGCGTTAATTTGTTATTGTGTCGCACAAATGTGTACATATTTCTCAGTCTGATTAAGCCATGTTTTTTGTCTGCACGTAGCAAGAAAAATTATTTGTAATGTCATTGTACGTTATGACAAAGGTAAGTGTCTGTCTGTCCCTCTAACAGACTATAAAATGTTGACACAGCATAGAAATCCATGGCGTTGCATGCAATCCTAGTTCACCTAACAGAATGATTATTGTACTTATTGGTCAGTAAAGGGTTTTTTGGAAATAACGTAAACTAGTGTTTATAGCCGGTTATAAAAGTGGGGATTACAGAAGACAAATGGCTTCAAACCAAGCTTTTCCATATATTCATAGTATACTGACTAAAGATAACACGCCCAATCACGGTAGACAGTACGACAAAACGCCAACCACGTCGTATTCCCCAAAAAACAAAACAATGCTTGATAGACTAAAGAAGTCCATGGTAAAGCAATGGACCTAAACTTGAAGAAAAAGAAAAATCTTATGAGGAGATTGAAATATGTATGCTTAGAGAAAAAATTAATACCGTCGACAAATTAATAGATACACAAAGTCACAAGGTTCTGAGAATGTGTGCGATCTCAGTCCAATTAAAATGCTTGGGCCAATTTTATCAGTTCACACAAAATCAGGAGATACGTCTTAGAGTATGTTGATGAAAGTATCAACAAATGTAAAAAAATAACACTGGACGGGGTTTTTAAAACGTATAAGAAACATTAAATATAATTATTGGGGAAATGATAGAAAGATGGAAGACTAATGCTATTGTCAGTTTCATTACTGAATTAGGAGGCGAAGCCGACAAAGAAAGTGTCTCTGAAGAAGAGGAAGAAGAAGATGATGATGATGAAAATGATGAAGAGGAAGAATAAGAAGAAGAAGAAGAAGAGGAAGAATAAGAAGAGAAAGAAGAAGAAGAGGAAGAAGAAGAAGAAGAAGACGAGGAAGAGGAAGAAGAAGAGGAAGGAAAAGAGGAAGAAAAGAAGAGGAAGAAGAAGAGGGAGAAGAAGAAGAGGAAGAAAAAGAAGAGGAAGAAGATGAAGAGGGAGAAGAAGAAGAGGAAGAAGAAGAAGACTACATGCAATGTTCGCAGAAAGCCAACACATTTTTTGGTACCGTAACAATTTCCACATTCATTTACAAATTTAATATCCAATTTTAAACAACAAATTAATTAAATTTTTATTAATAAGTTATTACGTTTATGAAAATATACTTATTTCCACTATTTTTAACCATTTATTTTTATTCTAAGTTTATTGCCAATGAATATTTACTTTAACTCTTTAGGTGGTACACGAAATCAGCTTTTATAGCCATAAACTTCCCTTTCTGCAGTTTTATTGGTCATAAAACTGCTTTTATAAAATAAATTTATTATAAATTTCCAAGCCCACTAAATCGCAGTCCTTGAT
>CM040184.1:19492463-19589963 GCA_022606455.1 Callitettix versicolor | reverse complement strand
CAAGTTTGCAGTAACAACATACAATAAGGAAGAGATTGCACGGTATTCGTAAGAAACAGCTGGTACGACATCAAAAGAATACAATAGAATTCGAAGAAGATGCGAGAAGCAGGAGTACTCTTAGTAAGAAGCATGGAGCCAGTTGATCTTGAGGTTTGAATGAAGCTAATGGAAACCTGAAAGACATTCATACAATATTCCTAAACTGATGACAATAATGTTACACACTTCGTCCGGACTAATAACATACTATTTCCATAAATTAAAAATATTCTAATTATTTGCAATGTATACGCATGTTCACTTAACTTATGATTTGATAATTTCATATTTTTATAACTATAAACCATTATAGATTATTTTATGCTACTTTATTTTCTTAAAATAATTAACTGTAACACGTAATTTATCTAGTGATCTATAACTATAAACTAAAATGAACTTACAGGTTAATGGATCATTCTTACTAGTTTAAAATAATTACAAAAAACAAATGGGTGACTAATTTGATCCTATTTAATATAAATAAACACTGCTTAGAAAAGACCATTAAACTATTTATAATTAAACATGATTGTATTTTACGTAACGAGTTTATTTCTTCTTCCACTTCTTTCACATCATTTTGTTTATGTCTCGGTTACGATGCGTATATTATATTGTTAATGCTTTGTGATCTTACAATGATGGTCTTAACTTGACCAAAGTAATTATATTTCCACAGTATACTTGTAAGTCTACAAAAAGTGGCACTGGATGACTAAAGTGAAAACCAGAAAAATTGAATTAATCAGTGTTCATTGCTGGTTTGGTTAGGTTGGGTTATATCACTGATCTTATTGCTTTATTGAAATTATAAATAAAATGAACACTAACTTATCTACATCATATACTCACATAATAACCGCTTCTATCGGTCACGTGATAGAAGCGTATTTGTCTTTGTCTTATTACTTTTTAAAATTCTGATTTCACTGTCATAATCGGCATTGAAATCCGCGTACATTAGTTCTACAAACTTTTACATTACGTTGAAAATACAAAAATGAACCCGATTTTCTTCAAATTAAATTTCGTAATTTCATCGGATTTTGAAAATTCAAAATGTTAATTTATACAGTATTTATCGCTGATTACGTCAACAAAATAGGATTTGTAAAACAAATTTAAGACAAGGAAGTGATGAGTTTTTAAAGATTTGAAATGACCGCCATTTTGTAATATTTGAACGAATTTGGTTGGTTAACGAACATGTTCATGTTACTACCACATTAGACTTTTGCGCCAAATATAAGTCAAATCAAACCAAAATTGCGAACGTGAGCGTGCTAACACACACACACACACACACACACACACACACACACACACACACACACACACACACACACACACACACACACACACACACACACACACACACACACACACACACACACACACACACACACACACACACACACACACACACACACACACACACACACACACACACACACACACACACACACACACACACACACACACACACACACACACACACACACACACACACACACACACACACACACACACACAAATTGATCTAGAAGTCAGGATTGGAGCTCATTTCAAGGTCACGGATCTGAGTCTTGCAATGATGGCCGCTCCATTTTGCAATGTACATTCTCCAATAAAACATCTGTCTTGTACAATATGTTTAACTATTAATACTCTCTGAATTAAGTGTGATGGCTATGTTGGGTATGTAGTACAACGGAGTTCATTAATAATAAATTATTTAAAATTCTATGAATGAACTTGTACACAATGTGCAAGTAAACGTCCTAAACAATTTCTTGCTAGATACGTCAGGTATGCAGTATAATAGCGTTAATTATATTATAAATTATTATTATTTCACTTATTTGTATATAGAATATTTTTAAATACGAGGGTTGATCAAATATAAACGAGACTGATTTTTTAAAAAAATTATTACTTACTTACAAATTATTTTTGATACAACTTATTTTTCTACATAGTCTCCCGCACGAGTAACACATTTTTCCCACCGGATTGGAAGTTTTTTAATTCCATCTTCGTAAAAAGTTCTCGGGCATTCATTGAGCCATTGGAGCACGAAGGTCTCCACCGCAGAATCGTCTTCGAAACACTGGCCTCTAAGCGCCTCTTTGAGTGGCCCAAACAGGTGATAGTCGCAGGGTGATAAGTCTGGACTGTATGGGGGATGTTCCATTGGTTCCCAGCCAATTTGATCGAGTTTAAGCCTCGTAGCGTTCGCCGAATGTGGTCGGGCATTATCGTGAAGAAGAATGACGTTTCTCGCCGGTTTAGATTTCATTTTCCTACGAAAAGACTGTTTTGCGGCCTCTAAAACATCGCAATAATATTGTGCATTTATTGTGCGTCGTTGATGGAGGAAATCGACGTGAAAGGCGCCTTGATTGTCGAAAAATACAGTGGCCATTACCTTCCCGGCCGACGATCGTGATTTGGCCTTCAAATTCACTCTCTCCCCTCTTCCGCCACTCCATACTTGCCTGTTTCGACTCGGGAGTGTAATGGTGAACCCATGTTTCGTCACAGGTGACAATCCGGTTTAATAATGCCTCACCATCTCGTTCAAATTGGGTCAATAGTCGCTGGCAAATCTCCAAACGATTCCGTTTGTGAACGTCGGTCAAAATTCGTGGAACCCACCTTGCAGATACTTTGCTGAGTTCCAGGTTTGATGTAACGATTTTTTGAACGCTACCATAGCTCAACTGGAGTTCATCTGCAATAAATCGCAGCGATATACGTCTGTCTTCGTCCAGGAGCTTCCGAACAGCATCAGTGTTTTCGTCCGTGACGGAAGTGGTCGGGCGACGATCATGGCTGAGGTTTTCTACTGCTTCCCGTCCTTCGGCGAATTCCTTGTGCCAAGCAAAAACGCGAGCTCTTGACAGGGTCCTGTCCCCGTATTGAGCCGTCAATCTACGAAAGATTTCAGTCGGATTGACCCCCTCCTTGGCCAAAAACTTAATAATAATTCTCTGCTCCACGGAAACGTGCACTTCACTCTCACTCATTGTATGGTTTTATACTGAAGGGTCCGAACGGAAATGTTGCCCATCTACACCCGTCCCAAACCTCCCAGGCTACCTGAAACCCCACCCTTTAGAGTTCAATGTCCAACGGAAAAGTTTTTAGAAAGTCAGTCTCGTTTATATTTGATCAACCCTCGTAAATAAATATAAAATATAAGAATAGAAGTTACTACGTTTTTATTCTTATTCAAAACAGGAACATTCGTTGTTGAACAATTATTGCAAGAATTTTACTACATTTCCTAAAATTAGTAACCTTTAATAAGAAAATAGTTTATATATATTTTAAATGATTAAGGTATTATTGAATTGTAATTAATCGACAAATGCACTACATTCTGACACATTACACGATGTGGTGACTGGACGCACTAATCGTGTTTGGTGTAAACTGGTTTTGTCCAGTACAATCTAGGTATTATTTAGTTTTTGTAAATTATAAATTAAGAAATAAAAAAAATTCTACATTTTAACTACATAAACTAGTTTGAAAAAATATATTTTTCTGAAACTAAAATGAAAAGCACAGCGTAGCTGCAGATTCTGACTATATGTAGGAAATGTTCAGGTGAAGTGGTTTATTAAAAAATACAATTTAATATAAAAATAAAATAACTAATTTTAAGCTATTTAAACTAATTTTAAAATTACATACTTTATTAGAATATATTAAGAGGCATATTATGGATGTAGATCCTTATTTTAATAGAAAATTAATAGTGAAGTGAACTGGGCTCCTTGGTACTTGACTGTTGGGCTACATTTGTATAATTTAAAAATATCTTTTCATTAAAGATTATTGTAAAATTCAAGTCAGTAGTAGATTGTATTTTGGTATTTTATTTTACAATAGAAATGAGACAAAAATAAGCCACTAACTCTGGGATAAGAAAACTTATGGTATCTTGTAATGAAGTATTTAGTATACTTTTCACTGCCAAGTCAATCTCGTTTTAAAAGTTGAAAGATTTATGAATTTCTGATTCATAACTTTAAATTTTTTATGAAATTTTAACTTCTACAAGAGAAACGTTTCATCTGCATTTTAAAAATTAAAGTTCAATCTGTTTTAGCTACTTATTTAGGTATTTCAATTCTATGTATATGATTCTGCTTTCAAATTAAAAATAAATTAAAATTTCCTTTTAATTTTTAAACAAAACTTTAATTTGAAGAACTTCATTTATATTTAGATCTAAGGAGATTTTTTTTATTTAATTACTTTGAAAACATTATTGTTATTATGTTAAAAAATGCCTTTGACTGAGAGAATCAGGCTACAAAGAAAGAAAGAGGGAGAGAGAGAAATATGAAGAGGATTAGTGTCAAAATATTCACAAATAACATAATAATTTACTACATAAAGTTAACTATATTTTTCGGTCATTAAATATTATTCATTATAAACAACTACATTCGAAAATTATAAACAAAAATAATTACACATTTTAAAATCAAAATCAAAACCTATTTCCTTTAATAACAATACTGTTTTAATTAAAATCTTCCTTAAGGTATGAAATGAGGGAATGTTCCTTAACATCAGAAGAATGAGGGAATGTTGAAGCAAAATCTTTATTAAACGTTTAGGGAAAGCTTTTGCTGTTTAATTTTGCTGCAGAGGATTTATTATAAATATCTGAACAATAATTAGTTACTATTATATTTTTTATAGGCCCTACTTGCTCTTTTCTTAGTTAACAATGCGTACTTAATTTTTCATAAGTTACCTTTTGTTAGTTCATGATTACAGTTCAGCTGTGTACAAATGTTAATAATGCACATTTTAGTAACATTATCAGCAGATTATCTTATTTTAGTCCAATGTGTAGATGTTTATTTACAGGGAAATGGAACAGGCAATTATCAAGATACGTGCCCACTTTGTACAACGCTGGTCAGTTAGTATGTGTTTTTCATATTAATGAGATGACCTTATTTAAATAAGCTGCTTTTTCAAACATTGTTATCGATAAAACATCAATTATTCTGAATTATAATTAAGTTCTTATTTTATGAATAAATATTTGAAAACTAATTAGTTTGCAATTAATGACGTAAAATTACGGTTAACAGTGTTCTTAAACTGAAGTAGTTCTCTGTTGATCTCCGAGTCTTTCAAGTAAGTTTATAAGCAAATCTAAAAACTTAAATGCAAGAAACAGAATGAAATTGTTTTTTATAATAGCATTCAAAATTAGATTGAACAAGAGGCTGGCAAACGTCCAAATTATAACATATAATTATTAATATTTATTGAAAATTTCAGTGCTTTTTAATGACATAATCGTGTGTTATTACAAAGACTGTTTTTAATCATTAAACTTCAAAACGTTATTAGACTTTGTAATGTTGATATCAATAATATCATTAATTACCTAGTAATACTAAATTGATTTCATTAAACGTTAATATATTTTTCAGAATATTAGATTTAGTTTACTAAAGCTTACATGGCCCTGAAAGTTGGTAACATCTTTAGGTTTATGGTATAAAATAACATGCGGTACAAAATACAATAAAGTAATGACAATAATGACTATTGTGGTTTATAGTTGGTAATTGTTAAGTAACTATGTAATTGCCTCTTATTAGTAACCTATAAAATGAAATTTGCTGTTGTTAAAAAATAATTTATGCTTTATTTCTAAAAATTGTATTACTAACTTCCATTGTTGTAAAACGTCTACTATTGTATAATTGTAAAAAACATTCTTTAAATATCCAGTGCAGGAGCAATATCTGCACCACGATGAGAGGAAAATTAATCTAGAAGATTGCTTTTTTGTTTAGAGAGCGTTTGACAAGAAATAGTTTTATATCAATTTAAACATCTTTTTCGAATGAAAAGTCTGTAATATGTCGAGCAGGTTTTATGTGGTTTGATTATAGACTACTACTAAAACGAACCTTTTAAATTTTGTAATGAGTAAATACGCGTATATAATCCTATACTATTGGACGCTACCGTTTCTGAAAAGCTTCGGTTTTGACTAAACACGTCTAATACTGTTCACAAAGTTCATCTATTCATTAAAAACTCTTTTGTAAATGTAGTATGAGTACAAACGTATCGGTCTGTTTGGTTTTTTTAAAGGTTATGTAAACATTCTATTTGGGTAAAAATATTTATGGACATAATAGTTCAAAGTATTACAAATTTAAGTGAACTTTTCAAAACAAGTATACAAATATTAATGCAATTCGTGTTCGACTGTTTCCGCCAAC
Source organism: Callitettix versicolor (assembly GCA_022606455.1). Lineage (NCBI taxonomy): Eukaryota > Metazoa > Arthropoda > Insecta > Hemiptera > Cercopidae > Callitettix > Callitettix versicolor. The sequence continues at coordinate 19,583,643 of CM040184.1, read as the reverse complement.
TTGAGGCTTAAGTGATTCAAAACCAATTACAAAATTCAATATTGTTCTAGAAGTTACGAAAGATGGACAGTAGTGTTGAACATGGCCTACTTTCTGTCTGTTTGGAATATTTAAAGCATTGACAGTTCTTAGAGATCGAATGTTAGTTCAGATGCTATGCTGCTCGAACAGTTTGGAATTGTGCCTTCACTAATACCTGAAATGTTCTTATAGGGTATTTAATTAAAAAAATAGAGCTTTTAAAAAACATTTTTGTATTTATATAAAAAAATATAATTTATTTTCATTTATAAATGCTTTGGTTCAACTGTAAAAGTATTGTTATAATATGATTACAATTATATTACAAGCTAAATTGAAACATTCATTAATTTTTAACGACAAAATATAACTTTAAAATACTGTTCATAAGGCACAAATCATTTTTTTTTTACTTTTACGTATTTTTTATAAGTAGCGTATTCTATATTTAATATTGAATACCGTTTTGTTTGGAACGATAAATTTTTAGAAAACACAACTTATGACTGGAATAACACTAGAAAGTCCAATATATCCGACACAGTGCAGTCGACTATACACAGAATGGAGATAAGGCGTGAATCAGTTAGAGTTTCCTGATAGGTTACAGCATATTCAAAACAAAATCAGACAACTAATTATTATGAAAGCATAGCATTTCGTTTGGCAGTCTTGAGCGAAAATTATATTAATCTAAACAAAAACCACCAAGTGGTAAAACGTTCCCCGCAGAGTCTGCAATTAAAAAAATGTATTAAATCATCTTAAATTCCGCCAAGAACCGGTTATCTGCTTACTCAGTTTACTAAACAATATATATCTCTGCACTTAGCGGCTGTTGGCCTTCCATTCTCAATGGCGCTCTCCCGTGTTCTCTACGCTCAGCGTCTCTACACAAATATTAATGCAGTAAAATCATCAGATCACAAACGAAAAATCCTTTAATAATCAACGAAAAACAAATTCTACGTAACCAAGCAAATTTCAATATTTTACATATCTGTTTTTGAAATGTATCCGCAACTGAAATCAGAAGCTATTTTGACGGAGAAAGGCACGCCGCTAAGTGTGAAAACTGATATTATTCAGTAAAATGAGTACGAACGTTAATGGTGTTTGATAGAATTCAAAGGTGATTTAACAATTTGCATTGTATATTTGGCGGTGGGCTATCTATCAGTACCATCAGCGCCCCAAGATTGGACGTCCGTGTAACGCAACACAACTGTGCTCTGCGGGTGGAATCACTTAAAGTTGCAGGCACTGACAGTCTGGTGCTGACGAAAAACGTGACCTTGAAATTAGTTGCTCACTCAAGAACGACACACTGCTATCCCGCTGACTTGATTGTACCGATTTGCTAACGTTATAATTAGTTTTTAATCTTACAGTCATATCAAAACATTTGATACTATAATAATAATCATAGTGAATAATAATAATCATAGTGAATAATAATAATAATAATAATAATAATAATAATAATAATAATAATAATAATAATAATAATAATAATAATAATAATAATAATAATAATAATAATAATAATAATAATAATAATAATAATAATAATAATAATAATAATAATAATAATAATAATAATAATAATAATAATAATAATAATAATAATAATAATAATAATAATAATAATAATAATAATAATAATAATAATAATAATAATAATAATAATAATAATAATAATAATAATAATAATAATAATAATAATAATAATAATAATAATAATAATAATAATAATAATAATAATAATAATAATAATAATAATAATAATAATAATAATAATAATAATAATAATAATAATAATAATAATAATAATAATAATAATAATAATAATAATAATAATAATAATAATAATAATAATAATAATAATAATAATAATAATAATAATAATAATAATAATAATAATAATAAATAATAATAATAATAATAATAATAATAATAATAATAATAATAATAATAATAATAATAATAATAATAATAATAATAATAATAATAATAATAATAATAATAATAATAATAATAATAATAATAATAATAATAATAATAATAATAATAATAATAATAATAATAATAATAATAATAATAATAATGGTAATGGTAATGGTAATGGTAATGATAATAATAATAATAATAATAATAATAATAATAATAATAATAATAATAATAATGGTAATGGTAATGGTAATGGTAATGGTAATGGTAATGGTAATGGTAATGGTAATGGTAATGGTAATGGTAATGGTAATGGTAACGGTAACGGTAACGGTAACGGTAACGGTAACGGTAACGGTAACGGTAACGGTAACGGTAACGGTAACGGTAACGGTAACGGTAACGGTAACGGTAACGGTAACGGTAACGGTAACGGTAACGGTAACGGTAACGGTAACGGTAACGGTAACGGTAACGGTAACGGTAACGGTAACGGTAACGGTAACGGTAACGGTAACGGTAACGGTAACGGTAACGGTAACGGTAACGGTAACGGTAACAGTAACAGTAACAGTAACAGTAACAGTAACAGTAACAGTAACAGTAACAGTAACAGTAACAGTAACAGTAACAGTAACAGTAACAGTAACAGTAATAGTAATAGTAATAGTAATAGTAATAGTAATAGTAATAGTAATAACAATAACAATAACAATAACAATAACAATAATAATAATATTAATAATAGTAAAATAGTTGTAATAATAAATAAAGGAAAGGGGGAACTAATTAACTCCGGTGGCTGTTCTTATGTACAATTGTTTGTTTTGATATTGATGTTTAGGGGAGAGCGGGGCAATACCGTGCAGCGGGGCAATACCGTGCACCAAGTTTTTAAATAACGCAGAGGGCGTAATGAGCGCTGGGAAGTGCTGCTGTATAGCTGGAAGAATTCGTAACAGATCAGGACAGTCGGAGAGCTTATAGCTCTACATACGTATTTGTAACGGGTGTTTTTGTTATTATATCAACTTTTCTTATAATAACAACGACGTATTAGAACTGAGGTAAGTGAAATACGTTATTAATGATTTTATTGAAACTAATTGCTTTGAATAGAGCATTTCTTCAGCTATTTTTTACATTAAATACTGGTACTTAACTTTCTTTATTTTTAGGTTAGGATTGAAAATGTGGTGATATGTCGTCATGGGGCAATGCCGCTCAAGGTGCACGGTATTGCCCCGTGTTGAACGATATTGCCCCATATGGTATTTACTTGTTATAACTTTATTTATTTACATATTTCATTATATTTGTAGCTTATATTTGTGTGTTTTATAGCGAACATGAATAAATTGTGAGTGAATGAGGAGCCAATACTTTAAGTATAGATCTAATAACATAATTTAATTCTGGAGATTATGTACTTTTTTAATTTCTAACAATGGTGAGAAAAAGAATAAGAACAACAGAGAGGGGCAAAGGATGGAGCGAACATGAGATGAACTGTGCCATTCATGATGTGAGTGCAAATGGAATGCCACAGATTCAGAAAAACAGGAATCTTTCCTCTAGATCCTGCAAAAGTTAGTGTTGACGACAAAAGTTAGTACTTTTACACTCGGAAGAAGAGACAGCTTTAGATCTACCGGTTGTTGAAGATGATGGCTCCAAAAATGATGAAAATACTAATCTAGTCAGGCTTTGTTCTTCGCGAACAACCACTGATGACGATAATGACGAGCACTTAGAAGCTCAGTCTACAGTTGGTCTGCAATTCGAGGAAATTTCACCATTACCGGACCCTCTGAAATGAAAGAAAAGTGCCCGGCAACAGCATCATCAGTTTTTACGTTGACCCCAAACAACAAAATTTTAAAGAAGGCTGCAGCAATCAAACAAGCAAAATTAAAAAATAAAACAGATAGGGAACAATTCAGTGCAACAAATTTAGGGAAATCAAAGTTCCAACCGAAAGGAAAGAGCAAATATAGAAAGTTTGCATCGAAGATAATACCTCCACTTGACAAAAAAAAGTGTCGCCGAAACATATGTTTTGAGTCTTCATCAGACGACGATTTGGACCCCTTTAAGCTCTGCAATGATGATGAGTTGGACGACATCGAGTCTGCTGATTTCAGAGGAACTCCAGTTAAAAGAACACCTGGTGATCAAGATTCCGATTGCTTATTTTGTGGTTAGTTTGGAAAAAACAAAGAATTGTGGTTTAGATGTGTGTTTTGCAGTGGTTGGGTGCATTCAGAGTGTAGAGGGCGCGATACAGCAGAAAATTTCATTTGTGACTTTTGTCAATCAAAGTAGACTCAATCACATAAAAGCCACTCTGAACTGAAATAAATGACAATTTAGTGTTTATTAATTTCCATCAAGAAGAGGACTTATGAATATTTTTTAAAATTTTATAAGCTAATTAACTACATATTACATTTTTCTGTTTTTAAAATTGTTCATTAATTTAGAATATTTGAATTATTATTAAAATTTGTTCTGACATTTGCCAAAAATTGTTCTGACATTTGATATCATTGATAGGAAATGTCCTAACGATTTTAATTAAAATTACATATTACTTATTTCAATGTTAAAATAAAATTTGTTACTAAATTTTGAATATTTGTTTTATTTTCGCACAAACTTTATCGTTAACATTGTTGCACGGTATTGCTCCGTATAGTGCACGGTATTACCCCAGCCCTTGGGGCAATACCGTGCAATGTAAAGTTTTCGTAAAATGGGTTTAACACTCGAAATTGGTTTGGTATTTCAAATATGAAGTCAATAATTTGCAGAAAATTAGTTTCTTTACAAAACGAGATGGTTTTCATCGTTTTTGACGCTATCAAATTAAAAATAAAAAATAATAACGCTTAAGTGCACGGTATTGCCCCGCTCTCCCCTACTTTGTAAACAAGTATTCAGTAAGTGTACACAGTTATTTCATATGGATTGTTAATTATATGTGGTCTAGTATAATAGGCTCACACTGTGTTAATGTTTGTTCTCTGATTGTGTACACAAAGTGCTTCTTGGTTGCTGTGAATTTTGTCAATACATTATAATATAAAAGTTTTGTTTTCCTTGTTGTAGTATTTACTGAATACATTGACAAATAAAGCACTATGTGTCCGTGTTATACTAAGGGTGCCTACTTTTATTGTACAGTTTCGGCAGTTGTATGTTAAGGGAATCCTCTCGATCTGGACATACGAATCATAAGTAATTAAGGAAATCTGAAATCTGTGGCGTTGTTTAGTTTCTTTCTCAACTCCATGAACTCTGTAACGCCATCACCCGAGCGAGCGTGTCGTTGCAAACTATTGCAAAGTTTAAATTTTGAGCAACGTTTTCGCGTATCGAAATGATTGTTTACTTGATGTTATTGAATGTTGTTTGTGTTTGGCTTTCATAACGTCAGCGCGACAGCTGCGTGAGCGAACAAAACTGTGTGGGCTGTATTTTTAATGAATGCTTTTCTTAAAACATTTTTTAAAAACTGCTTAAAAATAATTTTATTTTGTACAAGGTCTAATACGAACAGCTGATCGAATGATTACTAAAATTAAGTATCCACAAAACATATATATATATATATATATATATATTAATTTGCCTAAATAACACAATTATTCATTAAAGTACCGAAACACTAATAATGTAAAAGTTCAAATTCATAGGATCATCTTTGTGAGCAAGGTTCGGACCAATCAGCAACCTAAATTCAGGGTAGGCCACTGGTATTGCCCGGGGCTTCATTTCTGTGTTACCCCGCTAGAACGGAATGTTCTGGTGCTCCGAAAATGAAACTTTTTTTAAAAAGCATTTTTTAAAAAAGAAATTTACAGTAATGTCCATTTTTGTCAAATAATGTCAAATTTTGCAGATTCAAATAATGCTTATACTATAACATACGAGAACAGCATTGTTGTGTAAAAATTAACAAAGTTTTGAACCTTCAAAATAGCTAGCTTACTAATATAGTAGTAGCTTCAAAATATTAGTGTTACTATTAGTGTTACTATTAGTAATAGAAACACTGCTTGAAAATCTTGTTTTTGATAAATTTCTTGAAATATAAAATTGAAATTTGAAATATATTAACGGAACTAACATAAGTTATATGAAAAACAACAAGCTTTAATTCGGTGAATCTGAAATATATGTAAAATAACCGATTGGAATGTTAAAACGTCTTAAACTTATGTGTTTTTTTTCGTGAGATAGGCTATAGACTTATAGGCTATAGAACTAGAGTCGAGCCACGCGTCACGTTAGTTGATCGTGTTTTGGATATTTGACAATCAAATAGGCTATAGACCTATAGGCTATAGAACTAGAGTCGAGCCAGGCGTCACGTTAGTTGACCGTGTTTTGGATATGTGACAATCAAATAGGCTATAGACCTATAGGCTATAGAACTAGAGTCGAGCCACGCGTCACGTTAGTTGATCGTGTTTTTTTTTGGATATTTGACAATCAAATAGGCTATAGACCTATAGGCTATAGAACTAGAGTCGAGCCACGCGTCACGTTAGTTGACCGTGTTTTGGATATTTGACAATCAAATAGGCTATAGACCTATAGGCTATAGAACTAGAGTCGAGCCACGCGTCACGTTAGTTGATCGTGTTTTGGATATTTGACAATCAAATAGGCTATAGACCTATAGGCTATAGAACTAGAGTCGAGCCACGCGTCACTTTAGTTGACCGTGTTTTGGATATTTGACAATCAAATAAGCTATAGACCTATAGGCTATAGAACTAAAGTCGAGCCACGCGTCACGTTAGTTGACCGTGTTTTGGATATTTGACAATCAAATAGGCTATAGACCTATAGGCTATAGAACTAGAGTCGAGCCACGCGTCACGTTAGTTGACCGTGTTTTGGATATTTGACAATCAAATAGGCTATAGACCTATAGGCTATAGAACTAGAGTCGAGCCACACGTCACGTTAGTTGATCGTGTTTCGGATATTTGACAATCAAATAGGCTATAGACCTATAGGCTATAGAACTAGAGTCGAGCCACGCGTCACGTTAGTTAACCGTGTTTTGGATATTTGACAATCAAATAGGCTATAGACCTATAGGCTATAGAACTAGAGTCGAGCCACGCGTCACGTTAGTTGACCGTGTTTTGGATATTTGACAATCAAATAGGCTATAGACCTATAGGCTATAGAACTAGAGTCGAGCCACGCGTCACGTTAGTTGATCGTGTTTCGGATATTTGACAATCAAATAGGCTATAGACCTATAGGCTATAGAACTAGAGTCGAGCCACGCGTCACGTTAGTTAACCGTGTTTTGGATATTTGACAATCAAATAGGCTATAGACCTATAGGCTATAGGACTAGAGTCGAGCCACGCGTCACGTTAGTTGACCGTTTTGGATATTTGACAATCAAATAGGCTGTAGACCTATAGGCTATAGAACTAGAGTCGAGCCACGCGTCACGTTAGTTGATCGTGTTTCGGATATTTGACAATCAAATAGGCTATAGACCTATAGGCTATAGAACTAGAGTCGAGCCACGCGTCACGTTAGTTAACCGTGTTTTGGATATTTGACAATCAAATAGGCTATAGACCTATAGGCTATAGAACTAGAGTCGAGCCACGCGTCACGTTAGTTGACCGTGTTTTGGATATTTGACAATCAAATAGGCTGTAGACCTATAGGCTATAGAACTAGAGTCGAGCCACGCGTCACGTTAGTTGACCGTGTTTTGGATATTTGACAATCAAATAGGCTATAGACCTATAGGCTATAGAACTAGAGTCGAGCCACGCGTCACTTTAGTTGACCGTGTTTTGGATATTTGACAATCAAATAAGCTATAGACCTATAGGCTATAGAACTAAAGTCGAGCCACGCGTCACGTTAGTTGACCGTGTTTTGGATATTTGACAATCAAATAGGCTATAGACCTATAGGCTATAGAACTAGAGTCGAGCCACGCGTCACGTTAGTTGACCGTGTTTTGGATATTTGACAATCAAATAGGCTATAGACCTATAGGCTATAGAACTAGAGTCGAGCCACACGTCACGTTAGTTGATCGTGTTTCGGATATTTGACAATCAAATACGCTATAGCCCTATAGGCTATAGAACTAGAGTCGAGCCACGCGTCACGTTAGTTAACCGTGTTTTGGATATTTGACAATCAAATAGGCTATAGACCTATAGGCTATAGAACTAGAGTCGAGCCACGCGTCACGTTAGTTGACCGTGTTTTGGATATTTGACAATCAAATAGGCTATAGACCTATAGGCTATAGAACTAGAGTCGAGCCACGCGTCACGTTAGTTGATCGTGTTTCGGATATTTGACAATCAAATAGGCTATAGACCTATAGGCTATAGAACTAGAGTCGAGCCACGCGTCACGTTAGTTAACCGTGTTTTGGATATTTGACAATCAAATAGGCTATAGACCTATAGGCTATAGGACTAGAGTCGAGCCACGCGTCACGTTAGTTGACCGTGTTTTGGATATTTGACAATCAAATAGGCTGTAGACCTATAGGCTATAGAACTAGAGTCGAGCCACGCGTCACGTTAGTTGATCGTGTTTCGGATATTTGACAATCAAATAGGCTATAGACCTATAGGCTATAGAACTAGAGTCGAGCCACGCGTCACGTTAGTTAACCGTGTTTTGGATATTTGACAATCAAATAGGCTATAGACCTATAGGCTATAGAACTAGAGTCGAGCCACGCGTCACGTTAGTTGACCGTGTTTTGGATATTTGACAATCAAATAGGCTGTAGACCTATAGGCTATAGAACTAGAGTCGAGCCACGCGTCACGTTAGTTGACCGTGTTTTGGATATTTGACAATCAAACCAATATCACTGCTAAATTTTGATGGTCCTACATCAGACCTTTCAAAGTATAAAAAAATTGTTGTGAAAAATCGAGACTGATATTTCGATAGGTCAATCCGGTTTAAGATTCAGTCAATTTTCTCATTGATATCGAATTGGCTCCGCTGACAATGGTATCAGGACATGTTTGTTATTTTCCAATGTAGGTTTTATTTTATCAAAAGATTAAGGTTAATAACAATATTTTAAATGCACTCTTCATATTAAAACATTTTCTAATGAATTGAAACTCCTTATGAACTTAAATTAAAACTTAATGTCTTATTGTAAAAAAAGTTAGCTTACTATCTGTTTACAATGAAATTTTTGTCAGTAGTGTAGATTTAAAAAAGCTACTGTAATAAATATACTACATTTTGAAAGATTTTTTTTATTTAGCTTATATTATTTGTAAAAAAATGATGTGATAAAAACATTTCAACATTATAATGAAATTTTTTAGAGGGAAATATAATAATAATAATAATAATAATAATAATAATAATAATAATAATAATAATAATAATAATAATAATAATAATAATAATAATAATAATAATAATAATAATAATAATGATAATGATAATGATAATGATAATGACAATGACAATGACAATGACAATGAAAATGACAATGACAATGACAATGACAATGCCAATGTCAATGTCAATGTCAATGTCAATGACAATGACAATGACAATGTCAATGTCAATGTCAATGTCAATGACAATAACAATGCCAATGTCAATGTCAATGTCAATGTCAATGACAATGACAATGACAATGACAATGAAAATGAAAATGACAATGACAATGACAATGACAATGACAATGACAATGACAATGGTAATGGTAATGGTATTGGTTATAATAATGGTTATGATTACGATTATTATTATTATTATTATTATTATTAAAAAAACGCTCACCCATAATAACTGGAACTGTTTATATGTAAACATTACATAATACATGTTTTTAAATAAATTATCTTTAAATAGACAAAACCATACTATAAATACAATTTAAGAACCACTATATTGTAAAATATAAAATAATTAAGTAAAAATCTAGTTAAATGTTGGAATGATGCTGCAGATATTATAATGAACACATATCCCAGCAAAGGATATCTCAGCCTTTTGTTACATTACCGAAGCAGAACAAAGCCGATCCAATCCCAATCTACCCTTTTCTGTAACAATCGTCCAACTTCAAATACAATCCTGTTTCATCTTGTTACTGTGCATTCCGATAGGCTGCTATACTTTATAATATTCGCGCGTTATGTGTTTTACCACTCGTTCCTTTTTGCGTCTAGTCCTATCAACATTTCTTTTCCTTTCCCACATCGAGACATTGAGTTCAGTGGAAACGTATTCACCGTTAGTTTTAATTAAACAAATATTTTACATATAGCCTAAAAGTGTGTTTTATTTTTATTTTTGACGTTTCAAATCACGTTCTTTGTAAGTCATTATATCAAAAATGGTAAATTATATGTTTTTCTAAAAAAATAGTCTTCAAATGCAATAAATTAATGGTCAAACCTCGAATATTTTTTATAATAATTTATAATTATTATAATACTTAATTTATTATTACTTTTTTTAGCCCTCAATGGAGCACATGTAGTCAATTTTGGTTCTTTTGGGTTTTCTACTTTGGTTCTTTTAGGTTTTTGAGATTCTCCCAATACTTTTTCAGTCTTATAGATCTCTATAGTCTAACTTCCTCCGAGTAAAAGGCAACTCTTTTTGTTCCTTCTTTAAATTTTAATCTAGTGTTTTTATTCCTAAGGATTGGTTTTTCCTTTCCTTCTTTCAGACGTTCCTCAGTTATCCATAATTCTTTTAGGTCCTGTTCTACTTCCTTAAACCATTCATTCTCTACTTTCATCTTGAGTTGGTAATTTAGGTTTACTTTATAATACTAAATTTATTTTTTTATAATTACTTGTTTTATTGTAGAAAAGGTTAGTTCACCAACTATCTACAATGCAAATATTGTTACGAATTTAGATTAAAAATTAAAAATAGCTAGTGTAATAAATAAACTAAATTTGTAGGTATGCTTTTTTGAGCTTGAAAACAAAATAGTGTGATAAATACATTAACACATTATAATAAATTGTTTTATAGGGCACGGTCTTATTTCCAAAAAAATTGTAACATTGAGCAAATAATGAATAAAAGTTTAGTTATTTTAAATCGAACTGATCGACGTAATGTATTTTTCGATATTTCATTACAATACGCACTTTATGTCTTCCTTGTTATTTTCTGTCTAAAATTAACAGTTTCTTTGTAATTGTAATTCTAAAGTTCTATTTTCAACAATTCTAAAAATTAAAAAAAATTACCTGTAATATTAACGTTTCACGTCATAGTGTTTGTTGATTTACATCTTCATTACAAATTTTGAATTATATTTCAAAAGTTATTTAAATATAAAGTAATTTAAAAAAAAACAAATTTACAGATAAAAATGAAATTACATAATTAAGTCTAAGGTATTCTATTTTAGGTTTGTCTCTACCCAAAGAAAAATTCTATAAATTACATAAATCATTAATGCAATTTGAAAAAAGTATTACAAGAAATCATAAAACTTCATAAATAACTTTTCGTAAATGTGTTTCTTTTATTTTACGTTTGCTTCTATCAAAAGTATAATTCTACATTCCAGTTATATATAAATCAATTTATAATTAACACGCACACACAAGCACACACACACACACACACCCACACACACACACACACACACACACACACACACACACACACACACATATATATATATATATATATATATATATATATATATATATATATGTGTGTGTGTGTGTGTATATATATATATATATATATATATATATATATATATATAAACACGATAAAACTAAAAATTACATGTAAAATTTTAAAATTATATTTTATATTTGTTATGAATCAAAGTAAAATTAATTCTACAAATCAGTTTCAGAAACGTCCAAGTCAAAAATTGTATTTAAGTATTTTTATAAAATATAAATCAATAAAAACAAAACCATGTTAGATTAACACTACTTTCTTCATAACAAAAATAAAATAGACATTTTACACAGTCATAAACAAAGTGTATTTAATAAATACTACAGTAATCAATACTTTACTTTGAGAGGCGTGTTGTGAGTGAGATAGAGAGTACTTCAATTGTTTTGGACTTACGTATTGGATTACATTCTAATTGAATTACTCGTAAGTTCCAATCGCTACCTGATTAGTTCATGCAGTGCAGTGTGTCCCACACAATTAGTGGTGTATACATCGCAATCAGTTGTATTGTATATGTGACAATCAGCTTAAGTAACACAAGCAGTCACACGACTATTAAGTCATATATTTATAAATGTTTTTCAGTCAAAAAACCATCATTAATTTTTTTTTTAATTTAACTATTCAAACTTGTAGTCTGTGTGAGAAATAGAAGAAGTCCGGGTCTACAGCGGGCGGGCGAGGAATGGTGAGGTGAAACTAAGATGTCCGTTTTTTTGTGTGTAGTATAGACCCGAGATAAGGGTGCACTGTGAAACAATCGGAAGTGATTTTTGGTTGACGGCAGTGAATTAGGTTTCGCAGACTAAGGTTCTTTCCAAGCCGGGAGAGAAGTATGGGTATTTTAGTGTGGTTGCTTTGGTGTAAGTAAGTGGAAATAAGTTGTGTAACTCAGTTCCTACGTTGTTTAGGCGATAACATATTTAATAATAGTTCGATAGTTTTACCAGATTTACCAAGATTCATTGATGACTTGTGGTTTAGGGTTTTTTGTGACGTGTAACTTGTAAATTTAAGTTTTATTTCTTGTTCGACTATTCAGGGATTTACCCTAAATATTTTTTCTTTGTTTGTCAGAATTTTGACCTATGCCTAAATATCTGGTCTTGTTGTTCCATGTTTAGGTTTTAGGTTAGTCACTTGAGAACGAAATTGATCCATACTCTCCAAAGGTCATGGTATTGCTTCACATAGTTACAGCACATGTCTCAATAAACTCTAGTAATAATAAGTTAAATGGAGTTATAGACAGATTTCATGAGGATCGGTTATTTTAGTACAAAACAAATATTAGTGTGGCTTTCTCGTTTCTAAGTATTATGTTTCAAATTAACAAACTATTTTGTTACGATTTAGTATTTAAATACACTTTAATTTTGAACTACAATTAGTAATAAAAGTAATAATTATTAATTATTTGTAGTATGCTCGTTATCCGTGGACAACACAAGTTTAAACAGGTGTAATTTTCAGCTAAAAATGAATTGAAATTATTAGATTAATCAACATATCATTACTTATACATATATATATATATATACTCTCACTGCAACGTATTAAAACTAGTAGTTCAAGGAATAGTATAAATCCCAGAAAATACTTAATTAATTTACAGAGGGCTCCACGACAGCGCTCGTAAAGTTTCCTGCCAATTTAACCAGCAACTTTAATATTTATAAAAAATGATACTTGACTAAATTTATTGGAAATTGTATGCCCTTTCTCTGTGAAGCGATAAAAATTATGATAGGTCTTGCCATTTAACCAGTATTACAGGAAATAACTAACAACTCAACGTTGAATGAAAGCTCGCCATCTTGAAACGTGTGTGAATGAGAAACGTTTTACCCATATATCTTTCGGTGATTATACAAGGAAACTTGGTATTAACTACCAAAACAATCAGTCAACGAGTTTTTTTTTGTATTTTAAGGCGAAAAGCACATTAAAGCTATTATCACCTCCCTAAATGTAAGTATGAGTGTAAAGTGCTATTCGTAAGTGTAAGTGTGTGTTAGACTCGGGTACCGCGAGGGACGTCTAAATCCTCTCAATAGGTGCAGCTAGTCTGCACATCCCCTGCGGGGACCAAAGAATTTGATTAAAATTGGGGATATTCTTGATCGTTAAATCAAACGCCGCCCTTTTGAAACGTAAATAAATAGGAAAAGTATTATGCATGCGTCACCTGGGCTTTATACAAATGTCTTCGTATGAAATTTCAAAACAATCGCTTCATACGTTTAGCTATGACTGCGTAAAATCGTCATTGTTAAATCAGAGGCCGCAGCCTTGAAACAGAAATAAATGGGAAAAATGTTATACATAGGCCATTTAGACTTAATGCGGGTATCATTGTATCTAATTCGAAAACAGTTGGTCAATGAGTTTTGCTAAGACTGCACACATTCGTTATTGTAAACCAAAGGCGGCCATGAATGGACAAAATCTTATAAGTCGTGTGAGATTTATAGAAGGTGCCCCTGTACCAAATTTCAAAACAATCAGTCTGTATGTTTGGGAAAAACCGTATAACAAAGAAACACACAAAACATATGCCGAAACAGAAACATCACTTGGATCGTTCAATTAATTAACAATCTTATTTATTGTTCTTACAGTTTAAATGTTTTCTTTTAAATTAAGTTGGGCGCCATTCTTCAACATATTTTACACTTTTATCGTGATCCGTTATCGCAGTACCCGTTAAAGAAAAAATATACGAAGAGTACGCGTCTTGTAATTTAAGTCAGCCCCTTACACAATCTTATCGTTATGAAAAAACACTGTATAACTCAAAGTTTCGCCATGGTTTCGTTCTTCGAATGGTTTTGCAGTAACTGATGTTTAATTATAAGCAAGTACCATAAAGTAAATTCGAACTTAGCACATGTTGTGTACAAAGAACGGATCATTTTATTTTCTTCAATTAAATGTTAATCATGCATAACAGTACCGTAATTGTTAAATACCAAAAGTTAAATTCAATAATAATGCTTCTGGTATAAAACACCAAATTTTACCAGTTTAATAGAATTTCCTGAGGACCGATGGACTTTTAAGTTATCTCATGTTACAAGCAAAAACCTAGAAATATATAGACATACCTTTCAATCGTTCGTTATCCTATACCTGGATGTTAGTCGTAATTACAGGAAAATCAATTATAACCTCACCAAAGGAGGTATATTTTCTGAAAATGCGATACGTGTACAACACTAAGATGCGGATGGTCTGTTGCAAGGTAAGGGCCACGAGCATGTCCTCCCACCACTTGCCGGCTATGGCGCGTCATCGGGTCAAACTCAGACGTAGTGTTTAGTAGAAAACAGTTTATAATGTTAGTTTTAGTAACTGTATTATAATAATTACATTAATAATTCCTTTTGTATAACATTATTAACGCTATTGATTACTTTACTTACTGAATTCGCTCATTGTCAAAACGGAAACTTTTTATTTTATACAATATTACATAATATTAAAGTAAATTATAGTTCCATAGCTTGAAAAATTCAAGAGTTATTTTTTATTTGAAAGTTAAAAGCACATCACACTATGAATTACGTATCTGAGGATGTTCCTTGACAATTGGTTGACTGTGAAAACTTACATCTGGAATAAAAAAATAGCAATAAATTAAATTACAAAGGACCAACCTATGTACGAGCTTTTATGCCCCTTTAGGTCCTTTTTGTATATATAATAGGAATTTGGTAGTAAATAAGTAAATAGCACATAGACGTATTATGCAAACAGTAAAATAAACATACGTATTTCTTAGAATTTATGTTTCAAAACATACCATCTCTCTCTTTCTCTCTCTCTCTCTCTCTCTCTCACACACACATAAACACACACACACACACACACAAATATATATATATATATATATATATATATATATATATATATATATTTCTATTTACCGTGGTCTGTTGTAAAGTACAACGCGTCCGGTCAATGTAAACGTTGTTTCCTGATTTTTGGAGGGAGTTTACAACCCCCGCCATAGTATAGACACCAAAGTTGGCTTTATACTGCTCTATGACCTCGACAGCTGACTCGATTGTTCGGAGCGGTTTTGCGACAAAATACCTAAACTTTTAAACTGTTCTAAAATAAGAAATGAAGTGACTTTACGTAACAATTATAAATCTATGAAAATCTAAAAGATAGTCACGTGACAAATATAGAGAAACTCTTCAAGTGATAGTACATTATAAAATATTAACTTTATGAATGTTATTGTTAAATTTCAATATTGTTTTTAAGTAATTCTAAATGATTTATTAATCACAGGTAAACTTGTATTATATGCATATGAATACTGTCGATAATGGCAACAGATTATAAACAGTAAAATTATAAAAATATACAGATTTTGTAAAATATCAAATAGCTTGTGTATTGTATGTGATTACGGAGTAGTACTGTATTACACTTCCTGGAGCAGCAGTTTTCCTTGGTTATTTTACTGCACTCTTATTTGTAGCCTTCTTTATCCTTTCTAGCACCTCTTACACGACTAAAATTATATTTATTCTTCTTCTTCTACGTTTCACCCACTTTGGGGGACGATTGATCAATCAATGTTCAGTGTGTCGTGCTTTCCTGTCCGCCCAGTATTTCTTCATCCTTTCAGATCTTGCCGTCCTCTCTGCCTCAGAAATCCTATATGGTATTTTGGTCTTGACCCTGTCCTGGAACCTCTTCATTTTACCTTCGATTATACTCTTTGCGGATCTATCTGCAAGCATCTCTTCTGTAATTTGAAACTCTCGTAGGTCCCTCTCTATCTCCTTAAACCAGTTCAGTTTGGTTTTCTTATTGCGGAAAAAGTCGAAGATCCTTTTTGTTATCCTTTTCGGGTCCATTCGTAGGATGTGACCATAGAAGTCAATCCTCCTTTTCTTTATTGTATGGGACATCTTTTCGGTCCTCCTATACAGGGTCTCATTACTAATGTGCACAAGTTTATTATTATAGAATTTGGGACCTAGAATTTTCCGTAGAATTTTTTTTTCTTTGATCTCCAACTTTTCCATTGGTCCATAAGTCGTTATGGACAACGTTTCCGCAGCATAAAGGGCTTCAGGCTTGACTACAGTATTATAATTATATTTATTCATACTTTAATCAAAAATCCTTATTATACATCGTTAAACTTTGTATTATTGTGTTTATGATATTGGCATTAGTATTAGTATTGAGGTTATTTGGGTTTTTAGTAATTTTTATTGACGTTATAAAATCAAATAACGCTCAAATAAAACAACACAAATTTCAAACATACAGAAATTATTACTGGTAAAGACGACATCAATTTGTTTTTTCATTGCTGTTAGTGCGATCAATTATAAACATAAACTTGTTTTTTTTTTAAGAATTAAAGTTAAAAACAACCTAATGGCAACTAAAATAGTTTAAGCGGGAAATATCATATGTTGTTTTCATTTAATTTTAAACGCTATTTATATATTCTTAATTTTGTGCAAACCTTATTTAAAAATCTATTCGTTTCTGAAAATATGTCCAAAAATATTTTGCTTTAATTAATTTTTTAACCAAGGAGACTTTTTAGGTTATATCACTCCAAAATGTTTCTTCTTTGTAACCTACATTAAAAAAATGCCTTAAGTACAAACTCAGTTCCAGCAAGCATTATTTAAAACAAACATACTCTGACGTCAAAATTTTCATAATTCAGTTATAGTTTTAAGTAATACATCATTTTTGGCAGGTATTTTCTTTATAAAATAAAACGATTAAGTTGGGGAATCACAGATGAAATTTAAATGATGTTTACATCATATTTACAAAAACTGCTTTTTTATAAATTACATTTCTTCGGTGACTGATAGCTTTACCTGATCCAGAAATCATTCACGTTTAACAATAAAACTGTGAATTATGAATGACGGAAAGTTAGCCATTTATTAATTAGTAATTTACTATTGTTGTATATTAATAATTAATTTTGTTTGCCATAATTTCTGTGAGTGTTAATTAACTTAAAAACAAACTTTTAATAAACTACAGAGTACAAAATGTTTGTGTATGAAATGCATAGTAAATTTTCTGTTCCGTTTATTTCAAGGTAATTATATAAAGAACTGTATTCACATTGTGCGAGTATATTTAATAAAATGTATGTTGCAAATTGTATAAAGTAAATTTATTTATTTATTTATCTTTGGTTGTGTAGGCTATGTATAAATAAAGCCCTTTCATTACATCCTATCGTGATAAATTGCAACTTAAAATTACTCCATCACTAACACTTATTGCTCAGTGACTGCCAACAAGGAGTTTCAAAATTTAATAAAAACTGTGTCTGGTGTCAGCGACACCGGAGGGGAGAGGGCGGTTGATGTCTCGCATGGAAAGTAGGCACTGCAGGCGTGTTTGTTTGCTGAAACGTAACTGGTGTAGCCTACTCGTACACCGATGCAGGTCCATTAGTGTGCACTGAATTACAAACAACTCCGTTTTGCATTGAAAAACATTCAACTTTTGCCTTATAGATCGCCTGTTACACAAAATAACAATTTGTAACTAAAAGAAAATATTACAATTTTGTCCAAATCACTGATATTTAATGTTCAAAATCACTAGTTACAAAGTATCATTGTTACTTTGTGTAAACGTATCTTTTCCTCTGATACATGTTTAAAGATTATTCGCCTATATTTAAACTATATATTAATATCTTATACAGAACAAAAATCGTATAAAAATTATTAAAAAATGCAATGCAATTGCCGTGTGAATAGAAAAACCTAATATTTAAAATGTTCTATTCTTATCATCTGTTAATATTTCGTTTTTTAAATATTGTCTCGTCTTTTTTATTAAGTTGATGTATTAACTCCTTCCCAACAGTACTCTACCTACCCAACAACTTCATTTTGTCTTGTTCGTTGCAATTGAACTATTTGAGGTGGGAAAATTGGTTATTTTCAAAGCTAGATTAATGCACACGGTGCCCCGCTACTGTGTTGACCGCATCGTTATACGACATTGCACGTACGTGTTTCGTGCATGATGTGGACGTGATCACTTTGATTCACGTAAAATCTATCTTGCTGGACATTATATCCAGTGCCGAGCATAGCACACGCCGGAATATGGTTTGTGGCTTAGTATCAGAGTCATTGAGAATATGCAATAACTCTTAAATGTTAGTCTGTGTCAAATCCCCCCCCCCAATAACTATAGAAAATATTTAGTCGTTATAAACCTTAAAGTTTTGTTCGGAACCTATGAGAAATAGTATAAGGCCAAAAATACTCAAAATCAGCTCTTCTGATTCTTCTCCACTTTTAAATATATTGGAAGTGGAGTCAAATTATGAAATTTTAAATGAAAAATAAAATTACGCTTTATTACAGGTCTAAAGCGACTACCAAAGCGGAAACTACCAAGGCGGAAACTACCAAAGCGGAAACTACCAAAGCGGAAACTACCAAAGCGGAAACTACCAAAGCGGAAACTACCAAAGCGGAAACTACCAAAGCGGAAACTACCAAAGCGGAAACTACAAAAACGATTAAATAAAATGATTTTATTTGAGAAAACGTTTCGTTGATTTAAAAAAATTAGGTTTTCCATATTTTGATGAATTCTGACTTTTTGTTATTAAAATTAATTAATTGCCAAATGAATTGTTGCAGAGGCCACCTTTTTAATATCCAGACATGTAACCATTGTATTGCTCAACATATTCTCAACGTCACAAAAACTGGTGTTTCCAATAGCTTAGTTAAGTTCGTTAACCAACACTGTATTAAAATTACAAAAAATCAAAACTTATACTAAAATATAAATAGCCTACTCAATTATTTTAGAGTAAGGTATATCCGTGTAGATGATTCTTTGTACAAATAAATCTAGAGTTGTACCAAACAGATTTTAATATTTGTCATGTTAAACCACGAAACCACGAAAGGTGTCAATTCGAACATTTTTATTGATCTATTGGTAAAAAAACTAAAAATATTTCTCATAAGAAACCATTGTTCTAAATATATTTTACCTTAGGCCAATACTTCAATGGGTTTTCTTTATTTTATTTCTTTTTAAAGAAATTGCATAGCAGTACTTTGTAGGAAATTTACGGACATTAAAATTATTTTCCCACAAGTTTTGAGTTATACAAAAAAGTGAAATAAAAGCTCTAAAATTGAATATTTTTATTCTTATTTATTATCATTTTGGAGTTCTATGTTAATGGTACCATACACCATAAGAAATGAAACTTCTCGTTAAGGTTTTGTTGTGTTACATTGTAAAGACGGCTAGATGCCATGATGTTCATAAGATTTCATAGCAACTTCATTAGTCATCAGAAATAATCACTGAAACGTTTTCCAAATCTTATTCCTGATTGATTCATAATATATATTTGAAATAAACATTTATCATTTATACATTTGTAATGTGCATATTAAAATATTAATATGTTTCAGGCTACTTTACCAACTTTCACACAGGATCGTGCCGATGGTGGAGGTAAAGAAATCAAACATTCTATAAAGCATAATGCCAATTAGTTTATTAAGCGAAGTGCCTTACATTTCAATTAGTAGTGCAACCGAATGTGGGTAAGGCTCCCTCATCCTTTCCCGAACTCGACTCTATAGGAAGTGAATACATTGTCCTTGTGTATTGGATTATAATCTAATCAAATTAAGTTCGTATCCTTCGCTAATTAGTTCGTACTGAATGGCACAGTCAATTAGCGGTGAAACTTCGCAAGTAATTAACTTATAGGACGTGTGCCATAGTTTGTAGTAAATTTAAATACTTATATTTATTAAGATAGTATTAAATAAATAAATACTTTTTATACGGGTTGATTACGTTAGGACACCTTTTCTAACTAGTTTTTTCAGAATTAAGAAAAATATTTCATTGCACACACTTGTTTAGTAATTGAATTGATAAAAGAGTACATTTGTATGGGTTACAAACACACCACGACCATTAGCACAATGGTCCGAAGAAGACGCTACGAAGAATCTGAGATACATTAACTTCTTTAGTACCTCCTAGTCCCTTCATGAAGTCTAGGATCTGGAGGCGCTCATTTCTAACTGGCAACCTAAAATACGGCTCTTCTGGTAGCATTTTAACTACACTTACGACTTCAACACTTTACACTCACAGTTACATTTAGGGAGGCGATAATAGCCTTAATGTGCTTCTCGCGTTAAAAAAATCTTCTGGTAGCAATCGCCTCACAGTCTACCAGCATGTGATAGTTTCCTCTTCCCTCACCCAGTGTCTGCAAGGAATCTTCTACCGAGCCAAGAACCCTAAGCTAAGCAAATAGATCATTGCTCTGCAGGCCTGTCTTAAATATATCTTTCTAGAATTTAAACTTTCTACCTTCTTCTTTTTTTTGCTTAACTTTTGCTTAAGTTTTGTAGCCCTGCTCTACTGAAACTATTGGTTTCAAAGAAAAAAGTTACTTGCTAAAGTTTTGTAGCCCTGCTCTACTGAAACTACTGGTTTAAAAAAAAACGTTTCTTGCTTAAGTTTTGTAGCCCTGCTCTACTGAAACTATTGGTTTCAAAGAAAAAAGTTACTTGCTTAAGTTTTGTAGCCCTGCTCTACTGAAACTACTGGTTTAAAAAAAACGTTTCTTGCTTAAGTTTTGTAGCCCTACTCTACTGAAACTATTGGTTTAAAAAAAAACGTTTCTTGCTTAATTTTTGTAACCCTGCTCTACTGAAACTATTGGTTTAAAAAAAAAACGTTTCTTGCTTAAGTTTTGTAGCCCTGCTCTACTGAAACTATTGTTTTCAAAGAAAAACGTTTCTTGCTTAAGTTTTGTAGCCCTGCTCTACTGAAACTATTGGTTTCAAAGAAAAAAGTTACTTGCTTAAGTTTTGTAGCCCTGCTCTACTGAAACTACTGGTTTAAAAAAAAAACGTTTCTTGCTTAAGTTTTGTAGCCCTGCTCTACTGAAACTATTGGTTTCAAAGAAAAACGTTTCTTGCTTAAGTTTTGTAGCCCTGCTCTACTGAAAATATTGGTTTAAAAAAACGTTTCTTGCTTAAGTTTTGTAGCCCTGCTCTACTGAAACTATTGGTTTAAAAAAAAACGTTTCTTGCTTAAGTTTTGTAGCCCTACTCTACTGAAACTATTGGTTTAAAAAAAAACGTTTCTTGCCTAAGTTTTGTAGCCCTGCTCTACTGAAACTACTGGTTTAAAAAAAACGTTTCTTGCTTAAGTTTTGTAGCCCTGTTCTAGTGAAACTATTGGTTTCAAAGAAAAAAGTTACTTGCTTAAGTTTGGTAGCCCTGCTCTACTGAAACTATTGGTTTAAAAAAAAACGTTTCTTGCTTAAGTTTTGTAGCCCTGCTCTACTGAAACTATTGGTTTCAAAGAAAAACGTTTCTTGCTTAAGTTTTGTAGCCCTGCTCTACTGAAACTATTGGTTTCAAAGAAAAACGTTTCTTGCTTAAGTTTTGTAGCCCTGCTCTACTGAAACTATTGGTTTAAAAAAAACGTTCCTTGCTTAATTTTTGTAGCCCTGCTCTACTGAAACTATTGGTTTAAAAAAAAACGTTTCTTGCTTAAGTTTTGTAGCCCTGCTCTACTGAAACTATTGGTTTCAAAAAAAAAACGTTTCTTGCTTAAGTTTTGTAGCCCTGCTCTACTGAAACTATTGGTTTAAAAAAAAAACGTTTCTTGCTTAAGTTTTGTAGCCCTGCTCTACTGAAACTATTGGTTTCAAAGAAAAACGTTTCTTGCTTAAGTTTTGTAGCCCTGCTCTACTGAAACTACTGGTTTCAAAGAATAACGTTTCTTGCCGTCAGGAACGTTTTATTTTATAACAAAAGTCATGAAAAGGTTTCCCCTAAATAGTTTTTTTTTGTTATTTCAAGGCGAAAAGCACATTGAGGTTATTATCGTCGTCCTAAATTTAAGTTTGAGTGTAAAGTGTTAAAGTCGTAAATGTAGTGCTGTAAGTGTAAGTGTGTGTTAGACTCGGGCACCTCGAGGGACGTCTAAATCATCTCAATAGGTGAAGCTAGTCCCCACTACTCTGCGGGGAAATAGTTTTTATTTTCCAGTCACTAGATTCTATCATCATATTTATTGAATTAAGGATTGAAAATGCTTATTCTAGTGCTACGTTATGAGGTGTTAAAAAAATAACGAGATTTTGTAATTTTGAGGTTTTGTACTTTGATTCACGCGATGTTTTTCGTTGTGTTCGTAAACATGTCTGGAATGTATTTGTACAGTATTAGCTGTATCATATGTTTGGTAGAAAAGAACACGTGTTCTGCTATTATTTATTACTTTAAAAAAATTGACAGAGAAGTAGCATTAAATCTTGCTATAAGTTATAAAATAGTGCATCGATGCTTTATTAATGTTAATATTGCTATTAGTGGGTCTGTTATGAGTAAAACAATGGTTTACGAGTGGTATAAGCGTTCCAAGAAGGCTATGAAGACGCAAGAAAGGTATAGTATGAAAATAAATTCACTTCAGTGTATTGTATTATAGCTTGTGATAACGTTTTGCATTCATCAATGTTCATCTAAGACAAACATAAACACATTACAAATGTTTATCGTATTATGTATTGTTATTCTAAAAATTTCCAATACATTATATTATCTTTCTTCCACTGTGTTAAATTTTAAGTCATATTTCGTAAACAACATTGATATGTAATTTCTATAATCACAAAACTTATGTTAGATTTAGAAAAAAATATTAGAAACAAAAACCGCTATTATTATTTCTAAAATAGCCTATATTTTGTGAATCCGAAATTGACATGTCAAAAATAGAGTAGATTTGTTCGTTAATTTTAAGCTACTTAACACATTCGTTTACGCAGACAAAAGTAGCAGCTGAGTAGCGTACACATTACCCCATCATCGCAAGTAACATCTAAACTCCGGAAAAACATGCGTTAAGTTTTATCTGTTGGAACTATATCTCGTTTGATGGCTTTAATCCCCGAGGCTCTTTAAGCTGTGCACCACATGCTGCAACAAGAGAGAGGCAGAACTTGTTTTAAATTCACGGCACTTATATTGATCAAAGCATTCATTTTATACTGAATTTAAGTTTTACGGAATAAACAAACTTGAAAATCATAGACAAAACATTAAAACATACTAACTTTGTACCCGGCTTAAACTAAACACAATTAAATTTGCTTATGTAATAAAATCTCTATTCAATGGATTTCTGTTTAAAAACTATGAATTTTAATTTTTACTATTATATAAAGAGAGAGTATTGCAATTAACTCGAAAATTCAACAATATTCCATATCACTTTTTTTTAACTTAAGTGAGCAAGCTCGTTCCGGCCTATGTGTCAGTATTATTTCAAAATTGTAGCTTCTTAAACTAAAACAATTGCTATTACATATCATCTGGCTAAAACTCTTGAAATTCTGAATCGGAAACTCTGTAACAGTAAAATTATAAGGGAATCGCAATCTCTAAGCACGGCTTCTTTAATTTTCTTTAAATTTTAATCATACGAGGTGTGTTCAGAAAGTAACGAAAATTTCGCAGGCTTAGAGAGAGTCTGATTGCCAAACATTGTTTTTATTATGTTGGTATACATGTCCTTAAAGTATGATAAAACTTTCAGCTGTTTTCATTGTTGACTTTGTCTGTGACAGCCACTAAGGTTAGACATGTTTTTATGAGCTCTGCGATTTTCGTTTGTTAAAAGAAATGGATCAAAGAATTTGTATCAAATTTTGCTTAAAAAATGGAATAAAGTGTAGTAACCAAGTGTGTGGAATGTTAATAAAGGCCTATGGTGAGTCTGCTATGAGTAAAGCCAGAGTTTAAGAGTGGTATGCGTTTCCAAGAAGGCCGTAAAGACGTTGAAGATGACCAACGCCCTGGACGCCTCAGCACATCAACAACCGATGAAAACGTGGAAAAAGTGAAAGAAATGGTTATGAACAATCGCCGAATCACAATTAGAGAGGTCGCTGATGATGTTGGCATATCTATTGGATCATATCATGACATTGTTTCCAATGTTTTCTGTATGAAACGCGTGACAGCGAAATTCGTTCCAAAATCGTTGAATTTTGAACAAAAACAGCGGCGAATGGAAGATGCTCAGGAGTCACTAAATGAAGTCAACGACGATGCAGAATTACTGAAACGTATTATAACAGGTGACGAAACATGGATTTACGGATATGATGTCGTAACTAAGACTCAATCATCCCAGTGGAGGTATTCTGGCTCGCCAAGACCGAAAAAGGCTCGAAAATTGCGGTCGAACGTGAAGGTTATGCTCACTGCGTACTTCGATATTAATGGCATAGTGCATCATGAATTCTTACCATCGGGTGAAACGGTCAATAAGGAGTACTACCTACAAGTTCAACGCCGTTTGCGTGAAGTAATCTGAAAAAAACGCCCGGATCTGTGGAAAACAATTCATGACTTTTGCTCTACGATAATGCACCAGCTCATACTTCATTGCTTGTTCGTGAATTTTTGGCCCAAAACAGTAGTGTAACGATGCTTTAGCCTCCATATTCGCCAGACATGGCTCCTTGTGATTTTTTCCTATTTCCAAAAATAAAGAGAACCTTAAAGGGCCGTCGTTTTACAGCCGTAGATGACATTAAAAACGCATTGCTGAAATAACTAAAGGCTATCTCAAAGATCGAGTTTGAGAAGTGTTTCGAGGATTGGAAGAAGCGCTGGCACAAGTGCATAATCTCCAATGGGGACTATTTTGAGGGCGACAACATCACTGTAGAAGAATAAAGAAATATGTTGTTCAAAAAATTAAAATTCTTTTTACTTTCTGAACACATCTTGTACATGAAGAATTAAAACTAAAGTCATATTATAAATTTTATATAAAAAACATGGGAAAAACTTATGAAATTTTTAAACTATAAATGAGACCTAACCGACGTTAGGTCCATATTATTTCATTTTTTTTTCTATTTTAGATCGTATCTTGCTTTTATTTTAAATTTTGTACATAAATTTGCTGCTATGGTTACAATATTATAATAAAACGTAAATTATAACTAGCTTTATTTTACATTTGGTATATAAATTTTAGTTAATATCCTTGGTAAGTGATTATGATATTAAGTTTTTTAAGAAACTGACTTCGTAAAATTGTTTTATCATTTTGTTCGTTTATTTTAAATATTTGTCGTCCTGAAATACCTAAGCTTATATCAACGTTTCCAAAGTAATTACACATTTAAGAGAATGTTTTGATATTTGCCGTATCATTTATTTGTTCCTCACTAAAATAACAGCTTCGGTATGCTGACAACTAAAGCAAACAACACAAAGTTGTCTGAGAAAACAGAAAACTTTTTAAATTTATGCTGCCATCCTTAGTAAGTAGACCAACTCGTCTCACAAATTTTAAAAATCAATAGAATCTAAATTTTGTACATGTAATTCAATCGTAATTTACTGACAAAATCCAAAGCAGAAACAAATCACAGTAAGAATATCAATAAATTGTTATAAATATTTTATCGAAATATAACAAAGTCCAGTAATTAAAGTTAACTGTTAGTATCTATAGTATAACTCGAAATGTTCACTACGGAAAACAAAGTGGGAATATCCATTACACCTTTTTGTTCACAAGCACTAATTAGTTCGTATTGCATTCGAAACGATATTTTATAAGTAGTACAAAAGTGTTCTTATAAAGTTTTCTTCCTAAATCTTATTTGAAAAAATTATATTGTTTTGTCCAATGTTAATAAAAATATTAACATTATTACTTGAAATAATATTTCTCGAGAGATGTTCAATTTATAGAGGAGAATGAATAATAAGGTTACAATTTATTCAGTTTGTTTTTAACAATTGTAAGTTTTATGCGATATATGTATATTTCGTGAAGTATTATGGTTATTTTGAAGTATATTACATTTATATCTTGTTGTTATTAGGCCTACACCGGCATTACTTAAAAATTACAAACACTTAAAGTTATTTCTGAAATTAATTAATTGCACTTTATTAACCTTTTAGCTTTTATCTAAACAAATGATAAATTATCTTCCCTAATTAGTTCGCCACCGTTGATTAGGCAAAAGATTGGCTTGGCTCGTGTTTTGAATAAAATCTACCAATTTTGTATTCAATCCAACGCCTTCATGCCTGAACTTGAGTTTACCTTACAAATTGCGGGGCTTTATACCTGCGTAGAGCTCAGTCATGCACTCACACTCACATTCACGCCACCTCATTATGTATTCAATCTGTGGCAGATGAGTGTTCAAAATTTAAATATCTATTCTATTACCTTTGTACTTTGAAAGTGACGTTAGAAATTATAATATACGTTTTGTGTTATTTATTCAATCATCAAGAAAAGTCAAACAAGAGATCGAGGTAGACAACATTCTTTTTAATTTCATTAAAAACATATTATAATAATATGTTTAGTATGTAACAGTATTATGTTTAGTATGTAACAGTATTATGTTTAGTATGTAACAGTATTATGTTTAGTATGTAACAGTATTATGTTTAGTATGTAACAGTATTATGTTTAGTATGTAACAGTATTATGTTTAGTATGTAACAGTATTATGTTTAGTATGTAACAGTATTATGTTTAGTATGTAACAGTATTATGTTTAGTATGTAACAGTATTATGTTTAGTATGTAACAGTAAATTTAAACAATTTACGCCTCGGTGGCCTAGTTGATAGCGTACTGGGCTTTCACCCCGAGGACCCGGGTTCGATTCCCGGCCAGGGCTTGGCATTTTCATACGCTATAAATCATCCAATCGTCTGCATTAGCCCAAGTGTGCACAATAGTAGGACGTTAAACACAAAAAACAAGTTTTTTTTATTTATTTTTTATATTTATTTTTTATTTATCCATATTTTTCATTATTTATACCTATGGATTCAAAATGATTTGGAATTTTTATGTGGGTTTCAAGTTCGTATATAAAGACAGACATCTCAGCACCATATTGTTTAATTTAATGGAAATTAACAACTTCTGCCCGGATAAAACAGCTTGTAAAGTTACTATTTAAGATGTTAGTAAACTCTTCACTTAAATCTAGTTCAGCCTTTTCTTTCGTACTTAAATCATTGACTTTGTGTAATTATTGACTTTAAATAACATAGATTGATTGCATTAATATCTGTGAGACAGATTTTTTTTTTTTTTACCATCGATGTTAATAATTTATTATTATTACTATACAATTGTCACTAGTCACTAGATGACTAACCTACAATATTATTCTAAAATAAATTAATCACAACTGAGAACTCCCAACAGAGGTCCCAGTATTTACACTAAACCAGTTCAAACGGTTGCTGTCTTTTTAGCCTTCTCTCTAAATGAGTGTTTTCCAGGAGCTGCAGAATATCAGTGCTGATGTGTGAGTGGAGTCTCTCCTCGTGCTTTGCTGCCAGTCTCTTAGCTTCTTCTCTGATTGTTGGAATTTTTAAGTCCCTTGTGAGACAGATAATGTGTGAGTGTAATGTATTTAACATTTTACAAGTCAATAATTTGCTTTGCACGTGTTCGATGAAATCGGATTTTAATTTATTACAAATTATTTAAATATCGATAACCTTTTTTTACCATTCAGTTAATTATTTTATTCGGTACATAAATTTCTATACATAAAATTGTACTCCAATGTTTTTATAATTAAAATATTTCACATTTCATGATTCACTTGACAAATGTCTATGTCTGTTGCAATTCAAGCCATCGTCAGGGCATGCGCACTGCAAAATGTTTTTGTAATTGTCTCCGCGTCACTGTTAAAATAAAGGTACTGATTTATTTAAGGAATAATAATAGAAATTTCATTCGTTATTGTATGTATATTCATGCAATAACGAATAAAACTTCTTAATATTCTTTTCAAAAATCATAAAGCAAGTAAAAGAAAAATACTTTGCTGTTGTCACGTCAGCAAAAGAGCTGCATACCGCTATTATTTGATATTATAGAAAAATTTGTTTTTACCATATCTGCTTGGCGCAGTTATCTTTAATAAGTTAATATAAATTTATTAAAAATAATTGCGCCAAGCAGACATAGTAAAAACGAATCTTACTATATCAAATAATCGAGGTCAGATGCTGTCGCGCTGACGTGAAAACAGCAAATTTCCAAAAGTATTTTTCTTTATCTTGCCTATATCGAAATTTTAATAACGACTTTAATATCTGCATATATTAGGATTTAAAATTTTAAAAGTACATTTTTTTAAAAAAAACAATACAAAATGAACCCGTTTTTGAAAATTCAAAATATTTTTATTTGTGTATCTTTTAACGCTGAATAAGTTGATTAAATCCGATTTTAAAAGATATTTAAGACATAGCACTTAAAATTTTTTAAATAAATAAAATGGCGGCCATTTTGAAACTGTGATTAGAATTTTGCTAATTAACGAGCTTGTACAAGTGTTAACAAGCTAATTATAATCGAGTTCTGTGCCAAGTGTAAATCAAAGGGGACTAAAATTATGAACTGAGAGTGTTAAACACACAACACACACATATACACACACACGAGCGCGCGCGCGCGCACACACACACACACACACACACACACACACACACACACACACACACACACACACACACACACACACACACACACACACACACACACACACACACACACACACACACACACACACACACACACACACACACACACATACACACACATACTTACACGTACACAACACAAACACACACATACACGCACACACACACACACACACACACACACACACATACACACACATACTTACACGTACACAACAACACACAACACACACATACACACACATACACAATACACACACACATACATACTCACCAACCTACCCACCCACCCACACACACACACACACACACACACACACACACACACACACACACACACACACACACACAACACACAACACACACATACACACACATACACATACACAATACACACATACACACACACATACATACTCACCCACCCACCCACCCACCCACCCACCCACACACACACACACACACACACACACACACACACACACACACACACACACACACACACAACAAGTGATCTGGAGGTCAGTATCGGTCTGGATCTGGGTCTTACCATTATGACAGCTCTAATTTTTAGTAATTATGGCAGTTCAGTAATTTTCCAATGGAAATTCGCTAATTATACCAACAGCAACTATTTTACTCTCGGAAAGCTTTCGTTGAAACTTTGGTTTTTCATGTTGTCACACAGTAACCTTGTAATTACTAGTACTTATGTTTATCAAGTAATTTACTGCAAACTTAACATGCAAACATTTAATTCAATGAAAATATGTTATTAATAAAATCTTTATTACAAATTCACATCGTAGCTATTTATACAAATTTGCTAAGACAATTCCTACCAGAAATTAAAGCCAACTTACTTAAAATGAAATGAAAAACGAATAGAAATCTAGTCAAATTACTAAATCTGACGTGCATTGCCATCTCTGAACAGAGATGCTAAACTTACGCACGACTATGATAAAAACACTGTTTACTTCCTAATTAAAGTACACCTTAATTGTGTCAGAGGTCACCGCCCCCTGGCGCAGGTGTCTTAATGCAGACTGACCTAATTGTTTGCTCAAGAAGGGTCAAGAGGAAAGGGCTTAGACAATTTGTGTCCCTACGTGAGGTCAGTTCAGATTATGTTCTTGTGTTACTTGAAGTGCACGATTCGGGTTTAACACATATGAAGGCGCCTGTATTGTGGTTACACCAATAGGTGACTAATTGCAAGGACTCAATATTTTACATAACTGATGCTTATACAGTGGCTTGCCATATCTACACTGTGGAGTTAAGAACATTGAAAACGTCTGCAGTAGTCCGTGATTTAAATTGTAGCCATCTAATTACCACTACAAGTTTTCTGTGAGCTTATACGGATAAAATGCATAACACGTAAACGGTTATACAAAAAATATGTATTTATTTTATTCATAACTCAAATGGCTTTACAGAAAAAAATGTGTATTTATTTTTGTGATCTACTTTGAAACGCTTAGGTTTGTTTTGTACTATTATGTAGCTCAGGCAGTAAACTGGTAACGAGACTTTTTACACAAAAACAATTTCTACATTTACATACGTACATTTCAATCTTTGCCAATGAAATAATCAAAACTCTAAAGCTTTATATTTAAGTTGAAATATCAACTTTAAAAATTTTTTTAATGAATTTTCACCGATAATTTCACTTTATGATAATTTTAAAATTGCTAAACATTTGCCTTTCTTTTTTTAAAAAGATTCCTGTTTCTTGTGCTCGAATACAAAAATGTATTACTTTGAAATTTAGCATGGCTAACCTTCTGTTTTGTAAGGTATGTGTTGCTGCAAGTACAAACGTACAATTAACGTACTTTAACTAATGCTTAAAGTAGGCCTACGTTATACAATAAATTTCAGGAAGAAGACGGTAAAACATTTGACTTACGACGGTGTTTGCGTGACCACGTTATCCAGCAATGCGGTAAAGTCAAACTGGAGATATCTTTGCATATTAAAGGGGATATTCCTTTACAGAAAATTGCTAGAAAATATTTCGAGTCGACAGTATTGCATGTTAATTAATTTTGATTTTATTTTAGCGTTACCGCTGAAAAGTATTTGTAACCGTATTTAAAATTTTCTACGTTCATTGAAATACACGACAAACGTTTAAGCGAAATTGGTGGAACTAGTTTTGATAAAATTAGTCGTTTCTAAAACTTAATCGAAATTCCATTTAAAACCAAAAAAACCTGAACACGGACCGATCTTTCAGAATTTTAATATTTGCTTTGCACGATAATAACACTTTTTATTTTTCTTATGGTTCTTAAAAGAATATACAAATATTTTTTTGCTATGAAAGTAACTTTCACACAATTTAAAGTACGCAATGACTTATTTTATAGATTTGCAAATAAAAATGAATTGATGTCGCTGAACATCAATGTGGTTGTTGACCTCGCTTCGCTTAGTCAGGTTTTACTCTTCTCTTTACACTCTGTATAGCGACTGTCTCAGGAGACATGAAAACATAATTACGTAACATCAATATAATATTAATTTTATTCATTATCACCCAATTTTCGTCACTCTTCATATAGTGAAAGTCAAAAAAAGTTTTTAATTTGCTAAGAATTTATGTTTAAACATTTCACAAAAAAAAACATACCTTCCCAACTTGTAGGTAAATTTTCAATATGGCCGGACAGACACTGGTGCGAAAACATTAAAGAGGAGAAATATGTTTAAAAGTAAGATTGGAAATGGGATGGATTAATTTATCTCCTTATCCTGGTGTTTAGGTTGGCACTGGTATAACATCAATCGCCTTGCCCCTCCAAGCCAATAGATTTAGCTTCCAAGTTCTACATCGCAGTTCTTTGGGGAAAAAGCAGGAAAAGGTAAACTTTTCTTGATCTAATTTTATTGCGTTTGTTTTCTCCTTGTTCCCTTAAGAAGATAAAAGAAAACCTGTACGATATTGACATTAATTATTGTACGAATATTAAGCAAATATTATTTTCTGAAAATCAAATTTTTTTAAAAACAAGACCATAAGATAATAAATAAAAAAACCAACTTAAACTAAGTAAACGAAACATCAACATTAAATTAACAACTGTTTATCAAACTACAGATCCATTAATAAAAAAAACTTTCTTTGGAACTATACCAAAACTAATTCACACACACACACACACACACACACACACACACATATATATATATATATATATATATATATATATATATATATATATATATATATATATAAGCTGCTTTGTATTGACTGACAGGGAATCAACGCAGAGCAAAAACTACCAGTGATAAACTCGAAAATTTTAGAATGTAGGTGCTTTGATAATATAGGTGCTTATTAAGAAAGAATTTTGCAAAATTTTGATTTTAACGCCATTAAATTACGTACCAGTCAAACTTTATTAACCAACGTACAGCCGATCTCTGTCGTAGCTGGAGACAGATTTTTAGAAAGCGCAAACATTTATTTGAAAAATCCGAATTATTTTTTCCCAAATGCAAATTTCATATCGCTTTTTACTCTTTTTAGGAATAAATTATAGAAAATGCTGAAATAAATGATTCATAATTTGTGTTTTAGAATTTTTTGTTAAGTTTTAAGACAACAAAACAAATGAAACTTACGAAACGAACACAAGAACATGAGAACAAAAAAGAACAACATAAGATTCATAATTTGTATTTTAGAATTTTTTGTCAAGTTTTAAGACAACAAAACAAATGAAACTTACGAAACGAACACAAGAACATGAGAACAAAAAAGAACAACATAAGATTCATAATTTGTATTTTAGAATTTTTTTGTTAAGTTTTAAGACAACAAAACAAATGAAACTTACGAAACGAACACAAGAACATGAGAACAAAAAAGAACAACATAAGATTCATAATTTGTGTTTTAGAATTTTTTGTTAAGTTTTAAGACAACAAAACAAATGAAACTTACGAAACGAACACAAGAACATGAGAACAAAAAAGAATAACATAAGATTCATAATTTGTAATTTAGAATTTTTTGTTAAGTTTTAAGACAACAAAACAAATGAAACTTACGAAACGAACACAAGAACATGAGAACAAAAAAGAACAACATAAGATTCATAATTTGTATTTTAGAATTTTTTGTCAAGTTTTAAGACAACAAAACAAATGAAACTTAAGAAACGAACACAAGAACATGAGAACAAAAAAGAACAACATAAGATTCATAATTTGTGTTTTAGAATTTTTTTGTTAAGTTTTAAGACAACAAAACAAATGAAACTTACGAAACGAACACAAGAACATGAGAACAAAGAAGAACAACATAAGATTCATAATTTGTATTTTAGAATTTTTTGTTAAGTTTTAAGACAACAAAACAAATGAAACTTACGAAACGAACACAAGAACATGAGAACAAAAAAGAATAACATAAGATTCATAATTTGTATTTTAGAATTTTTTTGTTAAGTTTTAAGACAACAAAACAAATGAAACTTACGAAACGAACACAAGAACATGAGAACAAAAAAGAATAACATAAGATTCATAATTTGTATTTTAGAATTTTTTGTTAAGTTTTAAGACAACAAAACAAATGAAACTTACGAAACGAACACAAGAACATGAGAACAAAAAAGAACAACATAAGACAAATAACAAAAAAAAATGAAAGACCTTTGAAAGAAAATACAAAACATTAAACATTTACTTCAACATTTTTCCGAAGTCACCCCCTAAAAAGAGGTATAAGAGTAATTAGGGGCATATCATATTTTTTATGAGTTACCCATGTCATATATTATGAGTTTTTGAACATTCTAATTCGATTACAACATATTTAAAATAAAAAAACGTATAAAATTCCGCATTTGATATTGTTTTCATGTTCACTGTAAAATAATCACGAGTTTGGTGAATTAAATGATCATGTAGCTCATGACTAATATGTTGCATTCGATATATATGGCAAACTTTAAAATGTGGTTCAATTTATTCAATTTAGTAGTGACCAATGTTGATAAATGTTTAAATACAATATTTAAAGTTTTGTGCTTGTTTTATTAATATATTCTTATGTTTATAAATTATTACATTACTGAAACAGTTTAATTTTAATTGGTAAAGCCGCAAAGGGTAATGCTAATATATATATACGAGGGTTGATTAAATATAAACGAGACTGATTTTTTAAAAAAATTATTGCTTACTTACAAATTATTCTTGATACAGCTTATTTTTCTAATAGTCTCCCGCACGAGTAACACATTTTTCCCACCGGATTGGAAGTTTTTTAATTCCATCTTCGTAAAAAGTTCTCGGGCATTCATTGAGCCATTGGAGCACTAAGGTCTCTACCGCAGAATCGTCTTCGAAACGCTGGCCTCCAAGCGCCTCTTTGAGTGGCCCAAACAGGTGATAGTCGCAGGGTGATAAGTCTGGACTGTATGGGGGATGTTCCATTGGTTCCCAGCCAATTTGATCGAGTTTAAGCCTCGTAGCGTTCGCCGAATGTGGTCGGGCATTATCGTGAAGAAGAATGACGTTTCTAGCCGGTTTAGATTTCCTTTTCCTACGAAAAGACTGTTTTGCGGCCTCTAAAACATCGCAATAATATTGTGCATTTATTGTGCGTCGTTGATGGAGGAAATCGACGTGAAAGGCGCCTTGATTGTCGAAAAATACAGTGGCCATTACCTTCCCGGCCGACGATCGTGATTTGGCCTTCAGAGGCGCCCTCTCTCCCCTCTTCCGCCACTCCATACTTGCCTGTTTCGACTCGGGAGTGTAATGGTGAACCCATGTTTCGTCACAGGTGACAATCCGGTTTAATAATGCCTCACCATCTCGTTCAAATTGGGTCAATAGTCGCTGGCAAATCTCCAAACGATTCCGTTTGTGAACGTCGGTCAAAATTCGTGGAACCCACCTTGCAGATACTTTGCTGAGTTCCAGGTTTGATGTAACGATTTTTTGAACGCTACCATAGCTCAACTGGAGTTCATCTGCAATAAATCGCAGCGATATACGTCTGTCTTCGTCCAGGAGCTTCCGAACAGCATCAATGTTTTCGTCCGTGACGGAAGTGGTCGGGCGGCGATCATGGCTGAGGTTTTCTACTGCTTCCCGTCCTTCGGCGAATTCCTTGTGCCAAGCAAAAACGCGAGCTCTTGACAGGGTCCTGTTCCCGTATTGAGCCGTCAATCTACGAAAGATTTCAGTCGGATTGACCCCCTCCTTGGCCAAAAACTTAATAATAATTCTCTGCTCCACGGAAACGTGCACTTCACTCTCACTCATTGTATAGTTTTATACTGAAGGGTCCGAACGGAAATGTTGCCCGTCTACGCCCGTCCCAAACCTCCCAGGCTACCTGAAACCCCACCCTTTAGAGTTCAATGTCCAACGGAAAAGTTTTTAGAAAGTCAGTCTCGTTTATATTTGATCAACCCTCGTATATATGATGACATCATCATATACGATATATAAAATGACAGAGAATTTACACTGGCATAACATCAACCGCTTATCCTCTTTGATAAGATTTACCGTTCAAGTTATACATAGCAATGCTTTGCGTACAACTAGTTTGGGAAGACTAAAGTTATCTTGATCTAATTTTATTACTGTTTTCTCACGCTAAGGAAACATTTGAAAACGGTGATTGAAAATAGCACCGACTATTGTATTGTAGTTACAGTTTTTATTGTAATAATATAATAAACATAAGATTTCTCGAAACAAAATTATAAAGTTGAAAACAAAAACAACAGAAAATGGTAAACAAGGACC
Source organism: Callitettix versicolor (assembly GCA_022606455.1). NCBI lineage: Eukaryota > Metazoa > Arthropoda > Insecta > Hemiptera > Cercopidae > Callitettix > Callitettix versicolor. The sequence continues at coordinate 19,547,554 of CM040184.1, read as the reverse complement.
AACACAAATTATTCTATGAGTATCAAGAATATATATTAATAGTTTATTGAAATAAAAACTCATTAATGAAACAAGATTTGTTTAAAACTGTTTATATATTTATACACTGTATATGTTTGTCTTTGCGCTTAAAACATAAGTTTTAAAACAATATAAAGTTTTACTTTACTTATATTTGAACTTAGTCACTAACTCTTCTTTCTTTTTTACATCTTCATTACTAATTAATTATCAATTAAAGTAATGTATGTTATCCCCGAAAAAGATCAGTTGAGAGATATCGATAATAAACATTCATAGAATTGGTTTAAAAAAATTTGATAAGAATTTTAAAATAAAATAAGAATTACAAAAGCACAGATTGGAAGTGAATTGATAAACAAAAGGAAACCTACTATTTTGAAGGTATACTAAAAAGAACTGCAAATTTACTGTAAAAATTAATTTTATTTTATTATAAATTTTGTTAACTAAATTAAGTTGTGAATAAAATCTAATTTGAATTATAATAAAGACTGTATTAACACTGCCGCAAGCCGGTCCCAAGCCCGGGCCCGTCCAGGAGGATGGGGAAAGTGGAGGGGGAGGAGTAACAACCTCGTTAAAAAAAACCAGGGTCCATCTCGCTTCCGATGGTAGTACCCTGTTATAGAGCCCCTGCCTAGGGTTACTAGGTGAAAACTGGCCAACGGTCTCAATGGCGGATGAGGAAGGATTTCCCAACGGCAGAGAGGGCGGAAGAGCTACCTCCAGGGTTCACAACCTTGGTTGTATTTTTGTAAATTCTCTGAATTTACCTCAATTTTTAAAATTATCAGTTATGGAGAAAGAAGGAAGGCAGCCTCGGATAGAATGAAGCAGTATTGGATACAGCGGAGGGCAGCTAACGCACATCAAATTGATTTGGCGTACCCCAAAGTGGGTGATCCGAATGAAAGAAGAAAGACTGTATTTTAGCAACTAATAACAGAAATATTTTAACATAAGATCTATATTTTATTTTTTAAAATAAAACTCCTTATATTTTGTTGATATGAATTTTACATAATTATAAGAAATTAGGTATTTATTATAAGCAATTTATTATAAGCAGTTATAAGCAATTTCTTCATATCTTAATGCATAGTTTTCAAAAATAATTCTAATTTTGTTTAAAATATTCTCTAATGTGTAATATTTTAATAGTTGCACATATTTTAAAACTTTTCTTTAATTTCAAAACTCTTTCCTTGGACTCTCCTTTCTGAGATCCTTTTTGGACCCTTTCAAGTAAAATTCTGCGAATTAAGTAAGAGTTTTGTTTCGAATTCCCTGCTTGCTGTATTTTTACGTGTCAATACAGATTCTGAAATCCATTTTGAACAAAGCAGGCGTGAAATAAAGGATTACTACTTCCTGGCGTTTCCCGAAACACAATTGACATGCTTCCATTTAAACATACAAAGCATCTTTCTAAAGGCTTTATCATATTCAATATTAGGAACACACAGGCTAAATATTAAAAGAATATTTCACTGACTTTTTATGTTATTAAAATCAATGTTTTAATTATGGTGTTTTTTATGTACTATAGTTTGCATTTTTTAAATAGTAATCGAGTAATATTTTTTGACCGCTATTGAAAATACATCTTCAAAAACATAAAAAAAATAGAACGATAACTATACTAATAATTGGCAAAACCTTACTAGTCATTTTTGTGTTTTGTTTGAGTTATTTAATGAAGAAGTTAAAAAAAATTTAATTTAAAAATAATGGCGTAAAATGAGTGAGGTGATCAATTGAACCTTTACTGACATATTCTTAGTAAAACGAATTTTTAGATTTAAATAAAAGTCAAATTTATCCTCCGCAGATCGCGAGAAGTGTTTAATTTATAATTAAATCCAATATGTTTTTTCGTTATAACTTTTCGTTTCAGGGAAAATCAAACTTTTCGTAAAAATATTATAACAAAAAAAAATTTGAATCAAACAATTTGTTTTCTTTATAAGCATAATCACGCAACGTCATACAAATAAAATGGTGAACATTTTCTTGTTTAAGTGTCCTTGTAAATTACGTAATATAATTACTCATACGTACTTACATTTTGATGCTTACAGTAATTATTTCAAATTAATTATAAACTATTAACAATGGATCAGCTGACTTTCGTGCAGCACTCAGAGCACATAGCATGGATTGTACCCAAGATGGTAGGGTACTTTTGAAAAGTATTTGATGTACAAAAATAACTTTTGAATTGTACTGTACTTACCCATAATGATATTGGTCGAGCGGTGTAAAAACCCTTCTAAAGTTGGTGAATTTTCCAAATCACTTTTTTGTTAAGGTCCATAAATATAAAAGTACTTAAAATATTGAAAAATCGATAACACAAGTTTTTTAATTTGATTCATATTAGGTTACATTTTTTTCAAAATTTTTCAACTTGACATTGAATTAAGATGTTTTTGACCTGGAAATAAAACTTCAACTTCTTAAGAAATCTGGTGTTTCCATATACACTCTGTATGTTCAACAAATATATGCATTCCCAATTGGTATCGCTTGTTAGTTTCACATTATACCTTACACTATTTAAATAAAAATTAAAAACGTATTTTATTGTTACAATTTACTCCTTAACCACCACTAAATATTTTTTGCTGTAAACTTCTATATTATTTTTAGGTTGGGACAGCTGTGACTTTTAAATGTTTGGTTATATCGTTCAAGAGTAAGATACAGACAGACGAACACATTCGCAAATATAAGTGTCATTGATTTTGCTTACGGATTCTAAAAATATTATTCCATTGTTCTGATGAATATACCTAAATTGATAACAGCAGCCAGCGCTGTCTGACGGATTATTCAAGAAACTTTCTTTAAGAAATCCTATTTCGAAATTGAATTCAATAAATGCTATATTTGTTGTGGATGTCAGCCAAATCGAGTATGATCCACCGAGACACAAGTGTTCATAAAATAAACGCTACACTTCCTCACAGCTTATCTCTGTAAAACAGACTCACTTCTCTGCTAACATTGCGTCCCCGGCTCCTTCTCTTTAAATATTATGCAATAACAGTTCCCATTGCAGTTGTCATAATAATAGCAGTTTATGTAACCTATATAAAACTTTATAGTTGTATTAAAACTTTACTGTTTAACTTATTTATAGAAGGGATGCTACATAGCGGTACTCTTCAATATTCTGTAAGTACTTCTTATTATAAGTGATTCTGTTTCTAACAATAATTCATTTTAACATGTTATTTTTAATGCTTATTTTTCTAACTGCTAATTATTTTGTGACACACTACAATAATATAAACTTCCGTAACAAATATTCCAATTATATTTAGATTCAGATCCATTCAAATTGTATTCAGTCAGTTATGGGCAGTTGTTTCAATTTGATTTGTACCTATGCTTAGTGGTTATTCTATGAACACTGATATTGACAGATGTACCAGATTTTCCAAAAGTAAATGACAATGTCATTACTTTACTAAAGACTGTGTTTTTTAATTACTAACTTATTTAGGCTACGACAAGTGGTACTGTATATACAATATAAAATTCTAACAAAACCAAACCCTTTTTAACGTTTAACCCTAATGTTCCAAATGTCCACCATATAGCTGCTACTTCTTCAACAACTTCAATTCTTGCTTGGTTTTTGGTTTTAAGCTGTAAAATTTGTCCTTCATGTAGCTTCAGAAGAAGAGTTTCACAGGATTCAAGTCAGGAAACAGAGGCAAAAACATTGTGCAATACCTTCCAAATTACATGGTTTTTAAAGTATTGCGTCAAAAAGATCTACGCCTGATTGTAAGTTTGTAGCGTGGCTTCATCTTGCTTAAGCTTTATTTTAACCTAACCATACTGTAACCATAAAAACCTTGTTCAGTTATTTTCAGAAAGTTCAACAAAAAGGCCATATATTTACAATTGTTTACACAGATAAAAGTGAGGGTCAACAAGAATTTTTTTTTTAACGTCCGACTATTGTGCACACTTGGGCTAATGCAGACGATGGGATGATTTATAGCGTATGAAAAAACCAAGCCCTGGCCGGGAATCGAACCCGGGTCCTCGGGGTGAAAGCCTAGTACGCTATCCACTAGGCCACTGAAGCGGCTACAAGATTTTATTAAGCAGACCTTCATCTTTCGACATTTGAGCCAATGATAACAAGGCAAAACCAAGTATATTAGGCTTATCAACAATTCTGAGTTGGAATTCATTTGGGTTTTATAAAGATACAATCTTAATTAACTTTTTAGAATACTTCATACGGTTGTGACGATCACCTTAAGATAATCGGCATTTTTGTTAACACTGGTTTCACCATATTGAGTGTTATTAGTAATAGCCGACTCGTTGGTCTAGTGCAGGGGTCTCCAAACTACGGCCCGAGGGCCACATCCGACCCGCGGACAGATTTTGTCCGGCCCGCGGATAGCCGTTTTTAAGGAGGTAAGCACTATTTTATTTCACAACAGTGTCATAGGAAGACACCAGAATTTTCTCGAACCAACGAGATTATTCTGTACGTGCTATTAGCGCCATCTGTTAGCGATAGAAGGTACTACCTATTTCCGCTTGTGTCCACCAGATGTCGTGTCACGTTACCCTCATGGCTCGTACTCTACGACTAATCTAGAAATTACAGATAATGACAGGAAAATTAATAATATGCAGTGTTGCCGTTTTGCGGACTTTAGTCCGATTTGCAGCCTTTTTTAAACGTTGCGTACTTTTTCGGACTTTTTTTTTCATCAGTGGACTATTTCACTTTTTACCACCGGCAACAATGATAATATGGTTTTGGCCCTCGGAACTTACTGGAGTAATCAGTATGGCCCTAAGGCTGGAAAGTTTGGAGACCCCTGGTCTAGTGGATAGCGTACTAGGCTTTCATCCCAAGGATCCGGGTTCGATTCCCGGCGAGGGCTTGGCATTTACATACGCTATAAATCATCCCACCGTCTGCATTAGCCCAAGTGTGCACAATAGTCGGATGTTAAACACACAAAAAAATGTTATTAGTAATTTCAAACAGTGCATGCAAGGCTTCTCAAACTGTAATCATTGAAGGTCTTCCTAATTTTTGTTCGTCTTTTACCGACTTTTGTTGTGGTTACAGACTTGCGCACAAGTTGTTTACAGTTTCTTTACACGAGACATTCCGTACACCATTACCAGTACACGCAGTGCGTAATGATACATGAATAATTTCTGCTAAGTTAGTAATAATTTGTGTGATTTGTCTGAATTTGTGTGATACGTCTTTGTGTTTGTAATGAGATGGTAACAGAGCAGCAATTAAAAACAAGTTTAAATGTTGTGGAAATCACAAGTATACAGAGAATAAACAGAGAGTAAGTACAATGAATACAGAATCTATAAGAATGACACGTCTTGCTTGAAAAATTCAGCCCATTTTATGAATGCCACCCCTACATCTGTCTCTCTTTGAGCTACAAGTTCAGAAAAAAACAGGCAGCGCTGCCTATCGGCGGGAGATCCAAGTATCATTCTCGGCCGAATAAAATGTGCTGACTATTTCAGGCAAGACGTGTCCTTCTTATAGATTCTGTATTCATTGGTAAGTATATAATACCAGGCCAACAGCAAGAAAGAAACCGGTATCTTTACCTGCATTTGCAAAATCTGTTACAAATGCATATATAGAACTTATACAATACACAATTGAGGAAAATTTAATATGAGTGACTCACTCAACGATGGTCGTTATAGTCTTTGTAGAACCTGGCCTTCCAACAAGTTTCTTCAGCTTTTTCTGTTGCAGTTCATATTCTCAATTTTAGCACACCAAATTTCCTTGGTCTTCATTGGCCAGTCGACAGATTCGCTTTTACAGAGAGTAAAATGATCCGGGATGTAAAATTGCATTACTAAATTAATAACGCGCGCGCGCGCGCACACACACACACACGCACACACACACACACACACACACACACACACACACACACACACACACACACACACACACACACACACACACACACACACACACACACACACACACACACACACACACACACACACACACACACACACACACACACACACACACACACACACACACACACACACACACACACACACACACACACACACACACACACACACACACACACACACACACACACACACACACACACACACACACACACACACACACACACACACACACACACACACACACACACACACACACACACACACACACACACACACACACACACACACACACACACACACACACACACACACACACACACACACACACACACACACACACACACACACACACACACACACACACACACACACACACACACACACACACACACACACACACACACACACACACACACACACACACACACACACACACACACACACACACACACACACACACACACACACACACACACACACACACACACACACACACACACACACACACACACACACACACACACACACACACACACACACACACACACACACACACACACACACACACACACACACAAACACACACACACACACACACACACACACACACACACACACACAAACACACGCACTCGCGCACACACAAATGTTATTATAAACATAAACATTCTAAATTACTTTAAATAATAATTAAATGTTTCATTGTGTTAGCACATTTCAAAATATCCCGATAAATTTAAATTTATCCATAATACTTTGTAAAAATTATACCCATTCGTGCAATATTTCCTGACAAACCATTGAAAAACGTTTTTTTATTGGTATGTATTAAATTTTATAAAAACTAACAATTTAGGCTACATAAAAAGTTGTTAAGTCTAAATACAATACCAGTTGGTGTTGTAGAAGTGGGAAGTGTCATCAGTGAATCTGCTGTTGGAAAAATTATCCTCCCATAAAAACGGCCTATTTTGGATTTCCAGTGATTAAATAAATATTATAATAAATAGACAATTTATATTTAAATTGTTTTTGAATAGCTTATATAACACGCTAGTTTTACATAAGTATTTCTTTTATTTAAAATACCTTTCGAATAATAATCACTTACGCTTTGACTATTGTTTAATACAAATTGTGTTCCTAGATGCAGATATTACTACAGTAAGTTGCATTTAGTTTATCTGCGAATCCAACTTCAGGCGTAATTTCCGGTCCTTAATGGCTTGCTAAGATTGCCAGAAATCAAACTAATCATACAGCTTTACTCCATCATTTCCGGTCCGAAATTATACTAGCAATTACTGTTCAACAAAATTACGGATCTTTAGAAAATATGTTTTACCGCTATAATTTATTTATTGTTGTTATTTAATGTAGTACGAAATTAAATACTTAAACTTAATTAGTATTAATCGAAATTGTATAAAAAAATTAAAATTAAGTTGCCATTGTTCTCTTTCTCGTACAGTCTATCCTCTATGACACGCGTAATATTTCTTTACCAGTAACCTACCTCAGCTACATTACGAATAATTATTGTTTTTTAAGGTTTTTTCAATTGTTGCTTTGTTATTATTATTATTTTGTTGTTGTTGTTGAATTTCTCTTAAAAATGTATTATTTTTGGAAACGAACCTGGTGTGGTTACGAGCTTATCAACAAGCATTGTGTTGATAAAGTTTTACCAGTTTCATAAAACGTTTATACGCAGTTGCAGTTTTGAAACAATTCCCAAACAATTTTAAACAGTTATATCCCTCAGTATCATAATAAAAATAAAAAATAATAAATGTATGACAATATAATTAGATTTTATTTTTGTTTTATCAACAAATTACGGAACTATAATTTTACTGTAAACATTGCTCAGGTTTTATTTTATTCTGTTTACTGTATTTTAGAAAAATAGGCCTATCGGTGACTTACGAATTTCGGTCTGCAGAACACATTGTTTTACACTCGTAGCAAAAAACTGTTTTAAACGTTTTAAAACGTAATGAAATATCCCACATTATATATATCTCACAAACCCGGAACATTTTTTCACACAAAAGTCCAGAACAAAATATTATTTTAATTACCAACACAACTTTAAACATCAAAACGCATGTAGTCAAACAGTTGGCGTATTTGAACATGTGGTTAAAGACAGACAACAGTTATTTTCAATAAACAGCTGACATTTTTATAAACACCTTCAAAGTTATATTTTATTTTTATTGTTTCAGAGTTGGTACTGCGATAAAAATTTCCAACAGCGAGTGTAAAAAGTAGTAATGAAAAATCGAACCTTTTGTTCAGGAAGGGTTTTAAGATTTCAGTAATAGCCTAATGAATATGGATCTTATTTGAGTATAATTATTTCTAAATAGGCTCTGTAATTTTAATTTTATTTCATCAGCAACCTTTTTTGATGTACCAATATCAATATCAATATCAAATCTGCTACCCTAATGTTATTCTGTTAAAATATAAAGTTTTTTGTATATTTGAATTAAATGTAGCACTTAATAATTTTTACTTCAAATTAAAATACTACTAGTTTTCCATTACGAATTATAAATTGCCGACTATAATTATGGTCACATTCAAACAGGTAAAAATATATAAGAAGTAACATTTATTTTTATTATTGTACAACTTATACTAGTTAGTTTTACTAGACAGTTTTCTTACGAATGCACAGTTTAGTTTGTGTCTTATCGTAGTACCTTATATTTTTGTAAATTACAAAATATTTGCAAATTTTAATGATACATTTACATAGTATTAAATCTCATTTTTTTAAATTTACGTCAACGAGACTGTTATTTTATTATTATTATTTAGTGTCGAGATTATTTTTGTTATAACTATTTTTGAATCCTGATACGCAAAAATTAAGTTTTTTAGCTTAGTAACCCTGTTTGTGCAGCAAATAAGTGCGTTTTAAGCACAGTAAAGTAATAATAATTAAAAAAATGAAAATCTTACCAAAGAATGTATATTTTTCGAGTGTTGTTTTTATTTCATTATGTGCTATTTACGTAAACATTAATAACTGAATCTATGAAAATATTCATAAATAAATACATTCTCTTTAAAACTAGAAAATTGAAAATATAGGAGTTAATATTAATAGAAAAGGTATATAAAAAGATAAACACTGTCCACTCAAAACACATACACACACACACACACACACACACACACACACACACACACATATATATATATATATATATATATATATATATATATATATATATATATATATATTATTATTATTATTATTATTATTATTATTATTATTATTATTATTATTATTATTATTATTATTATTATTTGCGCATAGACCCTGTTGGATCACGCAAAGCACTCCGACTCATGTCTTGCTCCTAATCCTCCACACCTCCCTCATCCTGTCCCCATGGATCCTCTTCCGCTCCTCCGTCCATTTTACCCCTGCTCTCTTTGGGATTTAATTCTCTGGGACCTTCCAACCGAGCATCTTTCTCCTGTATGCGTGTCTATCTTCAACGTCTATTGTCTATTTCTGCGTCATGTAGGTATATTCTGACTTGTGCGATCCACGACGTTGTTGATTTGACACCTTGTATATACTTAAGGATTCTGTTGGCAAGTCTCGTTGTTGCGAGTCTACTGATGTGTCCATAGAACCGAAGCCTCCTTCTTCTGATATCTGCTGCCAGGTTCGATATCTTCTCTGTGGTCTTCCGGGAGTGCAACCTGTATCCATCTTCTGTTAATCTCGGGCCAAGGATCTTCCTCAAGATTTTGCGTTCTTCCTTCAAAATACCATCCATGGTAGCTTTTGTGTGGAGTGCTAGCGTCTCGCTTGCATATAATACCTCCGGTTTTATGACTGTGTTGTAGTGTCTGATTTTTGTATATATATATAAAACTAAAAAATTGAAAATATAGGAGTTAATATTAATAGAAAAGGTATATAAAAAGATAAACACTGTCCACACAAAACACATACACACACACACACACACACACACACACACACACATATATATATATATATATATATATATATATATATATATATATATATATATATATATGTATATGTATACATTACTAAACATTTGTAAAGAACACATATATGTTTTATAATACATTATATGCCAGTTATACTAATAAGGACGACGGATTGGCGTTAACGCAAAGGGTAAACCACAGCAGTAACTACGTCTCTCTCCTCTCTCTCTCTCTCTCTCTCTCTCTCTCTCTATATATATATATATATATATATATATATATATATATATATATATATAGAGAGAGAGAGAGAGAGAGAGAGAGAGAGAGATAGAGATAGAGATGCTATATTCAGGCTATAATAATGACACGATTCTAGAGTGTGCCTATAGCACATGTACCAAGTCAGGTAGAATGTCTTTGTCGGCATAAACACCTCCAACAAAAAAAAACATAAAGTCCACTAGAAAGACAAAAGCCTAACATTTTTTTCTTACAACCGTTGGTGACGATTAAGTTAAAAAAAGAAGGAAATCTGCGTTCTAATCAGTGGGTTTGAACGACAACATTTCCTACAGTTGGTTAAAACGTAATGGCGTTAATAAAGTAAAATAATTAGCATAAAGCTAAAGTGCATCGTTGAATTGGAAATTAGCCAAGGAAGTTTTTTGTGTTATTTATCACCACAGGAAGTGTGTTTTTGAAATCGTTTAGTACGTCAATAGCGTCAAACGTCAGGACCTGCGACGCCATAAACTTCAGCATCAACGCATATCAATTCCTTTACAGAACTTCCCAGCCACATTGGCTGTAAAACAATAATGTAAACTCAATTAAAATTAATAACAAGTAAAGTAACTACTAACTTACCTTACGACTGTAATTAAAGACGCTGAGCATTACAAATAATTGAACATGTTTTTATCAGTTTAAGGAAATCGCAAGTATGACATGAAGTAATTTATAAATTCTGAACAAGTTGGTAATTAAGAAGGTAAGAGTTATACATATAATGTTAACTTTAGTACTAATAAAATTTAAGGGTTTCAAGCAATCTGAAAGTGTAATGTTTCAATTTTGGTTTTTATTTTGTGTTCAATTAAATGAAAAAAAAATATTTATTATCATCAGAGACCAATCTTTTCTATTGTCTTAATTATTATTGTAGTAGAAGAAAGTAAGCTTCTCAAACAAACTTATGTAATAACAATTCATTTTATGTTTTAAAACTGCGCCAAAAAAGAGACTGTTTGTTAATTAATTCATTCTTTAAAAACATCACTTAATGTTATAAATTGGTGACCAAAGAGGTGCAGTTTGCATTAATGAGTTATTTTTTTAACACCATATTATAACACATACACACACACAAACACACACACACACACACACACACACACACACACACACACACACAAACACAAAGTATGATACAAAATTACGGAAACAGTTTAATTTTTCAGGCTTATGTCAGAAAAACGTGCAAACAAATGTTTAGAATAAAATAGGCTGCCTAATTAAATTATGTTTAGTTGTAGTGAACACGAATACAGCATTTCCAGAGCCAATGTTTGTTGGCATTTCAGTCTATGCGTAGGCTGTCCAGTTTATGGCTTTACCTTAGGGAATACTAGAGTCCCGTCTCTGTCGTAAATTCTGTACTTAATTCTTCTTCTTCTTTTTGTGCTTTATCTGTCACTCCGTATAAGCTACTGAACGTAGAGCCTGTAGATATCAAAAAAATACATTTTACATAAATTAAATATTAAACGACCGTGTAAATGCAAGCATGTTGTATTTGTTGATTGCTTATCAAGTAACATAGTGCTTTAGTTGCTCTAAATAGCTAACCGTTACTTATATCTTGTAATGATTGTTTATATAATTCTACAAAACAACTAAAAACCCCTTTCCATACAAAATACAATTCTTGGCTGCAAGAAATGCAAAAATAATGTATAATACTTAATAAATGTGTTGGGTATTTCACCATGAAGAGAAACCATCATCACAGATGTTTACGCGATACATTATTACGCAATATACACAACCAATAATGCATAATGAAGATAGTATCTTTACATTTATCAGTATCGTGTCAGTTTCATGCAGAATAACTACAATAAATAATGCACAATGAAGATAGTATCTTTACATTTATCAGTATCGTGTCAGTTCCATGCAGAATAACTGCAATCAATAATGCACAATGAAGATAGTATCTTTATATTTATCAGTATCGTATCAGTTCCATGTAGAATAACTACAATAAATAATGCACAATGAAGATAGTATCTTTATATTTATCAGTATCGTGTCAGTTCCATGCAGAATAACTACAGTCAATAATGCACAATGAATATAGTATCTTTACATTTATCAGTATCGTGTCAGTTCCTCTACTCTTCTTACTGCGAGAAAACATGTTCGCTTCTGTTTTCTGCAATATTCAGAGTCTTGCTTTGGTGGTTGTGGGTGACATTAGCTCACACCACTTTGCCATTCAAAATTTGAAGTGGTACACAACAAATTTTTGTATAAGAGTATGGAGGATGCGACTTGAAAATTTTTGCAGCCATTTTAATTAAGATGCCACGATGGTGTACTAACTTAACTTATAGACAAAGAGGTCATTAAATAATTTTTGAAACATGTAAGCGATGAAGAATAAGCCTTCATTCGGTGTCCAGACAAAATTGGAAATATTTTAGGTGCCCACACGTTCACACGTTGATCTATCAAGTAAAAACCAATATATAGTATGAAGAAACTCAATGAATGCGAAGAACTCAATGAATCGTATGAAGAAACTCAATGAAACCCACCTGAATGCGAGTTCTGTAGGGAAACCATCACAATAAAACATGCTCGATTGTGATGGTTTCCAAAATTTGCGTGTTATGTGTGGTCTGAGCAACTGTTTGCAGACGATGTTGGGAGATTGTGCCTCGGCCGTTGACCGGGTCCTTCATTGTCTGAATTTTTTAAATAAAATTTAATTTATATATTTGTTATTGCTTGTGTTATTTATTTTCTCTAAATAACTTTATTTCTGTTATGTTTATGTATACTTTTACGAATTGTTATTAAATTTTATTCATTATTCATTGTTATTTAGTTCTTAAGTATTCGTTATTGTAATATCGTTATACCTGTTATTTAAAATTTTGTTTAATTTATTTTTACTATTATAGTTTGTGGTTGTTTTTTTTCTTATTTACGTAAATTTTGTTATTTTTTTTTATATATACTTTCATTTTGCGTGACGGCGATGATAACCTTAACGGTTTTTCGCCGCAAAAAAAATGAAGAAAATCAACTTAACTCTGATGAATATAAAGTAAACATATTGTGTGGTTTAAGATGTTTTTTGGGGGAAAAAATGAAAAAAACTTTACCTCAATTTTATCAAGTTTCATACTACATTTTTTCTATTATATATTTATGTATTTAGTTGATTCAATTTTTGTATTAAAACATTTATTTTAGATTTTAAACTAAACTTTAAAATAAAAAATATTACTCAGACTTTTAACCATGTGAAGGGGTTGTGAAGTAAAATATAATTTTTAATGCTTTGAAGGACTTGCATTTTAAAACGAATGAACGGACATTGGTTTTCTCAAGGTCCATTGCACGATACATTGATTTGGTTTTAGCTATTGAAAGAATACCCTCAATCACGTCAGCTAGACAGATGGAGCATCTGATGTTGTTTAACTTAATAACTCACTTTATTAAAACAAACCCTATTACACTGAACAATTTGATGCGTGACAGAGAAAAATGCATTTAGTTATTTACACTTTTTTTAATAAACATTTGTAAAAAACACATGTGTGTTATATAATACATTATATGCCAGTTATACTAATGAGGACGACGGATTGACGTTAACGCAAAGGGTAAAACCACGGAAGTAACTACGTCTAGAACCTCCGAACTTGGCATACACTATTCCGAGATTCAGCTTACTGACCTGATATCATAGCCAAATCGACCATCAAACCCATTGTGTGTGTGTGTGTGTGTGTGTGTGTGTGTGTGTGTGTGTGTGTGTGTGTGTGTGTGTGTGTGTGTGTGTGTGTGTGTGTGTGTGTGTGTTTCGGCTTTCCTTAGATATTGTGGTTTGCTGTCAATAATTTATACCAGACTATAAAAGATGGAGTATCGACGAATCACACAGAAAATCCAACAATAGTAACTAAGATATAGATGGCTTCTCCAATACAAATGTTCGAGTGTAACCTTACTTTTATTGATGTTTTTTAAAACAAAATAGTCGCAGTCACCAGTGTAACATTTAATTTAATTTAATAACAAATAACACGAAATTTGCAAAATTAGAAGTTCTTCACTAATTTCTAGCTGCTTCATTTTGAAAGTGAAAATATACGTTCAATCTTTCGAAAATTAAAAGAACTTTATTAAATGAAAATGTTTTTAAAACTATAATACGTGAGTGAGAGGATTACAACATAACTCGCGGTAAAACAGTTTAAACATGAAAATACCTCCTTCTAAATCTCTGCCTTCCTGATTTATTTCCGTTATTTGTTTCAGTTCAAAGCGATGGTGGGTGTTTGTGATTTATCTGTTCACTGTTAAATTGCAACGCCTGCGTTAATCCTTTATAACAGTTACCGGAAGGTATAAACTGTGAAACTTTGTATCATTTCACTTCCGGTTGTTACTTTTAACAGCAATTTATGATCATTATTAAGGTCGTTCACCCTTCATTGTTACGAGCGTCTTAAATTTAGTTTTTTTCTTACTGCACGTAAAAAGGTACTTCATTTAATATGTCAAACATTCACTCTTATGTTCTTATTGTTTATATAAAATTTGTTTTGCGATTAAATTAATTCAAAAGAATTTATTATTGATTTATGTCTGTCGGTTTACTATACTCATTTAAGGATCAACATTTTTCCAATTTTATTTCTTGCCTCACCAGGTTTCTTACGAATTTATTTTGTAGCAAGAATAACTTCTCTCCGAGACGCTATGGCATGGTTTTTTTATCAGCTGTGAAAAAAGTTTGAGAGTAGTTAATATAATTTATATTCAAAAAATGAAAACTCAAAAATGAAACCGCTTTACCAAACTAGAAACGAAAAAAATGAAGGGTACAAAAGAAAACGAGACAGTCTAGAGTTTATATTTTTTCCGATTTATTTTCGAAAAGTCTTTCAGTTCTATACTGACTTCAGAATGGAAAAAATTTTCAGAATGTAATGAATTATTTTGCCAGAAATTATATTAACTTTTCGGGTTTGTGTTGGTAGATTAGTGACAAAGTTTATTTTGGCCAAATTATCTTGAATTTCGAATATTGACTCAGTTGTAAAATTGTATGTATTCCAACACATTTTGATATTTTATTTCTTCATGTTTGAATTTTTTGTTTTTATGTAAATAATAGTTTATAACATTTAGCTACTTAGGAGCTAAATTTATGTAAAATTTTATAAAAATATCGTTAAAGGAAAGTAAAAAATATATCGTACATTAGAAACAGCTTTTTTTCTGTATAGCACTGACTTAATTTTTAAATACGAGGGCTATTCAGAAAGTAGATTACGTTTTTGGATAAAAAAAAAACTAAGTACAGGAAAAAAATTTTATTATATACATTTGAAAGAGGAACTAAAATACTATTTTTCGACATAATCGCCAAACAAATTTAGACATTTGTCATATCGGTGAACCAGCTTTGAAATTCCCGTGTCGTAGAATTCCGCCGCCTGTGACGCCAGCCAGTCAGTCACGCCCGCGCGGAGATCTGCGTCGTCATCGAAGCGCTGTGTTGCAAGCCAAGTCTTCATCTTCGGGAATAAGTGGAAATCACTAGGTGCCAGGTCCGGACTGTAGGGTGGATGAGGGAAAATCTCTCCACTTGAAGGTCGTCAAGACGTCTTTTGTTCGATTTGCCGTGTGAGGGCGGGCATTGTCGTGCAAAAACAACACTTTTGCACTCAGTTTTCCTCTCCGCTTGTTCTGGATAGCTCGTCTTAAGTTTCGTAATGTTTGGCAATACCTTTCTGAGTTTATGGTTGCTCCACGTTCTAGGAAGTCAACCAGAAGAACACCTTTCCTGTCCCAAAAAACGGTCGCCATGATCTTCCTTGCTGAGAGGGTTTGCAAAGATTTCCTCGGTTTTTTGGGGGAATTTGTGTGCCCCCACTCCATAGACTGTAGTTTTGTCTCACAGGTAACGTGCTTAACCCAAGTCTCATCTCCCGTTACGATGCGATCAAGAAATGATTCACCATCTTTGTCGTAAGATCTCCGCGCGGGCGTGACTGACTGGCTGGCGTCACAGGCGGCGGAATTCTACGACACGGGAATTTCAAAGCTAGTTCACCGATATGACAAATGTCTAAATTTGTTTGGCGATTATGTCGAAAAATAGTATTTTAGTTCCTTTTTCAAATGTATATAATAAAATTTTTTTCCTGTACTTAGTTTTTTTTTTTATCCAAAAACGTAATCTACTTTCTGAATAGCCCTCGTAACATTAGAAACACTTTTAAAACATGTTTTTATATAAAAGTATTGAAGAGTATGAAGTAAAATGAGCTTTTAAAATATACGCAAAAGAAGATTTTTTCTAACAGAAATGTGATAACATGGGCCATGTAAAACGATTAGTTTATTAATAGGAGCTTGGATATGAAAGTATGGTTGGACAAATGCACTATGTTGAGCGCCTCATGATTTATTTATATCCTTGATAGTTTTATATGAACCACGTTTTTAGATCTTGTAAAAAACAATAATTTCTCCTTTTTTGAAAAATTTAAAATATTAACTCATTTTGTACTTTTCAGTCTATTTAAATAAAGGCATTGAATTTTTTTTATAAATATTTATTTTTTACTTTTCAATTCATTAAATGAAAGCTTGTTTGAAAAATAATTTTTAAATATATTTTAACTTATTTTCTATATTTCAGCCTTTTATACATTCTGTTATACTTACAAAAATTGTTTTGAATGTAATGGTGAAATTTATGTAGATTTAACATTATTATTTTAATCGCTAATTTAATATGAATGCAGCATGCATACTAACAACATGCATATACGTATTTGGAATTTACCCAAAAAGTTTCGAATCCCGCCCTCAATGCATAACGTTTTTGATGTAAATAGTTCATAATTTTATCAATTTAGTTATTTATAATTGAATTGTCATCAAGAATACAGCTTTATGTAAAATTGCAGCTAAATTCGATACAAGGTTAAAAGTACAGTAAAAGATTTGATCAAGACTTAAAACACACAGAATCAGTTAAATGAAAACACGTAGAATACAGCAATTATCACAATAAACTCTGCATATAAAAATGTGTATTATATGTTGGTCAATTACGTATATTCTCTAACGAGTGCAGTCACAAACATAGACAATAATCATCCAAATAAAAAAAAGCAATTAGAAATACTTTATCTCAAGCAACCTAAAATGGGATATTTCTAGTATCATAATTTCAATTCTGTTTTTCACGATCCCCAAATGCTAAAATATAATGTTTGAAAAGTATTTAAAATAAAATGTTCCACACAATCTGGCTCTTTTCTCGCACTTAGTAATTGCATTAATATTTTGCAATCGAATTTTTAAAAACTCTTACGATATTCTTAAGAAATTAGTGTGAAATTATCACAAATTGCACAAACAACTCTTTCATCCAAAATTGAGCATACAGTTTTGAACCATAGTAACGGTGCAAACATTTTAATGATTTTTTCTTGTTGCTGTTTCTTTTTTTGCTGTAAAGTGTTGTTTCTTTGTTGTTTAATTTCGTTGCAGCTCGAAGTAATTTTATACAATAATTGGAGTTCAGTTCATTATTAGCCTACTACCGGTATCTTGTAAGTTACTATGATTATTTGCCTTTATTATTACTATTACTGTTTTAAAAGTTAAAAAAACATTAAAAACGCTTAACTTTAGAGAATTTGAATTAACTATCACAAGTTATGTATCAAGTGCGTAACGTTTTTAGCAAATAACAGTTACTTGTAAATAAAACAGTTCTTAAAATGTATTCAAGATACGTATGGTATGAACCATTTTACTCACTCACGGAACTTTCGAATCGGATCGCTGTTTGAATGTTAGCGTTTAAGGTTTAAACTGATTAAATCCTTCATTGTATATATGTACCAACCACTTATTTAAGAGGGTACATACACAGACAATATTTTAAAAACACATTTTTCTAACCCAAAATATAGTATATAATATCATCTAAAAGTGTATTGTGGCAGGTTTCATTCTTTATGTATTAGGCTACGCAGTCCTACTGCAACTTTGTTATTTCAAAATATTTTATATTCCAGGACAGGCGAACCGAAGTCTACTCTCAAAGCCTACGTGACTTCAGCGGAGAAGAATTTATTTCAGCTCCAAATTGTTTCGATATATTTGACAACCCTTCAGTTCCGCTTCAGTTCACCCCTTACGGAACCACAAAACACTATATAACTGCAAGAAAACGCATAAAGAGTTGCTCTTCACTTTAAAATAATGTCGCCTGTTATAAAAAATACCAATAATGGCTTCAACGTATGGATGAAGTTTTAAATGCATATTTAAAATATTCTAATATCCCCTTTGTAAAACAATATTTTTAACGGAATATTTTAAAAACCATTTATTGATCTTTAGTTACGTATAGATCAATGTGTTTATGATTTAGTACTAAGAGTGTGAAATATGATGTGAAAAATGTAATATATATATATGTGTGTGTGTGTGTGTGTGTGTGTGTGTGTGTGTGTGTGTGTGTGTGTGTGTGTGTGTGTGTGTGTGTGTGTGTGTGTGTGTGTGTGTGCGCGCGCGCGCGAGCGTTTGTAAAACATTTCAGAATCATTTAAAAAGTAATTCAGAATTTTAGAACCGAATTTTGTATTTTTAATATGTAAAATACATCCTTTTTAATTTAAATAATATTTAGTCTCTTTATTATCTCCTAATTTATAGTCGTTTTTAAAGACATTAATTACTCAATAGTTTCCATTTTTTAATGATTAATTTAGACGTGTATCACATCTTTCTTTTAAACATAAACGACTTGCAGAAAGTTCAGCCATTTTGTAGGTTAAATGTTTCTGTAAAGTCCAGTATTTCTATAAAATTAGATGTACATCAAAGATTAGTGTTATCGATACAGTGAGAAGAGATATGTGAGGGGGAACGTGTCCAGAATTTTTAAAAATTAGCTTCACATCAAAGTTAGAGTAATTAATAAGAGAAAGGTTTCACGTCACCTTTCTTGTAAAAATACAAAAAAAAAAATCAATTTTAAAGTTTATATTTAAATCACAGTAAACTGTAAGTACTGTTATGACTACAAAATTACATAAATAGTTTTGTGAAACCATTTACGATTACACTAACAGTGTTAGTATGTGATATTTAGTACCTTAGTATACGTGTAGTACATAGCTAAGTACAAAGTAATTTTATTCCATTATTGCAAATTGAAACTGTAAGTAATGTGATAACTAAAAAATTACATAATTAGTTTTGTGAAACTATTTACGACTACACTAACAGTGTTTGTATTTGATATTTAGCACCTTAGTATACGTGTAGTACATAGCTAAGTACAAAGTAATTTTATTCCATTATTGCAAATTGAAACTGTAAGTACTGTGATGATTACAAAATTACAAAATTAGTTTTTTGAAACTATTTACGACTACACTAACAGTGTTAGTATGTGATATTTAGTACCTTAGTATACGTGTAGTACATAGCTAAGTACAAAGTAATTTTATTCCATTATTGCAATTTGAAACTGTAAGTACTGTGATGACTACAAAATTACATAAATAGTTTTGTGAAACTATTTACGACTACACTAACAGTGTTAGTATGTGATATTTAGTACCTTATTATATGTGTAGTACATAGCTAAGTACAAAGTAATTTTATTCCATTATTGCAAATTGAAACTGTAAGTAGTGTGATGATTACAAAATTACATAAATAGTTTTTTGAAACTATTTACGACTACACTAACAGTGTTAGTATGTGATATTTAGTACCTTAGTATACGTGTAGTACATAGCTAAGTACAAAGTAATTTTATTCCATTATTGCAAATTGAAACTGTAAGTACTGTGATAACTACAAAATTACATAATTAGTTTTTTGAAACTATTTACGACTACACTAACAGTGTTAGTATGTGATATTTAGTATTTTAGTATACGTGTAGTACATAGCTAAGTACAAAGTAATTTTATTCCATTATTGCAAATTGAAACTTTAAGTACTGTGATAACTACAAAATTACATAATTAGTTTTTTGAAACTATTTACGACTACACTAACAGTGTTAGTATGTGATATTTAGTATTTTAGTATACGTGTAGTACATAGCTAAGTACAAAGTAATTTTATTCCATTATTGCAAATTGAAAATGTAAGTACTGTGATGACTACAAAATTACATTATTAGTTTTGTGAAACTATTTACGACTACACTAACAGTGTTAGTATGTGATATTTAGTACCTTAGTATACGTGTAGTACATAGCTAAGTACAAAGTAATTTTATTCCATTAATCGCAAATTGAAACTGTAAGTACTGTGATGACTAAAAAATTACATAAATAGTTTTGTGAAACTATTTACGACTACACTAACAGTGTTAGTATGTGATATTTAGTACCTTAGTATACGTGTAGTACATAGCTAAGTACAAAGTAATTTTATTCCATTATTGCATATTGAAACTGTAAGTACTGTGATGATTACAAAATTACATAATTAGTTTTTTGAAACTATTTACGACTACACTAACAGTGTTAGTATGTGATATTTAGTACCTTAGTATACGTGTAGTACATAGTTAAGTACAAAGTAATTTTATTCCATTATTGCATATTGAAACTGTAAGTACTGTGATGATTACAAAATTACATAATTAGTTTTTTGAAACTATTTACGACTACACTAACAGTGTTAGTATGTGATATTTAGTACCTTATTATATGTGTAGTACAAAGTAATTTTATTCCATTATTTCAAATTGAATTTGTAAGCTAAATAATCACAAGTTGTTTTCACATTTTTCTAAATATTAACAAATGCCTCCTCTCAATGATTTCCTTATCAATTCAACTCCGTAAAGCAATCGCTGGAGGCAACGAAGCGAACAACCCCCAAGTACAGGGTTTCGAATTTTTAGCAGTTTTTTTTTAATTATATCAATTTTACATAATAAATTCTTTTAATTATACTGAACTCATGTGATAGTTGTAATAAGTTTTATTTAAATATATGATTTATTCACTCTGAATTAAAAGTCACTTTTGCCATTTTTGCCATTTGTCTTGTGTGTTAACCTAACCTAATGATTGTGTTCGGGTACTCTCGACTAATGAAAAAAGTAGATGTGATTGTTCTTCCTTGAACGAAATTAAATAATGACATTTTTATATTTCTTTGACACAGTAAAACACTTTATAATTATTATTGAAAGCAGAGCGATGTGAAATGACTGTTACCATGACCATGTTATAAGGACTTTGCTTTAATGCAGTCTGTTCCAGATTAGAGTGCCTTAGCGAAATATTTAATATCCCCTTATTTTGCCTTAGGTAACGTTGTAGTATTGTCAAACAAATTGCGGCGGAAATTTCATTTTCGTATATTTTCTACTTTCAACTTTATTCCCGAATTGTGTCATTATAAAAAGCTTGGTATTTTAAAACTTTATGATTCACGTTCTGACATACTCTAGTTACATTACCGGCAAAGCAGGTAGAAAGGTTCGACTAAACCCCTGGTGCACTACAGGACATTCCACAACACTCACTATACCCTTACACGGTACCTATATGTTTGATAAGTCTTTTACTGTGTCCGCCTGCCGGCTGTGGAACACACACTTGAAAGAAATCAAATCTGTTAACTGCCAAGCTTAATTTGAAAAACGGTTGAAGTTATATTATTTAAAATGGATGATGTTAAATAATAATCCTTTCTTGAGATGTGATTGCCAAATTAATACCTCAATCTGGATAACTACATGCGTGACGGATACGTGCAAATATTGCATGATGCCAAATTAATACCTCAATCTGGATAACTACATGCGTGACGGATACGTACAAATATTGCATGATGCCAAATTAATACCTCAATCTGGATAACTACATGCGTGACGGATACGTGCAAATATTGCATGATGCCAAATTAATACCTCAATCTGGATAACTACATGCGTGACGGATACGTGCAAATATTGCATGATGCCAAATTAATACCTCAATCTGGATAACTACATGCGTGACAGATACGTGCAAAGATTGCATGATGCCAAATTAATACCTCAATCTGGATAACTACATGCGTGACGGATACGTGCAAATATTGCATGATGCCAAATTAATACCTCAATCTGGATAACTACGTGCGTGACGGATACGTGCAAATATTGCATGATGCCAAATTAATACTTCAATCTGGATAACTACGTGCGTGACGGATACGTGCAAATATTGCATGATGCCAAATTAATACTTCAATCTGGATAACTACATGCGTGACGGATACGTACAAATATTGCATGATGCCAAATTAGTACCTCAATCTGGATAACTACATGCGTGACGGATACGTGCAAATATTGCATGATGCCAAATTAATACCTCAATCTGGATAACTACATGCGTGACGGATACGTGCAAATATTGCATGATGCCAAATTAATACCTCAATCTGGATAACTACATGCGTGACGGATACGTGCAAATATTGCATGATGCCAAATTAATACCTCAATCTGGATAACTACATGCGTGACAGATACGTGCAAATATTGCATGATGCCAAATTAATACCTCAATCTGGATAACTACATGCGTGACGGATACGTGCAAATATTGCATGATGCCAAATTAATACCTCAATCTGGATAACTACATGCGTGACGGATACGTGCAAATATTGCATGATGCCAAATTAATACCTCAATCTGGATAACTACATGCGTGACGGATACGTGCAAATATTGCATGATGCCAAATTAGTACCTCAATCTGGATAACTACATGCGTGACAGATACGTGCAAATATTGCATGATGCCAAATTAGTACCTCAATCTGGATAACTACATGCGTGACGGATACGTGCAAATATTGCATGATGCCAAATTAATACCTCAATCTGGATAACTACGTGCGTGACGGATACGTGCAAATATTGCATGATGCCAAATTAATACTTCAATCTGGATAACTACGTGCGTGACGGATACGTGCAAATATTGCATGATGCCAAATTAATACTTCAATCTGGATAACTACATGCGTGACGGATACGTACAAATATTGCATGATGCCAAATTAGTACCTCAATCTGGATAACTACATGCGTGACGGATACGTGCAAATATTGCATGATGCCAAATTAATACCTCAATCTGGATAACTACATGCGTGACGGATACGTGCAAATATTGCATGATGCCAAATTAATACCTCAATCTGGATAACTACATGCGTGACGGATACGTGCAAATATTGCATGATGCCAAATTAATACCTCAATCTGGATAACTACATGCGTGACAGATACGTGCAAATATTGCATGATGCCAAATTAATACCTCAATCTGGATAACTACATGCGTGACGGATACGTGCAAATATTGCATGATGCCAAATTAATACCTCAATCTGGATAACTACATGCGTGACGGATACGTGCAAATATTGCATGATGCCAAATTAATACCTCAATCTGGATAACTACATGCGTGACGGATACGTGCAAATATTGCATGATGCCAAATTAGTACCTCAATCTGGATAACTACATGCGTGACAGATACGTGCAAATATTGCATGATGCCAAATTAGTACCTCAATCTGGATAACTACATGCGTGACGGATACGTGCAAATATTGCATGATGCCAAATTAATACTTCAATCTGGATAACTACATGCGTGACGGATACGTGCAAATATTGCATGATGCCAAATTAATACCTCAATCTGGATAACTACATGCGTGACAGATACGTGCAAATATTGCTTGATGCCAAATTAATACCTCAATCTGGATAACTACATGCGTGACAGATACGTGGAAATATTGCATGATGCCAAATTAATACCTCAATCTGGATAACTACATGCGTGACGGATACGTGCAAATATTGCATGATGCCAAATTAATACCTCAATCTGGATAACTATGCGCGTGACGGATACGTGCAAATATTGCATGATGCCAAATTAGTACCTCAATCTGGATAACTACATGCGTGACAGATACGTGCAAATATTGCATGATGCCAAATTAGTACCTCAATCTGGATAACTACATGCGTGACGGATACGTGCAAATATTGCATGATGCCAAATTAATACTTCAATCTGGATAACTACATGCGTGACGGATACGTGCAAATATTGCATGATGCCAAATTAATACCTCAATCTGGATAACTACATGCGTGACAGATACGTGCAAATATTGCTTGATGCCAAATTAATACCTCAATCTGGATAACTACATGCGTGACAGATACGTGGAAATATTGCATGATGCCAAATTAATACCTCAATCTGGATAACTACATGCGTGACAGATACGTGCAAATATTGCATGATGTTCGTTATATATATATATATATATATATATATATATATATATATATATATATTCACGTGTATGAATGACTTTTATTTATTTTCACTCAATGAATATGAAAGTTATTTTGCAGTTCTGGATATTACATTATAAATATTTCCTCATTTTTTATTGTTAGACATTTTTATAATTTTGTTTTCTTCTTTGTTTTAATTAAATTAATGTATTTTTACTTTTAAATGGCAAATATATTTAATTCATACAGTATTTGTTCAAAATTTCCTAGCCGCCTCGGTGGTCTAGTGGATAGCGTACTAGACTTTCACCCCGAGGATCCGGGTTCGATTCCCGGCCAGGGCTTGGCATTTTCATACGCTATAAATCATCCCCACCGTCTGCATTAGCCCAAGTGTTCACAATAGTCGGACGTTAAACTCAAAAAAAAAAAAAAAAATCAACATTTCTAGCGTATTTCCACTGAAAAATAAGATTTTAGCTCGATAGATAAGTTTTGAAACGAGAGTCGATCTTTGATACCCAGATTACTTTTTGAGGGAGAGGATACAAACTATATATCGATACATAATTATTTATCGTTATAAAATACACATCTTAGCGTTCATAATTTTGAAACTTTACATAAAAATTAATTTTGGTAATAGATAGCATGAGTTTTACTGTCATAATGTACGTTGATATCTACATAAAGTTGTTTTGAAATTTTTAAGTTCTATTAAAAATAAAAAAAGGAATGTAAAGCCGGCCAGAATGCATTTTTATTTGTTATTGTAATTTAAACATTTAAAGTATTACTTTATACAAATTAACGCTGAAAAAATAGCGAAATTAAATCAGATTTTTCAAAAAAATAAGAATATATTATAAAATTTTTACCTTTTGGAAATATTAATTACGTCAAAGAGGCATCTGTATTATATCTCGATTTAAATTGTAAACCTCATTTAAATGAAGGTTAAGCATTTATTACCAAAAGTATGTTTCAAGTACATAAGCAAAACTTACATAATTTTATAAAATAATTTATTCTGACATATTTTATTGTCTTTTTAAGAATAACTTATATAATACCCACAGTATTAATTTTGGTCAATAAATATGGTCAAAACATTATTTGTTTTTCTTTTAACATTTAAATTATTATTATATATAAATTAACGCTGAAAAAATAGCGAAATTAAATCAGATTTTTCAAAAAATAAGAATATATTATAAAATTTTTACTTTTTGGAAATATTCATTACGTCAAAGAGGCATCTGTATTATATCTCAATTCAAATTGAAATTTAAACCTCATTTAAATGAAGGTTAAGCATTTATTACCAAAATTATGTTTCAACTGCATAAGCAAAACTTACATAATTTTATAAAATAATTTATTCTGACATCTTTTATTGTCTTTTTAAGAATAACTTATACAATACCCACGGTATTAATTTTGGTCAATAAATATGGTCAAAACATTATTTGTTTTTCTGTGTATTTTGCAATATATATTGTTATGGAATGATTATAGTTGAACTTCGGGATTATAAAACAATATAATTGTAAACAGACGCGCTTTCACGACTACTTCGAGGACTTTCGCCATTCCCGGAAACTGTACTGCTAAAAACAGTGGCTAAGTTTGAAGCCTTCGTCGCAGTGGCTTGTGTTCGGATTCACTCCTTAAAACACATCGCTCGAGCCACGTGCAAGACTTCTTGTACGAACTCACATTGCATTTCCTTCGCACTTACTCACAGAAAACCAAATATTATCCTTGTTCGGGTAATGAAACTGTTGTTATGACGAAGTTAAAGAATTGTGAAGTACAAATTTATCACTGAATTTAGTATCCTTCTGATAACAAAATAATAGTATTATTGTTTAATTAATTACTTTGCAATTGTAACTTTACTATTATGGTTTTTAACAATATTCGCATTAGTTATTTCGAGATGATCTTGTCTTATAAGATCTCGCTCCACTGAAAGAAGCAACTGTATTAAACAATTACAAACCATTATAATTACTTGTTTTCAATAAACAATTAAAAATTATAGTTACGTATAAATATGTTACACTTCAATTGCTGTATTTAATTTTATATTTGTTTTAAATAAATATATTTACTGAACATTAGTTGAAAATGTAATTTATTAACTCCACTTATAATGCTAAGACTCGTGTTAAAATATAAGGACAATTGTGTTAAAATAATAGTTAATAATAATATTTACTTTTCAATATTTCGTGTAAAATTTGGCATATGCTGATTTGAAAATAATGCCTATATTATTTTAAGTGCAAAAATCATGGTAAGTAAGTATAACTATATACAAATGTACATAGTTATTTATAAATATACATGTTTATATACATGTATTATATATGTTTACACACACACACACACACACACACACACACACACACACACACACACACACACACACACACACACACACACACACACACACACACACACACACACACACACACACACACACACACACACACACACACACACACACACACACACACACACACACACACACACACACACACACACATATATATATATATATATATATATATATATATATATATATATATATATATAGATAGATAGATAGATAGATAGAGAGAGAGAGAGAGAGAGAGAGAGAGAGAGAGAGAGAGAGAGAGAGAGAGATACTATACATGTTTATTTATAAATTAAACTTACCTTTTTCAGTTCCTTCTTAGTACTGGTCTAGAATAATATTTTCATTTACAGAAATTAGAAATAATTTTAAAACTAACAAAAGCAGTAAGTAAACACAACGTTCGTCGTTTTATTATTATTTTATTCCTGCTATATCATTTACATATTATACTAATATAATATAGCATTTTTATATTATTAAAATTTCTTATAATTTGTACGTTATTTGCAACACTATTGCACTATTTCTTTCACTTAATTACAATCAATGCACCAGTTAGTTTATCTTTTTGACTGGGATGTAAATTCGCACACATCTTGGACTGCACTACACCGTACAATTCATACATTCCTTTAATCTGAAGTAATTTTGTTAGTCACCACACGTTATGTTATTATCAACAATTAAGAAATATATATTGAATAAATTTTGTTTTTTAAATTAAATTTTATAAAAAATAATTACAAAATATATAACAAAACTTGAACATACATGTCTACTATTGTGTTACATTACTTTTTTAATTTATACCTAAATTTGTAAATAATTGTTTGTAGAATAAATGAAGGCTTCAGGGCAGTTTTATAGAAAATAAATCTTATTAAGTAATTATTAAAAAAGTAATTAATTATTTGATATTTTATTAATTTAAAATAATTATTTATATTTTGTTATGTAATAACAAAACACGTGAAATATGATTTACATAAACATGATAAAATAACATTGCCTTAACATATTCAAAATGTATTTGTGCTTTAAATATATTTCATAGATTTTATTTATTAAGTATTTAGTTTATACTTTTATAAGAATTCTAAAAAAAAATTATAAGATTTTTATTTTAGATTTTATTAGTAGATTATTTTTTTAAAATCTAATATAACCTCGTTTTAATGAAGTTACATTTTGGGAACCCTACTAATTCGATTTAGTCATAGTTTTGCATGGTTGCAATTGAAATAACTAGTTCAAAGCAAATTTCGAAATCTAGAAAACTCAATTCTAAATGATACCAATTTGAATACCGGTATTTAAAAAACTGTTATCTTTTACTTAAAATAGTATGTTTCAAAAAAATATACTGTTTTTTTCAATTATTACTAATTTATTAAATATAATTAGCTTATTTTTATCTTTTCAATTCTTTTAGGAGTACTTAGTAATCAGTTAAAATACTTAATAATTGGATATTAATAACATACAATTGTTTTGAATTTATTTGTTTTAATTGCTTTTTCATATATTTTATATTATCTTCAAAAAATGTGTTATAATGGTACTAAAAAAATTATGTTATAATGGCCTTCTAAATATATTTTTTGTTGTATTACGTAATGCTGAAGAGCAAAACATTGTGTTGCAATCCTTTATTTAGTTATATGTATCTAAATACACACCGCGGTAAATGTCTCATTGTTTGCAAATACTAAAATTGGACAATTGCCATAAAAATCAGCCAATAGCTCCGATGAAAGGATTCGGCCTTTAAGTCTACATAGGAAATTGTTGCCATTGTGTTATTCTCTTTTGTACGTTGTAGACATACTACTTTTGTGCTACAGCTGTTGTACTTACAGCATCGTTTCCTTTCTTCTTTACGAATAACTGCTCTAATAATCTGGTCGGCAAGAATTTAATGTCTGCTGAAAATTTATGTTTTTTTTTTGGTTTCCTTGATAGAAAGTTTTTAAAGTTTTCGTTAATTCAGTAGTTTCTAATTTGAGATTTTTTTATAGGAAGTATATTGTTATTTTCTATTTACTACTACTTAAAATATTTAATCCTTAAAAACAAACTTTGTCCTATTTATTTTGAAATGTTTTTAAAAAAATAACATCAAATTAACAAAGTTTTGTTACATCATGACAGAATTACTAAGCCAAGTCTGACTGATTATATTATTGTACAAAATGAGGTGGTTAAACAAATGTTAAATAAAAGAAGTCAAAAGATTATATTTTATAAGAAAACTTAACAGATTTAATTAAAAAGTTGTAAAAGAAAACTGTGCTTTTCAGTTGCTTAAATAAACGTAGTAATTCCATAAGTTAAGATAGAGCAGATGAAGAGGTTAGGAATATAATATTAGATTATTTACTTGATATGGATTTAAAAAAATAATATTAAATAGAAAGAAAATAAATTTGTTACTGAATGTTTAGAAAAATGTTAACAAAAAATATTGTTTTTAATTTTCTAATTGGATAAAGGCATAACAATTAAAAGAAAGTAATATTGTTTTGAAATCCTGAGATTTAGAAAAAAATAAGCTTTCGACTTTTCAACGTAAACAAATTTAGAAAATAAACAATGACTACGCTTTAAGGGCCAGTTTAAATATATTTATAAAGATGAAGTCACATAATATAATATTGACTATTTATATTATTTAATGCAAGCAATTATATTTATTCTTTAAAAAGACAGTAAAATAAAGTTATCAACTTATAAAAAAACTACAGTAAATTTATTACAAAAAAAACTACCGTTTTGGCACGGAGGAAACCGTTTTTCTCTCTTTAGAAATATCCATAATTCAGGCAAATTAAATTCATTTTTATCTAATTTTGAATTTAGGCAGAAATAAAATACAATCATATATAGTTAATTTTTAATCATTAGATGTGTCCTATCATGTTACATTATCGCTTGCATAATTGTTCGTGTACTTAATAACGCTCTACAGATAGAGCCATAGTTCAGAAGCTAGTTTGTAAAAAGTAATGAACACTTTTGGGACAGTTTTTTTTAAAAAAATAGTAAAAATTAAGAATAATTTATTAAGCTTGTTGTGTTTAGATTTAGTAAAAAAAAGGTAAACTCCAAGTATATCCTGATTAGATAAAATTGACCTTTAGCACAAATATAAGCCGTCAGAATTTCATGAAACATTTAGTACAGTTATTTAATAAAAACTATTTTCTTTCAGTCAAACGTGACATAACAATATTTAAAATAAGAATATTGTTCAGCATATATTTCTTTATTTTTATTATTCATGTTATAAATCATAATCGATACGTAGTTTTCTGATAATGAATTACATTATATAAAATTATTGAAAGAAACTATTAAAAAACTTGTTTTTAACTGAAAAGATTCTAGAGCACAGCAAAATATGCAATAATTAAAAGTAAGGTCTACCTGCACAATGGAGCTAATCCATTCTACTTTGTGAAATGCAATAAACATAATTAAAAGACTGGAATTGGAGAAATTTCATTAAAGAGACGCCCGAATGTTTTCTAGGGGCGGAATGTTTGATGAAATATACCGAATAGAATATGTTCGTGAAAATGTTGTACACATAGCCTAGTAAGGTACGGTTTGTGAACACAATTTATTTTTATCTATATAAAAGAGATTTGAATAAATTACTTAACTTACAATTTATACACGACAATTCCTGAAAAGTTCATTTTATTTAAAGATAATAGTTTTTTTTTTACACCACAATGTTTTTATGTTTTCATACAAATTCATTAACTTTTCTTAAAAACTTACCACATGAACCTTTTTTAGTAGAATAGTGACACGTTTAGAAATAATTGCATAATAACAGAATATAACATGATTTTATATAATATGTGTATATGTATAAATTATTATTGTTCAATTAAAACTGAAAGAACGTTGAAATAAACAGGTATAAAAAAATTACATGCCACGTCTGCAGCATTGTTTACATACGCATTCATCGTTGTAATTACCAAAGCAAAATTTAAGAGCATATAATATGAAATGAAATGAATGTTTCTCTCAGTAGTAATTACACCAAAATAACCAAAATTATAAACTTTATTATAAATAAACGATACGATATTGAGGATATAACCTAATCTTTATAACCTAACTCGGTTGTGATTGATTATTTATTTGGTTACCTTCGAATTTTAATTTATTTTTAATTTATTTTATTTAACCTAACTTCAAGGCAATGCTCATGGTCGTGACTTTTGAAAGGATTTACGCAAACAAAACCTAATACTGGTTCAATTAATTATTGAATAGTTTAAATAATAACATGAACTTTATATAATTTATTGTCCTAAAGTTAACGTTTTTACAGATTTTAATAATTATACATTTTGCTTTGTTTTTGAAAAATTAATTTATCTTCCAATTAAAATTTTTTTAATTTTTGAATTTAGGTTGTGTTAATTTTTTTAAGTATTTTAAGTTTTTAAATTTCGTTATAAAAATATCCACAGAATTTTTTTAAAATTATCCTTACAGTAATAATGTGTAAAAATTGTTACAGCAAATTGCCAATAATTGTATTTAATATAAAAGTTTCTACGAAATCAGTCACACGTTGTTGAAATGGAAAGCGATGAATAACGTAATAAACAAATAAATCAGACATATGAAGTAGCCTAGTCATGTAACAAAGACACAAGGAATCTAAAAGCTTGACACTGTTTCCAAGGAGAAAACAGAAAAATAGTCTTTAAAGTAAAAATGCAAATAAATCACCTGTAAATAATGCATTTTCCGCAACTGTAATTTTTAAATAGGCGTATCACAGTTTGACATTTTGGTAAATCCAGTTACAGCTACAAATTGCCAAAGAAAAACATTTCCTTGAAGAGCTTTGATGCTTACTTCTGTAAAAATCACACAAATATTACAACAAAAATCTATAATTTCAATTTATAGAAAGAATCTATTTTAAAATGTTTAAAAGGCGATATTTTTTATAACACAGACTACACATCTACACTATGAAGGAAGCTGCCATGCAAACTTTCAACTTTGTAGGCCTTGCCGTTTATGTACTAGAGGTAAAGTGATATATATATATATATATATATATATATATATATATATATATATATATATATATATAGATAGATAGATAGATAGATAGATAGATAAATAGATAGATAGAGAGAGAGAGGGAGAGAGAGAGAGAGAGAGAGAGAGAGAGAAAACATTGTGTGTGTGTGTGTGTGTGTGTGTGTGTGTGTGTGTGTGTGTGTGTGCCCTGCCCTAGCAATGTTTTGACCCTTTGAGGGTTTTCGATAAAAGAAATTCATTGGTCAAGACAATACTTTATAAAAAAACTCATTTTTTTCGTTTTTCCGAAAAATAAATATCTATTTATCCTTTTTACCAAAACAGATATAGAGATTTTCTTAGACGTCTGGAGAAGCTGGTAGATGAGACTAACCCCACCACAACGGTGACTAACGGAGAAGCTTAGATCACAAACGTGAACTAAAGCTGAGCAAACCGTAAAAAAAATTTAAAAGTAAAACATTAAAGTGTACCGCTATATTCTTTAGAGACGTTGGCATTGGGGGTATTTTAAAACGAGAAATTTACTGATCAAGTTCTTAGTTTTCTGCTTTTCTGAACTGAAATTATTTGCCATTTTTTTTAAAGACGCTTGAGACTTTGCCTTTGACTCGTAAACAATAAAGTTTTAAATTTGTTTTAAATATAACAGTACCTTTTTAGACAACATTGAATCATAAATACGTCTATTATTAGATGTAGTTAAATTCAAAATTTTATAACATATTATTAAGTTCGATAAGTTGTAGAGTCAATGCATATTATGTTTTATTTTTATATTTTACTAGCATAAATATTCCTTAACCGGTAAGGACATGTTTAGGTAAAGCCGGCAGTTATTGTGTTAACAGTAGCGACATAAAGTGTAAACTTTGCCACTTTGTGATGTGTTGGGGAAGGAAGTTTACCTGTTCGGGCACAATGCATTATAACCCTACTTACCCTACGCCCACATTACGTTCGCTAATGCTCAAAACTTTGTATACAATTTACACAGCCAAATAAATTAACATTTCCTGGTTTTGTTTCATTAATTCTGTCACCCAGGGTTTATAACATGTTACACTTCCGGTGTAGAATTGTTTTAATTAATTATATTTTGGATAAATGAGTAAATGTCGAAACTATCACCTTAATTAATATACACATTTTAATATTTTAATACGTGATACAATTATTTAACGCCTTTCTTATTTTAACATTTTTTTAATTTGATTTCGATAAAGTGTTTTTTATACTAATATTTTACAATTAGTTTTATTAATATAATTTAACTTATTTCTACTGAGCTGCAATGTCCTTCGGTTTCTTTGAATTTCGGATTTAAAGTTTCATAAATCAGATATATTTACATTCAAACTTATAACTATAAATATTTATTCATACACTTAACGTTCTGATATCTACCACCTTCCAATCTAGTACAATAAAAGTTTAATTTATTGAAGTTTATTAGTTTATACTTCAAGTTAAACAAATAAATTATAAAATATATAGTTCTTATTAATTAATTGTTTATTATAAAGTTTGAAATTTTTATTATTTAAGATTTAAAAACTTCTATCAAAAATAATCTATTAAAAGTTTTCTTTTCGTAGATAACCTACACAATTAAAATATATGAATTAATAATTAACTATTATTTGTAGGTTACTTCATTTAAAGTCACTCTTAACTTATTAATTATTAACTTTGAATTGTATTATACTTTTTAAATTATATTTTTTTCTGGAGCTTTAGTCTTTTATATATATATATATATATATATATATATATATATATATATATATATAAGGCGTATTATATGCAATCGAGACGCTAGCACTCCACACAAAAAGCATGGAGGATATTTTGAAGGAAGAAGGCAAAATCTTGAGGAAGATCCTTGGCCCGAGATTAACAGAAGATGGATACAGGTTGCACTCCCGGAAGACCACAGAAAAGATATCGAACCTGGCAGCAGATATCAGAAGAAAGAGGCTTCGGTTCTATGGACACATCAGTAGACTCCCAACAACGAGACTAGCCAACAGAATCCTTAAGTATATACAAGGTGTCAAATCAACAACGTCATGGATCGCAGAAGTCAGAATAGACCTACATGACGCAGAAATAGACTCAACAGACGTTGAAGACAGGAACGCATACAGGAGAAAGATGCTCGGTTGGAAGGTCCCATAGACTGAAATCCCAAAGAGAGCAGAGGTAAAATGGACGGAGGAGCGGAAGAGGATCCATGGGGACAGGATGAGGGAGGTGTGGAAGATTAGAAGTAGCAAGACATGAGTCGGAGTGCTTTGCGTGATCCAACAGGGTCTATACGTATATATATATACGTATATATAATCTAATTCATATTATATTTCTGAAAGTTTGTGTGTTTGTTTGTTTGTTTGTTATTCAATCACGCTTTAACCACTGGACCAATTAAGATGAAATTTGGTACGTATATGGTTTAAGTATCAGAGATATATATAGGCCTAGTCCCGTTTTACAAAACGTCATTATACTACTTACCTAGCCCAAAATAATTATCAGTTTTTAGTTTTGTAACATTTGTTAACTATAGTTAGGTTTAATTACTGTTTACTGAACATGAGATTTAGGCACCTGAGATGGACATAGATCCAATCCCATTTTACAAATTTTAATCTATGTTTTATTTATTGCAAAATTATTGTTTTTAATGTTACATTTTCATCTAATAATCACAATCTGGTATTTTTCATTTAAGACTATTCAATGTTTGTAAAACAGAGTGCAGAATATATATATTATATACAATTTTATTAGGATACTTTAATTGTAAGGTAGTATATATATTTGTGTAATTACATTATATGAAAAAATGGTAAATATGCAGTGCAGCATCTATTGGAGTTTTCGAGATTTTTCTTACTAAAATGCTTTATTATGTGCCCAAAAGCAAAAATCCAAAATATGAAAGCAGGAGAAGTACGATAAAAATCGAAAATAAAAGTGACCAACATAACCTCAAAATTGCTACCGGCGAAAATCGGTACCGTGTTGTACTGATTTTAGACGTATTTTTATTGTTTTACTGATCTACAGATCAGTAAAATAATAAAAATACGTCTAACACGGGTTTGGGTGATAGGAAACCCATTTTTTAAAAGAATAGTGCATAACCTAAGTGACACGGTTGTTAGGCCTAACACGGTGATGCGTGAAAAACCTTTATATTTTTTTAAAGATTATTTGGCTACATATCCTAACTGTCACGGTTGTTAGGCCAAACACGGTGATGCGTAAAAAAACCTTTATATTTTTTTAAAGAATACTGCATATCCTAACTGACACGGTTGTTAGGCCTATCATGGTGATGTGTGAAAAAACCTTTAAAATTTTTAAAAGAATACTAAGTGTATTAACTGACACGGTTATTAGGCCTAACACGGTGATGTGTAAAAAAACTTTTATATTTTTTTAAAGAATACTACGTATCCTACCTAACTGATATGATTGTTGGGCCTATGATTGTGATGTGTGAAAAAAACCTTTATTTTTTTAAAGAGTATCCAAACCTTAACTGACACGGTTGTCAGGCCTAACATAGTGATGCGTGATAAATCTTTATATTTTTTTAAAGAATACTCCATAAGCTAACTAACATAGTTGTTAGGCCTAACACGGTGATGCATTAAAAGAACCTTTATTTATTTTTTTCAAAAGAGTACTCCATAACTTTTTTATTTTACCCTTACACCATCTACACTAGACTTAATATATTTGTGTTCAAAATTGTTCTTTTACCGCCACCGCCATCGCGGTTATCTCGGTTTGTGGAAACCCATTCACCACTGTCATCACCGCCACCGTTGTGTGTGAGCCTTTATCCTTTACATTCTTGATGTGAAATTACATTTATTAGTATCACAATTTGTAAGTTATATTTAGCTTTTCAAAGTAATTTTATCATTTAAACTTGAAATTCTACTATCATTTTATTCAATATTTATTTAAGAAAAATCCGCCTCGGTGGCTAGTTGATAGCTTACTGGGCTTTCACCCCGAGGACCCGGGTTCGATTCCCGGTCAGGGCTTGGCATTTTCATACGCTATTAATCATCCCATCGCCTGCATTAGCCCAAGTGTGCACAATAGTCGGACGATAAACACAAAAAAAAAAATTAAAAAAATAATCGAATAATAATTAATAAATTCTCTAACAGATTAGTTCTTAAATTATCGTACGTATCGTCACAACATATGTACATATATACGTTGTGACGATATATATTATATATATATATATATATATATATATATATATATATATATATAAGTGGTGCGACCCTTATGGTTAAAACGGCTTCACGTATTTCGATGAAACATGTAAGCTACTTTCATAGGGTACACTCAAAACGCCTCATTTTTTTCTTTTATATTAGGAGGTATATTTTGTCCTCTTTTTTACTAGGAAACGGCTTCACGCATTCGTATGAAAATTTTTCGTTGCTATAAGAAGCTATATTGAGGTTTTAGATAGAATCAAACTGTCAAACACCTATTTGTAATAAAATGGAAGGTACTCAAACAAAGGATTATGTTTGTTACGTTAAAATGTCTATTTTTCCAGCTTTATATGTATGTCGATGAAATTTTTCCTTTGTTACATGGAGCTGTGACAAAATGTCATGTAGTTTCAAGCGATCATACTTCTATTTGAAACAAAATGGCGAGCATCAAAGTACCTTATATAAGAAATACGGTAAATAATGTTTATGTTAATTAAACAAATTATTGTTACATTAACAAAGATAACTTGTCAGCTTTTTATTGAGACTTGATAGACTTTAATGAAAACTTTTATTTTTTTAAAATACTTCGGTTTGAATATTTTAGGCTATCTTAAACTGTTACACTTATTCTTTTGAATAACCATTTTTTACAAAATGACAGCCATTCCTAATTACGCATTTGTTAAAAAACTGTATTTTCACGAGCTAGGCGCCAAATGTCTGTTCAATTTTTAGTTCAGTTCAAAACTGATGTTATTCAAAATTCTGTTGTGACCGAAAGTCTGTTTTTCAAACTCTGTCCCGTTTCTTGATATAATTTATTTACTTTAACTTATGAAGAGTAATTATTACTTTCTATGTAGCAAAAAGTGAGTCTACAATAACTAGATGAGTTTTAACTCGTCGGTAGAAAGCGATATCACGTGACGCGCTTGTCTGAAAGAATAAATATAACTTTAGCTACGAGACAAAATTACTTGTTTGCACCTTCTGACTAAAGTATTTTTAAGAAACAATGAAGGTGGACATAGTGGAGAGTCTTGACAATATATTTAGCAATTAAAAAAATTAAACAATACAAAAACAATTTAAAAACATCAATGATATTGCAAAGTTATATTGCACCTGTTCGAGTTGTTTCACAGGTCGTGAGACAAGATAGATTAAAGACAATGGCTTACAGTACAATAGATATCTGTTTCATCTTCAAACTTTCTTAATATCTCTTTTTCAAGCTATTGTTCTCAAATAGAGACAGAAAATTACAAATTTTTCCCTTGATTCTGAGTTTCTTTACAAATTTTTGTTTCAGAGAATACTGCTGCGTTTGTATTGTTAATTAAAAATATTTACTTTTAATAGGAAAGAACGCCGTTCTCATAAATTTATTTAGTTTTATGTATATCATAAAGCAGTAAAATAACAATACGCAAAGTACAAACAATCAGTCAACTGAGAACCAACTGACTCTACAGTAAAATAACAATACGCAAAGTACAAACAAAACAATCAGTCAACTGAGAACCAACTGACTCTACAGTAAAATAACAATACGCAAAGTACAAACAATCAGTCAACTGAGAACCAACTGACTCTACAGTAAAATAACAATACGCAAAGTACAAACAATCAGTCAACTGAGAACCAACTGACTCTACAGTAAAATAACAATACGCAAAGTACAAACAATCAATCAACTGAGAACCAACTGACTCTACAGTAAAACAACAATACGCAAAGTACAAACAATCAATCAACTGAGAACCAACTGACTCTACAGTAAAATAACAATACGCAAAGTACAAACAATCAATCAACTGAGAACCAACTGACTCTATAAAGCACAAATTACGCGAACAATTATGTACAGTTATTATTAAATATTTTTTAAACACAGTAATTTTAAATTGTTATTTAAACCACAACCAGCCAAACAATACATTCTTCATCCCACCATCCATACAATATAAAAATAGCAGCTTACAATAGTTTGGTACACAGGTTAATTTCACTCCCTATGGACAAAGGAAGCTATGAAAATGAAGTGAACATCATTAAGTACATAGCTGTTTCTAATGGATATAAAAGCTCAATTGTTGATAGGCTTATTGCAAAACACAAAAACAAAAATAAAAAAAATCGTTCCTGATAAAAAACATACATCTCCACGGAATATGGTTCAACTTTAAGCCACACCCTAAAAAAAAAAGTAGTCAAAGAAAATATAAATGTCTCTTTCAGAACAAGTAATAAGTTGTCAACATTATTAAAGAAGCCAGTTGCAAATACAAGTGGAGATAACTTTGAAAAAACTGGCATATACAAAATGAAATGTAGTGATTGCCTAAGCTTCTATATCGGTCAGACATCTCGCTCTTTTAAGAAAAGATTTAAAGAGCTCATACCCAGAAGTGCATTACCGACAAACTCGGCTTTTGCAGAACATCTTATGGACAAAAACCATAAATTTGAAGACATCCATACCAACATGGAAATATTACATTTATGTAATAAAAGTAGTTATATTGATGCGATTGAAGAGTTTGAGATTTACAAGAGCAAAAAATCAGACCCACACAACATCCTTAATGAAAAACTTTCGTTTAAATTCAGTATATCACATGGCTCTAAGGATGAGTGATTTGAGTAACAAAAACCAACAGACGCACCGTAACTGATAACGACGGGCGCGCTACTAATGATGGAGACTCCGCAGTCCGGAATGTAACGACGTACGAGTCGCTTGCGTAGCTTGGCCAAGCCGAATTGCATGATGAATATTTTAAATGTGTAATTGTGCTTAGTGTTTGTGATGTATGTTTTAATGTTTTGTTTGACTTTGTGACGACCTCGACAGAGGGATTTAACATTTTGTATGGCCTGAAGATGAAACTATAAAGTTCCGAAACCGCGGTAGCCTTTATGAGGTGAGTTGATAGACCACCGACGGGAAGAATAGGTATATAATCCTAATCATTTAAATTGTTGTCTGTTTCTGTATAAGTAAGGAGTAAGACCGTAACGACAGTTATACAACATGTTAGCATTATAAAAAAAAATCGATTATAAATGTTACAAAAGGATTATCGATTATATCGATTATAAAATAAAAGTAAATTTATTGTTTATACTTTTTGAAAGTAGCTTGTATTATGTCAGCAAAACAATTACTTAAAAGACTTTGTAGAACTGAGTGGAGGATTTGTTCTTAATTACGAGATTAACTTTACCAAGAGATGTAGCTGCAATTAAACTTGCCCTGAACTTCAATTGTTATTTTTAAACTTTTATATTTTATTTATATCTAAGTTTTAGGTACAAAAGCAGTATAAAATAATGTAAACAAACGGGAAGCTTCTAGAGGGAATGAGTTTCATTTCTTGATAGGAATTACGTTTGTGAAATATTCAATAAAAATTCTAGTAAATTTAATTATTCTAAAGTTAACAACTTTTGTGATCTAACGTTAAATAGAATTAATGAAATTCTGATTTTTTTAAAAATTAATTATGACGTCATAAATAGCTTACATTTTTTTTTTTTTAACGTCCGACTATCGTGCACACTTGGGCTAATGCAGACTGTGGATGATTTTATAGCGTATGAAAATGCCAAGACCTCACCGGGAATCGAACCCGGGTCCTCGGGGTGAAAGCCTAGTACGCTATCCACTAGACCACCGAGGCGGCTTTAAATACCTTACAAATAATCAACTACAAGCATTATTTTTGAAAATATACTTTTTCAACATATCCATAAAATTTCACAATTTTCTTTACCCGTTTACAAAAAAAAAAAATGCTTTCACAAATTTCAAATATTTGAAATACAGCCTGACATGTTCAGATAGACAAATGCTAGTTCTTTTATAGATATCCAGTACAGTACAATAATATTATTGTATTATTCTATAATGCAATAAATTATTGTATTATTGTATTGTATTATTGTAAATTATTGTAAACACAATAAAATTCAGTTGAGATTTTATCAGTGTATGAAATAAACGACACTGTCACTGTCTGCAGACCGTTACGGTACCCCAGGTCCAGCAGTAAATTTATGAACCAATACATCACGGTTTTGGAACGCATCGCTGCCACACATAAGGAATAATTTATGCAAAGGCTTGTGATTTATATTAATAACACCGGTTTGTTGTGTTTCGAAAAAAATAATATTAAAATAAAATCATCCTAACAAATTTATAACAGTAGCGCAAGAAAGGCACACAGAAATTGTGAATACTTCCAAGTATAAAAACCAAAACTGGATTATTTCTAAAAATTTATAATTCGAAATTTATTTAAATTATAGTAATAACTTATTTTTGTTTTAAGTTTAATATTGTTAACTCAAGACAGTATTAGAAATTTGAAACTCAAAAGAGCTGTTTTATAAAACAAGGAAATCAATTTTTGTTTTGTTTTTTCATATTAATTTTTTCGATTTATTTTATTTCTTAACACACTGACTTGGGCCTACTCTATAATAGGCCTACACTATATTGCTAAATATGTAATATAATTGTGATAAAAAGGTTTTATTAAATACTTATTAAGGGAAAATTTGTGCAATGTTTTTTTTCACGGCTTATTGCGTAATGCGACGGTTGATATGCAATTGTTTCTTTTATAAATTACGGAACTAAATGTTTGGTTTTAAAAAGATTACGATAAAGTATTTTTCTGATACACTAAAGGCTGTTATTGTTATTTTAAAACTTTAAGTTGAAATATTTACTTATCGGTCCTTTTTTTTAGTGTGTGCACTTCTTCGGGAATATGTATCATATTTTATGTCGATAGAGTATTTAATTTACGTCTTCAACCGGTCTTATATGCTGTGATGTGAGCTCAGGATTCGGTTAGTGAAGAAATTGATTGCTTTTAAATTTAATAACAGGCTCAGTAATGGAGTATTGCCGCAAACGCGATGGTTAATATTTAATGGAACCGTTAATAAGTTAGCTTCAACTAGGAAGCAGCGTCTGTATCTTAAAATAAAGAAAATATAAAATATTTCATAAATATTCAGAGATTTTTTAACTCGTAGGAAATTGTTCGTAGACCGCCTTAAAAGTTGAAATTTTCAGAACAAATAGCTTGGTAGTTTAAATAGGATTTGAAATTAAAATTATGTTTGTCCATTTTGGAAAACGTGCCTGCATCAAACAAGAGGTGTTCATTGATAATGTAAGTAATTTCATTAGTGTTATAAACGCTCACATACTCATGAAAAATAAAAATTGTATTGTAGAAAATTCACATTATTCATCAAAATTCAAGCTAAAAGTTAAGTTTTTTATTTAAACATCAAAACGTAACTAACCGAGGCTTCTATTGTAGTAACTGTAAGATTTAAAATATCTTCTTCTTCTTTTCGTTTCACCCTCTTTGGGGTACGCTAAATCAATCATTTCTTGCGCGCTGTACTTTTCTTTGTTCCCAGTAGCTCTTCATTCTTTCCGATCTTCTTTTCCTCTCCTCTTCCGAAATGACAGGTTTAGGTCTTATTTTGGTTTTATCTTGGAATCTTATTCTTTCGTCCTTGGTACTTATCTTAGCAGTTTGGTCAAGCAGTGAATTTTCTGTAATTTTTAATTCTATTAGGTCTTTTTCAATTTCTTTAAACCAGTTCGGTTTTGTTTTACGATTATGGAAAAAATCAAACACCTGTTTCGTCAATCTATTGGCGTTCATTCTAAGAAGATGGCCGTAAAAATTTATTCTCCTTTTTCTCATAGTATCTGATAGTTTTTCAATTTTCTTATAGAGAGCTTCATTTCTTATATATACTACCTTATTATCCTGAAATTTTGTTCCTATAATTTTTCTTAAGATTTTCCTTTCCGTTATTTCAAGCTTTTCTATCTGGCCTATGCGATTCATGGTTAATGTTTCTGCTGCGTACAGTGCTTCCGGCTTGATCACTGTTTTATAATGTTTAATTTTGGATCCCCATGAAAGGGCTTTCTTATTGTATGTTTCTTTCGTCAATTGGAAGGCCAATTCAAGTTTGTTTTTCCTGGATTCCATTGCCTTGCCTTCATCTGCATTCCAACTAATCCATTCACCAAGATATTTGAACTCTTTTACAATTTCTATTTTCTGTTCTTGGATTTTAAGGTATTTTAAAATATCTATTTATGTAAGTTTTAATTAGTTTGTTTAGATTTATGTTTTCATGTGAGATACGTTCCTGGATCCAGACGCGAAAAATTCAGAGATTACAAAAATTCTGGTTTTTACCAATTCTTGCAATATATGTATTTGTTTTCTATCAAATTTTCAATACAGCGGCAATATCTCTAAAGATCAAGTCTACAGTATGGCCAATATAATAAGTATACATTAAATAATACTGTTGATAACAGTGATTGTAATGGAATTGAGCAACCTTCTGCTGTAAGTCATCCTTAAGAATGGTTTAATTCAGGGGTCTCCAAACTACGGCCCGAGGGCCACATCCGGCCCGCGGAGAGCTAGCATACTTGAAAACTCCTTTTAGAGAACATATTTTTTATAACAAATTAAATTTAGTTTACTGAAGTATTCTAATTTTATGTTGAATAATTATTAATATGACATCTACACTGATATGGTCATGGGATAGAAGGTACTACCTATTTCCGCTTGTGTCCACCAGATGTCGTGTCACGTTACTCCTCATGGCTCGTACTCTACGACTAATCTAGAAATTACAGATAATGACAGGAAAATTAATAATATGCAGTGTTGCCATTTTGCGGACTTTAGTCCGATTTGCAGCCTTTTTTAAACGTTGCGTACTTTTTCGGACTTTTTTTTCATCAGTGGACTATTTCACTTTTTACCACCGGCAACAATGATAATATGGTTTTGGCCCTCGGAACTTACTGGAGTAATCAGTATGGCCCTAAGGCTGGAAAGTTTGGAGACCCCTGGTTTAATTTAAAGAATTCTTTTTAAATAAAGGGAAGTTAGAGTTGCAC
Source organism: Callitettix versicolor (assembly GCA_022606455.1). Taxonomy (NCBI): domain Eukaryota; kingdom Metazoa; phylum Arthropoda; class Insecta; order Hemiptera; family Cercopidae; genus Callitettix; species Callitettix versicolor. Next base: position 19,504,205 of record CM040184.1, on the reverse strand, counting down.
TAATTTATAAGAATAAAAAATAATTTTCAGTTTTTCTGAATGATTAACATTCTGTATGATATTCATTCGAAAGAGCTTATATTCGTTGTACTGATCATTGATGAAAAATTTCTTTTTTTAAGTTTGAAACATTGCTTTATTATTCAACACTCAGCTTCGGATTGTAAACTAAATAGAACTGTTAGTTTTTAAAATTGCATTCTTTAAATTACCAGCAACCTAAAGTTTTATTGTTAATACTAGCTTCGAACCATTCTATTTGACGCGACTATATCAATTTGTCTTCAATAAATACTCTTGCAATGTATAAATTTTCAAAGTTTTACTAAACATCTTGCCACCTTGTCTCAAATACTGTATGGCACGGACGTCAAATATATTAAACAAAACAATTAAAACTGTTTGGATGTATTTATAAAGCAGTCGTTACACTTTCTGAAGTGAATTTAATAATATTTGGAAAAAAAGATTGCCAAAACTAATAGATTGTCTCGTGGTTAAACACAGAGAACGTAAACACTTAGTAAACTACATTTCTTTTAACAGGTTTAGGGCATTTTCCGAGTGTATTTTATGACGTACAATTTTTGTTTTTACAGTAATTAATTTTACTTTTTTACCAAATAACGCAAAACGCAATACCTTTATTAAGTACCTGTAACGCAAAACTAGCGCAAACACAGTAATTAAAATAATTTAAATTTGATAGTTTTGTTAAGTGACAAGACTAAGAATATTATACTCATTATTAAAAATATGTATTATGGCATCAGCGGACACGGTAGAAGTAGCTACTAAGAAATTAAAAGATACCATTGACAAGGTTAGTGCTTGGACATCAGCGGACACGGTAGAAGTAGCTACTAAGAAATTAAAAGATACCATTGACAAGGTTAGTGCTTGGACATCAGCGGACACGGTAGAAGTAGCTACTAAGAAACTAAAAGATACCCTTGACAAGGTTAGTGCTTGGACATCAGCGGACACGGTAGAAGTAGCTTCTAAGAAACTAAAAGATACCCTTGACAAGGTTAGTGCTTGGACATCAGCGGACACGGTAGAAGCAGCTACTAAGAAACTAAAAGATACCCTTGACAAGGTTAGTGCTTGGACATCAGCGGACACGGTAGAAGTAGCTTCTAAGAAACTAAAAGATACCCTTGACAAGGTTAGTGCTTGGACATTAGCGGACACGGTAGAAGCAGCTACTAAGAAACTAAAAGATACCCTTGACAAGGTTAGTGCTTGGACATCAGCGGACACGGTAGAAGTAGCTACTAAGAAACTAAAAGATACCCTTGACAAGGTTAGTGCTTGGACATCAGCGGACACGGTAGAAGTAGCTACTAAGAAACTAAAAGATACCCTTGACAAGGTTAGTGCTTGGACATCAGCGGACACGGTAGAAGCAGCTACTAAGAAACTAAAAGATACCCTTGACAAGGTTAGTGCTTGGACATTAGCGGACACGGTAGAAGCACCTACTAAGAAACTAAAAGATACCCTTGACAAAGTTAGTGCTTGGACACCAGCGGACACGGTAGAAGTAGCTACTAAGAAACTAAAAGATACCCTTGACAAGGTTAGTGCTTGGACATTAGCGGACACGGTAGAAGCAGCTACTAAGAAACTAAAAGATACCCTTGACAAGGTTAGTGCTTGGACATTAGCGGACACGGTAGAAGCAGCTACTAAGAAACTAAAAGATACCCTTGACAAGGTTAGTGCTTGGACATCAGCGGACACGGTAGAAGTAGCTACTAAGAAACTAAAAGATACCCTTGACAAGGTTAGTGCTTGGACATCAGCGGACACGGTAGAAGTAGCTACTAAGAAACTAAAAGATACCCTTGACAAGGTTAGTGCTTGGACATCAGCGGACACGGTAGAAGTAGCTACTAAGAAACTAAAAGATACCCTTGACAAGGTTAGTGCTTGGACATTAGCGGACACGGTAGAAGCAGCTTCTAAGAAACTAAAAGATACCCTTGACAAGGTTAGTGCTTGGACATTAGCGGACACTGTAGAAGTAGCTACTAAGAAACTAAAAGATACCCTTGACAAGGTTAGTGCTTGGACATCAGCGGACACGGTAGAAGTAGCTACTAAGAAACTAAAAGATACCCTTGACAAGGTCAGTGTTTGGACAAAGAAGTGGCGCATAGAGTTGAACGAGTCCAAATCAACTCTTGTGAATTTTACAAACAAATGAATAAATTTATTACCTGTGTTTTTTAACTGTGAAATAATTCCTTTTAGGAATGAAGAAAAAACAACTTGATGTTGGGTATAGAAAAATGTACTGGCTCCTAGGTAGAAGATCAGAATTAGACTCAATAAACTACTCTTGTATAAACAAGTGCTAAGACCGGTGTGGACGTACTGTTTGCACCAAGGTGGGGCTGCATCAACATGTCCAACAATAACATTATACAAACGTTCCAGAACAAATTATTGCGGACAGCTATTGGTGCACCGTTGTATATTAGGAATGAAAATATTCACAGAGATCTTTAAATAGAAACTGTTGAAGAAGTGATAAGGTCTACTGCAGCTAGACACAAGAAGCGCTATGCTGAACCTCAATAGCCAGTGACACTGTGAGGAGGTCCGAAAGAAAGAAGCCGTTGGGATTATTATAGAGATAAAGTTATTTAGTGAAATAATTTTTTCTTAATGCTATTGTATTCCAATGAATACTGCTAGTTAAGTTTATTCTTAGTTATAGTTGTACAGTAAGAAAAAGGAAAAGTATTGTATTTACAACATTAAAGTTACAACGAAAGAGTTTCAGTCAGATAACTGAACCGATGCCTTTTTGAGAAGGGTTATTTCTTCTCCTTCCACATCAAAAATGATCACCTGTACTTGGAATCGGCATAGTGGAGTTAAATTAAATATATCCAGTAAAATATATTATTGTTTTAAAATTTAATAATTGACTGTTATTGTACTACTTACTACGTGTTTTAAAATGTAAAATAAAAATATATCATAAAAATTATTTTTAATGTATTTAATAAACGATAATCACAGTTGTAGACAATATTTTTTAATCCCTTTTTTAGTAATCCATTTTGAAATTTTAAAATAAACACTCTGTAGAACTGTATGCATATTGTATGAAGCTTCCATTTAATACGGATGCATTTCGCTTTTTAACAAAAGGAAGAACACATCAAACTTGGTGAAACATTTTTTGCCAGCAACACTACATAAATTTCAGCTGCGTTCATTGTCAGAAGACTGTAAGTTTTTGCGGTCGCTTGATAACAATAGACCATTGTGTGGGATTATTGATGGCCTCGACCGTTACCAGACAGTTTAATTGTTGTTATTGACCCGAATATCGTCACTCAAGGCTTGTTTAACTGTACTAACAATTTTATTGAAACACTCGCGGTAATGTTATCCCAAAAGTTAGAAGTTCCATCTGTGATTACGGAAAATCAAAAACACTGTAATATACAGGCAGGGATGGAATTAAAAGATTAAACTGATTTCTAGTACGTCAAAAAGGGAAAGTAAGATTGCCAAGAAGATATGTAAAATGGACATTAGGATCAGTTTAAAATAAACTGGAAAAGTAGGACGCCTGAAGTCAGACAACATGTGTAAAGGGAAGAATGTAGGCTAGAGCCCGTATGACAACTAAGTACTCACTGGATGAAAGCATGTTTTGAAGGAGTGTAAGAAGAAGGAATACAAAAAAAATACCAAAACTAGGTTTACCCTAAAAGATGGTATTGACGCGATGACAACCGGCAAAATCGGCGACTATGTTTTGTATTAATTTGCATTGCAGCGGTGACGGTTTTTCGCTGGTTTCTTTTCAACATTCGTGGAAGCTTTGAAGAGGCTGTACAAGTGCGAAAAGAGGAAAGGATGTTTGTATGAAAGGTGGAGTACATTGACGGCTTGCCCAATGTTAGTCTAGGACGTAGCTGTTCCAATAAAACTGAAATTATTTAATTTATTTCAGAGTAATTTAAAACCAATTATATTTAAAAAGTTCATTTAAGCATCAAATAAACGACCAAATTAATAGGAAAATTGGAATACATTTGGCATTATGTCCGGATTTCTATCGCGGGATTTGACCAGAAAGCCAAAGCTACTGCATGAGATTAAATGGAATGTACTCGCACTGCAATCAGCTGCTATAGAGCGAGACGTCAGTAATCAACAACCTTACAGACTCCATCCGAGAGCTAGGATGTATTTACAAATCTATTCAGTCAGCGGCTAAAAGTATTTCTACAACTGCAATATAACTTACTAAAGCCAGGCTATGGATTGACCACATAACACAAGTATTTTTATTGATTATTAAATATTTCAATTTTATTTTAATATTAAATATGACTTTAAAAATATGTTTAAAATGTATTTAAATTCATACCTGAATTTGGATTCTCGGTTTTATTAATTTAAAATATAAACAATTTCAAGTTTACCTTTTATTAAAATCGTCTGCATTAGCCCAAGTGTGCACAACAGTTAGACGTTAAACACCAACAAAAAAAAACCCTTTTATTAAATCGTTATGTGTTTCTTTCAAATATCTGGGAATTTTCGCCGCGCCGTGATATGTTGGCACGAGTGTGCAATGGCTACTATGCGTGTACTGTTTCTTGGACAAATACTTCCATATTTAAGCATGTGAACAAGCATTAAGCATGCTATTCAATATTTTAAATAAATTCTTGAATGTTTTAACAATATTATGTGAAGAATACTAGATGGGAAAGAAAGAACCGTTAAGCATGCCATTCAATATTTTAAATAAATTCTTGAATGTTTTAACAACTGTATGTGAAGAATACTAGATGGGAAAGAAAGAACCGTTAAGCATGCCATTCAATATTTTAAATAAATTCTTGAATGTTTTAACAACTGTATGTGAAGAATACTAGATGGGAAAGAAAGAACCGTTAAGCATGCCATTCAATATTTTAAATAAATTCTTGAATGTTTTAACAACTCTATGTGAAGAATACTAGATGGGAAAGAAAGAACCGTTAAGCATGCCATTCAATATTTTAAATAAATTCTTGAATGTTTTAACAACTGTATGTGAAGAATACTAGATGGGAAAGAAAGAACCGTTAAGCATGCCATTCAATATTTTAAATAAATTCTTGAATGTTTTAACAACTCTATGTGAAGAATACTAGATGGGAAAGAAAGAACCGTTAAGCATGCTATTCAATATTTTAAATAAATTCTTGAATGTTTTAACAACTCTATGTGAAGAATACTAGATGGGAAAGAAAGAACCGTTAAGCATGCTATTCAATATTTTAAATAAATTCTTGAATGTTTTAACAACTCTATGTGAAGAATACTAGATGGGAAAGAAAGAACCGTTAAGCATGCCATTCAATATTTTAAATAAATTCTTGAATGTTTTAACAACTTTATGTGAAGAATACTAGATGGGAAAGAAAGAACCGTTAAGCATGCCATTCAATATTTTAAATAAATTCTTGAATGTTTTAACAACTGTATGTGAAGAATACTAGATGGGAAAGAAAGAACCGTTAAGCATGCCATTCAATATTTTAAATAAATTCTTGAATGTTTTAACAACTGTATGTGAAGAATACTAGATGGGAAAGAAAGAACCGTTAAGCATGCCATTCAATATTTTAAATAAATTCTTGAATGTTTTAACAACTTTATGTGAAGAATACTAGATGGGAAAGAAAGAACCGTTAAGCATGCCATTCAATATTTTAAATAAATTCTTGAATGTTTTAACAACTTTATGTGAAGAATACTAGATGGGAAAGAAAGAACCGTTAAGCATGCCATTCAATATTTTAAATAAATTCTTGAATGTTTTAACAACTGTATGTGAAGAATACTAGATAGGAAAGAAAGAACCGTTAAGCATGCCATTCAATATTTTAAATAAATTCTTGAATGTTTTAACAACTTTATGTGAAGAATACTAGATGGGAAAGAAAGAACCGTTAAGCATGCCATTCAATATTTTAAATAAATTCTTGAATGTTTTAACAACTGTATGTGAAGAATACTAGATGGGAAAGAAAGAACCGTTAAGCATGCCATTCAATATTTTAAATAAATTCTTGAATGTTTTAACAACTTTATGTGAAGAATACTAGATGGGAAAGAAAGAACCGTTAAGCATGCCATTCAATATTTTAAATAAATTCTTGAATGTTTTAACAACTTTATGTGAAGAATACTAGATGGGAAAGAAAGAACCGTTAAGCATCCCATTCAATATTTTAAATAAATTCTTGAATGTTTTAACAACTGTATGTGAAGAATACTAGATGGGAAAGAAAGAACCATTAAGCATGCCATTCAATATTTTAAATAAATTCTTGAATGTTTTAACAACTGTATGTGAAGAATACTAGATGGGAAAGAAAGAACCGTTAAGCATGCCATTCAATATTTTAAATACATTCTTGAATGTTTTAACAACTGTATGTGAAGAATACTAAATGGGAAAGAAAGAACCGTTAAGCATGCCATTCAATATTTTAAATAAATTCTTGAATGTTTTAACAACTTTATGTGAAGAATACTAGATGGGAAAGAAAGAACCGTTAAGCATGCCATTCAATATTTTAAATAAATTCTTGAATGTTTTAACAACTGTATGTGAAGAATACTAGATGGGAAAGAAAGAACCGTTAAGCATGTCATTCAATATTTTAAATAAATTCTTGAATGTTTTAACAACTGTAGCCTATGTGAAGAATACTAGATGGGAAAGAAAGAACCGTTAAGCATGCCATTCAATATTTTAAATAAATTCTTGAATGTTTTAACAACTGTAGCCTATGTGAAGAATACTAGATGGGAAAGAAAGAACCGTTAAGCATGCCATTCAATATTTTAAATAAATTCTTGAATGTTTTAACAACTTTATGTGAAGAATACTAGATGGGAAAGAAAAAACCGTTAAGCATGCCATTCAATATTTTAAATAAATTCTTGAATGTTTTAACAAATATATGTGAAGAATACTAGATGGGAAAGAAAGAACCGTTAAGCATGCCATTCAATATTTTAAATAAATTCTTGAATGTTTTAACAAATATATGTGAAGAATACTAGATGGGAAAGAAAGAACCGTTAAGCATGCCATTCAATATTTTAAATAAATTCTTGAATGTTTTAACAAATGTATGTGAAGAATACTAGATGGGAAAGAAAGAACCGTTAAGCATGCCATTCAATATTTTAAATAAATTCTTGAATGTTTTAACAACTTTATGTGAAGAATACTAGATGGGAAAGAAAGAACCGTTAAGCATGCCATTCAATATTTTAAATAAATTCTTGAATGTTTTAACAACTTTATGTGAAGAATACTAGATGGGAAAGAAAGAACCGTCTCTTGATTAAAGCTACAAGCCGCTACGGGAGAGCGATTCTGACTGGAAGCTATTGAAAAAAGATTATACAAATATTTAGAGTTATGTTTACATAATAAACCGTCAGAACATTTAAGGAATTCAACATTCAGTCCATTTACATTTGGATTACTTAGAAGTTAGATGACTAAAACAACCACTTGTTTATTTAAATATAACGGAAAGAAATGTAGAAAACTGCAATAATTTCACTTTACCATAAAGTCTGTGACGACGTAAAACATTATTACGTAAATTTATTGTTATTGTCAATTTTTTTAAATATTATGTTTTATTTGTAACAAACACTGTTTCAATAATAACAAAGTTTACGACGACGTAAAACATTATTACGTAAATTTATTGTTATTGTCAATTTTTTTAAATATTATGTTTTATGTGTAACAAACACTGTTTCAATAATAACAAAGTTTACGACGACGTAAAACATTATTACGTAAATTTATTGTTATTGTCAATTTTTTTTAAATATTATGTTTTATGTTTGACAAACACTGTTTCAATAATAACAAAGTTTACGACGACGTAAAACATTATTACGTAAATTTATTGTTATTATCAATTTTTTTTAAATATTATGTTTTATGTTTGACAAACACTGTTTCAATAATAACAAAGTTTACGACGACGTAAAACATTATTACGTAAATTTATTGTTATTGTCAATTTTTTTTAAATATTATGTTTTATGTTTAACAAACACTGTTTCAATAATAACAAAGTTTACGACGACGTAAAACATTATTACGTAAATTTATTGTTATTGTCAATTTTTTTTAAATATTATGTTTTATGTTTAACAAACACTGTTTCAATAATAACAAAGTTTACGACGACGTAAAACATTATTACGTAAATTTATTGTTATTGTCAATTTTTTTTAAATATTATGTTTTATGTTTGACAAACACTGTTTCAATAATAACAAAGTTTACGACGACGTAAAACATTATTACGTAAATTTATTGTTATTGTCAATTTTTTTAAATACTATGTTTTATGTGTAACAAACATTGTTTCAATAATAACAAAGTTTACGACAAGCGTCAACATTAATTTATAATAACAAAAGTAATTATTATAATAACAGATACTTCAAAGCGGCGCGAGTGGTGTAGACTGTATTGATCGTGGTTTCAAATATCCGTTAATTCAGTATCTGGATAAAATTACATTACCCTATTACATACCCTTTATAAAATGAAATCTAAATTCACAGAGAAATAACAGTAACAGCATCTGTTTCACTACACTGATTTAAACGAATTTAAAAACCAACGGCATTGTATATACCACCAAAATTAACATGTTAATTAAGCAATATGAAATCTCAGCCCTTTTAAAGTTACTACTGTTCAGAACCTTAAAAACATATCTTTCTATCATATATACATATATATAAAGACAAAGTATCACTGATTATTTTATCTCAAGAACGACAGGTCTACCAAGTTGAAATTTTTCATGGTGAATCAGGTTATGGTGCAAAAGTGCAATAAAGTTAGGGTTAAAAAATCATATTTTAAATGTTTTTCTAAACTGAAAATTTTTTAGTATGGTCCAATTTTCACATGAGTACGTACTTATAGAACTTTTTTGGCTGTAATTTCTGATGGGACTAGGTTTTAAGTGATATTCAACTGTTATACGCCTATTTGGAACCACATTTTAGTGACTAAGAATACTTTATTTATTTCTTTATTACATAACCAGATTTTAAGCAATATCAAACTGTTATACGTCTATTTGAAGCAACATTTTGGACATTCAAAATGTTTGATATATTTCCTTGTTACATGACTAGATTTTAAGCAATATCAAACTGTTATACGTCTATTTCAAGCAACATTTTGGACATTCAAAATGTTTGATATATTTCCTTGTTACATGACTAGATTTTAAGCAATATCCAAACTGTTATACGTCTATTTGAAGCAACATTTTGGACATTCAAAATGTTTGATATATTTTCTTGTTACATGACTAGATTTTAAGCAATATCAAACTGTTATACGTCTATTTGAAGCAACATTTTGGACATTCAAAATGTTTGATATATTTCCTTGTTACATGGCTAGATTTTAAACAATATCAAACTGTTATACTTCCATTTAAAGCAACATTTTGGACATTCAAAATGTTTGATATATTTCCTTGTTACATGACTAGATTTTAAACAATATCAAACTTTTATACGTCTATTTGAAGCAACATTTTGGACATTCAAAATGTTTGATATATTTCCTTGTTATATGACTAGATTTTAAGCAATATGAAATTGTTATACGTCTATTTGAAACAACATTTTGAACATTCAAAATGTTTGATATATTTCCTTGTTACATGATTAGATTTTGAGCAATATCAAACTGTTATACGTCTATTTGAAGCAAAATGTTGAACATTCAAAATGTTTGATATATTTCCTTGTTACATGACTTGTTTAAGCAATATGAAACTGTTATACGTCTATTTTAAGCAACATTTTGAATATTCAAAATGTTTGATATATTTCCTTGTTACATGATTAGATTTTAAGCAATATCAAACTGTTATACATCTATTTGAAGCAAAATGTTGAACATTCAAAATTTCTGATTTATTTGTTTGATTACACTAAAAATCTAATTATCTGCTTTTTACTGTAACACGGCTTAACAGACTGAAAATTCTTCACTGTAGACATTCAAAATGACTGATTTATATTTTAGAAATGCATTTTGAAGAGCCTTGACCAACAACTATGTGATTTATTCGTGTAAAATGTTATTTGTATGGTTACAATTACTTTTAGTGTTTTAAACCCAGCAATGTTTCTTATTAATGCTGAAAAATTATTATTATATTCTACCAATAATAATAACTTGCTTCTTAATAACAAAAGAATCTCTTCCAAAAATTGGAACTTAATGAAATTTAAATTGAAACAATAGTTTTAAGTCTACTTTCAAAATAATCAGCTGTTGCTTTCGTTCCCGACATATTCGTAGCGAATCATGATAGTCTGTATGTACACATGTATAGTACACACGTGTACATAGTGTGCCTGTTATGTATACCATATCGAGGAAAGTCAGCTAAAATAACAGCAGGAATAACTTTTAATTTCAACAATGTACTCATTGTTTTCAGAGAGTTTTTTATTGTTAAAATTTAATTGCTTGAAGATTTGGTCAAGGATTTTTACCACAAATATAAAATTAGATCAAAATTAGATTCACTTTAGACATTATCACAACATTTGAAATTAATTTGTTAGTCACACATCTTAGTCACCAATTTTGATATATAACGAAGGCGTCACGTCGTATTATATTAAGCGTTGTTATTGAGCAAGCATTTTTTCTAAAAAAAAAAAAAAAATATTATTAACATAATATAACCTTATATTTTATTGTCCGAAATAACGTTAAGTTATTTACTTAATGTATGAAATAGCATTCCGATCGTACTACACACACACACACACACACACACACACACACACACACACACACACACACACACACACACACACACACAACACACACACACACACACACACACACACACACACACACACACACACACACACACACACACACACACACACACACACACACACACACACACACACATATATATATATATATATATATATATATATATATATATATAAATTTTACTGTTAAACTGATTTTACATAAATCTGCGTTAAAATCTGAAAAAAGAGAATTTCATGTTTCAAATTATGATTTATGATTTCTAAACTAAAATAAGCATCCAGTAATTTTAATTTCGTTTGTTGAAGAAAATTTTATTTTTCAATAACAGTATGTTAAAGTTATTTCTTAGTTCGAAAAACCAGTTTTTCAAATGTTTAAAGCAAGGAATAAAATTTCAAAGTGCATAACGTAATGTATAAAATTGAACTCTGATTGTTGTATATTCATAATTATAATTTTATAGTTAAATAATATGATTTTATCGTAATCTGCTTTAAAAATCAACAAAAACGTATTTGACATTTCAAATTATACTAAAAATTAAAACAAATAACTCTAATCTGAAATAAAGCTGTCGTTAAGTTCATTTTCGTTTGTTGATGGAATTTTTTTTTTTGTTACAGTGTTTTATAATTGTCTCTTAGTTTAGAGTACACGTCTTTAACAGATTTAAGACAAGAAACAAAATGTTTTCCCTAATCAGTTTTTCCTTTAGTTCCTGTTTTCCAACTTCTGTATTTACAGTCACCGTATGATGTAGCGCTATGCCAATGTAGAATCCTGACAAAGTGTGAGACTATTCGTTAATACTGGTTCTAAGAAAAATAAGTCTGTAT
>CM040184.1:19442463-19482463 GCA_022606455.1 Callitettix versicolor | reverse complement strand
TACCGAGAAACGAGGCTGAGACAATTACCGAGAAACGAGGCTGAGACAATAACCGAGAATCGAGGCTGAGACAATTACCGAGAATCGAGGCTGAGACAATAACCGAGAATCGAGGCTGAGACAATTACCGAGAATCGAGGCTGAGACAATTACCGAGAATCGAGGCTGAGACAATAACCGAGAATCGAGGCTGAGACAATAACCGAGAATCGAGGCTGAGACAATTACCGAGAATCGAGGCTGAGACAATTACCGAGAATCGAGGCTGAGACAATTACCGAGAATCGAGGCTGAGACAATTACCGAGAATCGAGGCTGAGACAATTACCGAGAATCGAGGCTGAGACAATCACCGAGAATCGAGGCTGAGACAATTACCGAGAATCGAGGCTGAGACAATTACCGAGAATCGAGGCTGAGACAATTACCGAAATCTTTATCATTTTAAATCGTTGATAAAGCTTTATTTTAAAAGGCAAGTTAAGTGTGTGTACCTAAAGGGTGAAGAGACTTATTTTTTTAAAATTTAACAAGAATTAGTCTCACCAATAATTACTGTATAAGCTGTAAAAGTATCGTACATTTCAAAACTAAGCAAAAATTTTGCATAAAAGTAATATTACGTATACGTTTGGCAAGTGCCCAAAGTCCCCAGTTTTTAATCTCTACCCTTTCTTAGCCTTATTCTTGACGAGAATCCAAACTGTGTTGTGCTATGCGTAACCTACTTCTTTTATTAAAACTTTTAGTTTTATGATTAAACTTTTATGTAATTACGTAATTTGATTGTCAGGAAATTTGAAACAATTTGCATAGCTAATAATAAAATAAATTGAAATTTGCCTAATTTTTATGAAATAAAGACATAAAGCTATTTTTATAAAATAGTACTTAATTTTTAATTATTCTAAAAGTTTGTTGAGATATTGGTACTTTACGAAATTGCCGCCTCGGTGGCCTAGTTGATAGCGTACTGGGCTTTCACCCCGAGGACCCGGGTTCGATTCCCGGCCAGGGCTTGGCATTTTCATACGCCATAAGTCATCCCATCGTCTGCATTAGCCCAGGTGTGCAGAGTAGTCGGACGTTAAACACAAAAAAAAACAACTTTATGAAATGTTTTTTCAAAAGCGAATTTAATAATAAAAAATTAAAATGTCGTATTTAATTTTAATTAACCAAATGTGTTACGTTAGTAAAAACATTATGACATTTTCTTATTTTTTTTTAAAAAAAGCTGTTCTTAACTTATAAAGTCATTATTCCACCAATAGTTCTGTCTTCTTAGTTTTCTTATTTCAAAGACTGATAAAGCAATGTCTCTGTAGTAACGAGATCATAGTACACCATTTTTATGAGCTGTAACAACCTTGCCTTCATAAAATAATATACGTTATTTTACCAATAAGTAAATATTACTTTTGGGTACAATTGTGTAACCGGTTTTTGAGTGGTAGGCCTGTAAAGCAGGTTTTTTTGCACTACAGACAGATGATTGCTTCATTTTAGTTACCTGTGAGCCTGACACTACAGCATCACGTTTATAGTGCAAGTTAAAATAGCAACTGGAAATCTTTGTTGAAGTTGGAGTTTTTGAAGTTATTGATGAGGAAGTTAGACATTGCATTAAACAACATTAAACAGAAGACATTGCGAAAGGATGTGATGTGCACGAAAGAAGTTATAGAAGCTGGAAACAAAGAGGCTAATTGTTTTTGAGATATTCAAGATATGAATATGCATAATTATAGTAGTAAACGTGCAGTGACATAGTAATCACACAATTCTAAGCAGGGTACCGGAGATTTCCATGAAATTTACACCTATTTTAGGAACAGGCTATGACATTACTACTAGCAATCCTTTTCAATAGAAAACTATTGAAAAAAGGATTTTTCGCAACAGGTACACCAGGGAAGAATAGCCAAGAAATACCCCAAAAACGTCAACCAATGAGACCCATCAAATAACATTCCTGTTTGTTTTTAATGGAATCTACTTTCGCATCTTACGATCCTAAGATCAACACGGCAGTAATTCGTTTGAACATAGAACACCATGAAGACGAGCAACAACGATGCCCATGACTACAAAACCAAGCATCATATTATATCGCAACAAAAATTAAAAATACTGCAAAGATTGTGGACAAAATATTTTGTGAATATTCATGTGACTGAATCACAAAGTTCCCTTTCTATGCATATATTCGAATATTCGATGTAGTAACAATAAATGCTTTTGTTGTACGGAAAGGTGCAAATCCAGACAATGAATAGAAGAACATTTCTGCTAGGAGAGTAGCTAATTAAATCTCACGTGAGACAGAAACAAATATAAACGGGACGCCATTACAATGAGAGAATAGTCTGGTGAGCTGCATTCAATTATAATTTTGCTGCTAATAATAATTACCTATAGGCCTATTATAAGTTTATAAATAATTATAAAAATCGTTTTTCACTGTACTCATTTTCTATTTAAAGCACAAGTTTATTCAGCTTGAAAATATTTCAGAAATTTGAAGTTTATTATTACGAAAATAAGACCTTCTGTGGATGTGTTTACATAGGTGTAGTTAACTAAGTACCTTTTATCAGTAGTATCTTTAAAAAAAAAATCAAATAAGATCTTTTAAACCGTATCTAAAATTTTAATTAAATTTATACAACTAAAAGGTCTTAAATATATATCTAAAAAAATAAAGTGTATTACGCTTTATCTTCCCAAAAATAGTTTAAAGCTGTTAATAAATAAGTAAAATGCAATTACTATAATTATAGAAAACATTTTTAGCTGCAGTTTATTGAATGATATAAACTTTGGTATAAATTGTTGTTGCGATATTTAAGTCAACTGTAATTTTATAATTGTATTAATATATATATAATAAAATCAATAAAAAGGGAAAATAGTAGTTTTTTACGAAAAATCTAATGCTTGCAACATATTTTTTTGGAATAAATTTAATTAGAACATAGAAAAAAAAGAAAAAATCGTCTATATAATTGAATTAAGTATTATTCATCCTTAAAATATTTTTCCTCTGCTGTTGTTCTTAAACGAAAGCCAAAAGTATTTTCGTAAGCTTTGAACTATCGAATAAACTGTAGCACTGACTCTATAGTCATTTGTATACATACTTGTACATTTTAAGAAAATGAAACAAAATATATAATAAATACTTATTCTTACAGTCGTAAAACGTTTTATTAGGCAATATAAATTTCACACAGTTCAAATTATTCACGTCCATAAACTTATATTACCTTGCGTATTGCTTTGCATTTTCTGCGAAATAATTTGCTTTTATAGGAAAACAGAAGTTATAAATTCCTTTTACATTTTATTTTACTTAAAAAAACAACCTTAATTAAATTCGTGTAAGACAGTATACAAATTTAAAAAACACATTTACTAAATACTATTCTTTAAATGTTTACTGACAACGATTTTGATCTACACAATAATGAATGGTAAAAATGTTACTTAAAACTACAGCAACAGCTGTTTATACTAAGTAGTTTCAATGCAATATCTTCTTAATATATATAGGAAGAAGTCAAAACTACAGCAACAGCTACTTATACTAAGTAGTTGCAATGCAATATCTTCTTAATATATAAAGGCAGAAGTCAAAACTACAGCAACAGCTATTTATACTAAGTAGTTGCAATGCAATATCTTCTTAATATATAAAGGCAGAAGTCAAAACTACAGCAACAGCTATTTATACTAAGTAGTTGCAATGCAATATCTTCTTAATATATAAAGGCAGAAGTCAAAACTATAGAAACAGCTATTTATACTAAGTAGTTGCAATGCAATATCTTCTTTATAATATATAAAGGAAGAAGTCAAAACTACAGCAACAGCTATTTATACTAAGTAGTTGCAATGCAATATCTTCTTAATATATAAAGGCAGAAGTCAAAACTATAGAAACAGCTATTTATACTAAGTAGTTGCAATGCAATATCTTCTTAATATATAAAGGCAGAAGTCAAAACTATAGAAACAGCTATTTATACTAAGTAGTTGCAATGCAATATCTTCTTTATAATATATAAAGGAAGAAGTCAAAACTACAGCAACAGCTATTTATACTAAGTAGTTGCAATGCAATATCTTCTTAATATATAAAGGCAGAAGTCAAAACTATAGAAACAGCTATTTATACTAAGTAGTTGCAATGCAATATCTTCTTTATAATATATAAAGGAAGAAGTCAAAACTACAGCAACAGCTATTTATACTAAGTAGTTGCAATGCAATATCTTCTTAATATATAAAGGCAGAAGTCAAAACTATAGAAACAGCTATTTATACTAAGTAGTTGCAATGCAATATCTTCTTTATAATATATAAAGGAAGAAGTCAAAACTACAGCAACAGCTATTTATACTAAGTAGTTTCAATGCAATATCTTCTTAATATATATAGGAAGAAGTCAAAACTACAGCAACAGCTACTTATACTAAGTAGTTGCAATGCAATATCTTCTTAATATATAAAGGAAGAAGTCAAAACTACAGCAACAGCTATTTATACTAAGTAGTTGCAATGCAATATCTTCTTAATATATAAAGGAAGAAGTCCTGACTGACTGACTGACTGACTGATTCATAACCAACGCAGAGCCTAAACTATTTTAGCTAGTACTTGACATTTTCAGGGTACATTTATGTTACCATATTAGGCGTGCATTAAAAAAGAATTTTGCAAAAAATTGATTTTAACGCCATCAAACTACTTACCCAGTCCAACTTTAATAATCGACGTATAGCCGAAACTATAATAGCTAAAGATTTGAAATTTTCAGGGTTACCACCACATGTAGGGGTGAACTGAAAAACGATTTTCCATTATTAAACCCCTAAAGAGGTAAAAATGAGGTACAACAATTTTTATTGGAAAAAATATGTTTTCGTCTGACTTTCTTAAAACGTAACATAGTCACTCTTAAATGTAATGAAATATATTTATCACCATTTCCCAAAAATCATACTCTAAAAAAATTGAAAGGGAGTAGAAAATGTAAAAAAGGGGGTATACAATTTTCAAATTGAAGAAATATTTGTTTTGGATCCGTATATTCTAGAAATATGCTATAAAACACAAATAATGAAACACATATTTCAATTTTTTTTCGAATTCATTGCCTAAAGGAATACAAATGTAAAAAATAGGTATAATTATAGAAAAAAGCATTTTTTCATTGGAGAAAATATTTTGTATAGGCTTCTCTTAAAAGTAAACAAAATATTTTAAAACACAAATTATGATACACGTAATTCAGCATTCCCCTCAGAAGAACACAACATCCTCTAAAAGAACACAAAAATATTAAAATGTATAAATGTTTGTATTGGAGAAGAATATTTTAATCAGATTTTCTTAAATTCGAATTGAACACGTTTGAAGTCAAAAAACAACATATTCAGGTTATGATATTTTTTCATATTCACTTTAAAATAATCATGAGTTTAGATGATCACGTTTTTATTAATAAATGTTTTATGTTTCTAAATTATGTGATTAATGAAACAGTTCAAATTTCGTGGGCGAAGCCGCGACGGTTAATGCTAGTACTTTTAAAATATAACATTAATTATGTTAATTGATTAAAATGAAGAAAACGTTTAAATACCATTATTAATGTAATTTTCTTTATTTCTGCCAGCAATGTTATTATTTTGTTGAGTACACTCGTTTGCTTTTCTTAGCTTAAAACCGTATTTATTGAACCGACAAACCTAATAATGTCAAAGTTTTTACAACATAAATCTGCTCTATAAACACAAATAAATAAGACATAATATTGCTATGAAATAAGTATTAAGTTAACACTTAACAGCTGTTCACATATCACAGTTGGTCCTTCAATAATACCACTTTAAATCAGGTTATGTTTATTGCCATTGTTTAAGTTATATGCAATTAGTTACAAATATATCAAATGTATTTGATTGGTGTATGACTTCGAAGAATACAAACAAATAAAGTGAATATTGCAATTAATTGTGCTTTAAATGTTAACACATCGGCATGGTCTTCATTGTTGAAGTATATTATTTAAAGTGAGGCCGCGAATAGAGAAAAGTCAGAAAATGGCGGTTAAGAGCGACATATCCTAGAACCTCCTAGTATAAAATAATAAATGCATAAGGAGAACGGTATTTTGAGTTGTTTAGAACATCAAATAACCTAATATGATTGTTGAAGTACATTATTTAAAGAGAGGCCGCGAATAGGGAAAAGTCAGAAAATGGCGGTTAAGAGCGACATATCCTAGAACCTCCTAGTATAAAATAATAAATGCATAAGGAGAATGGTATTTTGAGTTGTTTAGAACATCAAATAACCTAATATGATTGTTGAAGTACATTATTTAAAGAGAGGCCGCGAATAGGGAAAAGTCAGAAAATGGCGGTTAAGAGCGACTTACCGTAGAACCTTCAAGTATAAAATAATAAATGCATAAGGAGAATGGTGTAGTATTCTTATTAATATTCGTTTAATATAGTACAGAATAATATTCTTGGAGTTGCAGCGAATAGCACCAATATATTACTTTGTTATCTTAACATATAATATCGAACAACACATTACATTAACTTTGACATTAAAAATACATAAATAAAGATTTTATGTTCAAAACTTAAAATTTATATTTGCCTGTCATTGTTATATTTTTTTTCAAAATAAACGCAATATTTTAACAGTAGCTAACATTCATTATTGCAAAATTTCATGACATGAATCGTATCAATAGCAAAATTAATTGTCTTGTTTCAGCCGGCGTCATCATCAATAATCTTACACAATACTCTATTATAGTCTTTGTAGGACACGAGCCATGCGACACTGTTGCCTGTTGTTAGAGAGTGTCCATACTGTGCAAGAGTATAAGATAAATATAATTATACTGCAGAAAATAATTGCGTGTCTGCATTCAATCAATAACATTAGGCGTTCGGTTCGAAAACGCTGCTAGAAAATTGAACATAAATAATGTGTAATGTCCACTCATTTATGTAGCCTACTGTAACGATATCATGCAATATATATATATATATATATATATATATATATATATATATATATATATATATATATATATAGCATTTGTAATTAGGTTACATTACAGACTAGAACTAGATTTAAATTTTCGTTTCTGCCTTCGTTATGAAATTCCGTTTGAAAATTTTATATAATTATATAAATTAAATTAATATTTATATTTATACTCCGTTTGAAATATTTTTTGCAGAAACCTATAATAATTAACAGCCTTAAACAACAAGGGAATTATAATCAACAAGGGAATGGAAGCTGCCTGTAATCAGTTTGTAATCTATTTTATAAGTTTAATTTAAAATGTACAGTTTCGAACTAATATTAAACTCTTGATATAATCTGATTTACCTAATTTAAAAAAACATAATCATTTGTTATTTAAATGATTAGCCTTAAAATAATTTGTGTACACAATAACATATTCAATTCAGTATAAAAATAAACGATGTACAAACATTACATAAACTTTTACTTGTTCAATTATTTCGCCATACAATCCGGCTGAAATGCTACAAAAAGAATGAAAATCGGACGGATTTTACAAAATATATTCATCGCCATACAATCCGGCGAAAATGCTACAAAACGAATGAAAATCGGACGGATTTTACGAATTATATTCATCGCCATACAATCCGGCGAAAATGCTACAAAAAGAATGAAAATCGGACGGATTTTACAAAATATATTCATCGCCATACAATCCGGCTGAAATGCTACAAAAAGAATGAAAATCGGACGGATTTTACAAAATATATTCATCGCCATACAATCCGGCTGAAATGCTACAAAAAGAATGAAAATCGGACGGATTTTACAAAATATATTCATCGCTATACAATCCGGCTGAAATGCTACAAAAAAGAATGAAAATCGGACGGATTTTACAAAATATATTCATCGCCATACAATCCGGCTGAAATGCTACAAAAAGAATGAAAATCGGACGGATTTTACAAAATATATTCATCGCCATACAATCCGGCGAAAATGCTACAAAAAGAATGAAAATCGGACGGATTTTACAAAATATATTCATCGCCATACAATCCGGCGAAAATGCTACAAAAAGAATGAAAATCGGACGGATTTTACAAAATATATTCATCGCCATACAATCCGGCTGAAATGCTACAAAAAGAATGAAAATCGGACGGATTTTACAAAATATATTCATCGCCATACAATCCGGCGAAAATGCTACAAAAAGAATGAAAATCGGACGGATTTTACAAAATATATTCATTGCCATACAATCCGGCTGAAATGCTACAAAAGAATGAAAATCGACGGACGGATTTTACAAAATATATTCATCGCCATACAATCCGGCTGAAATGCTACAAAAAGAATGAAAATCGGACGGATTTTACAAAATATATTCATCGCTATACAATCCGGCTGAAATGCTACAAAAAAATGAAAATCGGACGGATTTTACAAAATATATTCATCGCCATACAATCCGGCTAAAATGCTACAAAACGAATGAAAATCGGACGGATTTTACAAAATATATTCATCGCCATACAATCCGGCTGAAATGCTACAAAACGAATGAAAATCGGACGGATTTTACAAAATATATTCATCGCCATACAATCCGGCTGAAATGCTACAAAAAGAATGAAAATCGGACGGATTTTACAAAATATATTCATCACCATACAATCCGGCTGAAATGCTACAAAAAGAATGAAAATCGGACGGATTTTACAAAATATATTCATCGCCATACAATCCGGCGAAAATGCTACAAAAAGAATGAAAATCGGACGGATTTTACAAAATATATTCATCGCCATACAATCCGGCTGAAATGCTACAAAAAGAATGAAAATCGGACGGATTTTACAAAATATATTCATCAAAATTATTATTTTCTATGGGGAACAATTCAAGGCAAATTTGAAATGAAATAAAATTACTGTCGAAGGGTAAATTGCTAAACAAATCAAACAAGACAGTCATTAGGGTTTATTTTTAGGTTTTTTCGCTTTACTACTTACCAAAAACTTTAAATAAACTATCCGTGTATCCGTGTATCCGTGCATCGCTGCGGTATTTTTCAACAAATAATAAATACAATTGATTATTGAAAGTTGACTTAAAAAAATTGTTTCATGTACACTCTAGTAAATTTTAATGTTTTGAAAGAGAAGCTTTTGTTATTACAAAACACGTTATTGTTGTTACTAGAATGTAGTGATTTTTTTCGGTAAAACAAGTCATATTATTGGACCAAAACCTTAAATACCAGCCACCATCTTGGCTAAGAAGAAATCACAGTAGCTTTATCGGTTAGTACAATCGGAAATACAAAGTAATACTATATGAAGCACTGAAGTAGATAAACATTGCAGAAATGTTGGATGTAAACATACAACAAGATTTATTCACGATACTCGGAATTGTTTTATAACATTTATTATATGTCATTTCAAAGAAGAATTTTCAATCAAAATTTTAAAAAATTAACATTTCTATGCGTTTGGGCTGCCCCTACCTTTTAACTAAATTAGTTTATTCTCAAATTGTAAATATTTAAATTTATTGTTAAAATATACACTGATTTAAGTTGTAAATAGTCAAAACCCCAACATTTTTGCATAACTGAAGAACCGATTTTGAGAACTTATTTTGAATTCACAGTGTTTCAGTAGATATCTTCCAATTCGGTTTTTTAAACAGCAGTATATAGGGTCTAAACCTTTTTTAGGCACTTAGTGTTTCTTCTGAAAGTTGATCAGTTTAATTAAGTGTGATTAAATCGACTCTATTTTATTATTAACCTATAATACAGGTGTTTCCTTGGTGAAAACGCTTATCATTCCTATAATTAATTTAATGTTATTTTTCATCAATCTCACATCTAGGGCTATATAGACTGCAACAACTAGGCTTTTCAGTTAAACAAATGAAGTAGGCTACTATCAATAATTTAAACACGTGGAGAGTGTATGAGTGGACAGCAAGCGTCAGATAATTACAGTTAGAATCAAAGTTTTCTCTCGCAAGGAACAGAAATTGACACCAGCTGTTGTGCTTTCAATCTGCAATTAGGAAAGTGTTCATTAAGTCACACAATGGTAAAAGCAAGGTGACGTAACAATTTGTAAACAGTTCCATCATTAGCAAGTAAGGACACGCCGTAAGACGTTTTTGGAAATATTACTTTTAAAGTATCGACAATAATGATGTGGAGCTCCAAGAAACAAAGTTGTGAGCTCACAAATTGAAATGATTTTCAAGAGGAAAACTTATTGTTCAAAAATGATTTCGTATAAATTTTCGAAAGATGAATGTCTAATATTTTTTCTCGTTAACGCCCTAACTTCATGTCAGTTAGACTAACGAGAACAGTTACTTTGCTACTAACAAGCACTGGTTTCAAGACTATTTTATCAATTAAATACCATTCCGTATGTATCTAAAATGTAGATATAGTCAAATAATGAAACCTATTACTTTTAAACAGCCGTAAATGATTTTGAAATAATTTTAAACCGATTTAAATATTTTTTTATAGGGAGGTGAGAGTGTTTTGGTTAGACGAGTGACAGAAAATGTAAATAGTTGTAAAAAAATTTAACATTTAACATAATTGTGAGGCAAGCTGTGATTGTTATCGTATTCTGGTTGGAAAAGCTGAAAATAATTTGATAAGAGCTGTACAAACTACACCACACTAAAAATGTATGTGATATACATTGGTCTTCTACTTGGGTTTAAAATAAATTCAATAAACTAAATACTTGGTCACAAACACGACACCATCGGATTTACTTGTTTAAATAGTACAGGTAAGTAAGAAAAGATATTTTGAAATGAAGGAGTTTAAGTTGAAAAAGATAAGATTTGTATTTTACTTGATCAAAAGAAATTAACACGTGTTCCGTAAATAAAGAATCAAACAATCCTAGCTTTCTTTTTCAATTCCTACTATTAGTTCACACTCTTTATATATATATATATATATATATATATATATATATATATATATATATATATATATACACATATATTCCGTCGGAGGCAGCTGAAGTGAGCAGCTGATGGGCTTAGCGACCCTACCATACCTCTAGCTCATTCTACTCTCACTCATTTACTCCACATACACACAATACACACACACTCTCTCTCACACACACAAACACGTACACACCCGCAGGGGGTACAGACTAGCTGCACCTAGTGAGAGGACCTAAACGAACCTCGCGGCACCTGAGTCTAACACACACTTACACTTACAGCACTACACTTATGATTTAAACACACACGCACATTTAGGGATTTGCTGTTCTTGTTCCTTTATGTCTGGGAGTGGCAATACTGCTTGGTTTCCTTTGGCGGGGCCAAGTATGTGGAACCTGATGTGTGCCTAGCACTGCCGAGGACTGCTGATGGGACAAGTGCTGGGACCGAGCAGCCTATAGGCGCCTGTCAAGCACGTGGGTGTTGAATTATGGGTGTCGGAGCCTATAATTGGGTCTATCGATACAAATGGTTGCATTCTGTGAGTACATAGAGGGCGGCTGCCAGTGGTACTTGGGTTTGGGAAACCGTAACGTTGTACCGGAACCCATTTCTAAGTTCTGGAGTGCTGAAGACATGTACTTCGGCTCCAAGATATTGGAGGTCCCCCCCCCAATTTATTGGGGATTTCCGCTTTAGTTCGAGTATCCTTGGCTACTGGTGACGTTTGTGTGCACGCTGTACCATTTGTTCGAGATATTAACATTCATGAATCGCTCGGTAAATACAATTATGGAAACTTCAAAAATAAACGCCAAAATCGGAACAAAGAGGCCTCGTTCAGCTTCGTCGAACAGGTCTGTAGGTAATAGTGGGAGTGATAAGGAAGAAAAAGAGATGAGTACTGTTACTCAGATGCCATCTCCTAAATTCTTAGTGGTGAAAAACGCGGTGGAAGGTGCGGACTTATCCAAAGTTTCGCCCATTCTTATCAACAAGGCAGTAATAGGAAAAGCTGGTCCTGTAGCGTCCATTAAAAAACTGCAAAACGGTACGCTACTAATCGAAACCAAAAGCGAGAAGCAGAGCAAGTCGCTACTAGAGATGGCCTCCTTTTATGATACTGTTAAGGTAACTGTGGAACCCCATAGGACCTTAAACTATGCCAAAGGGGTAATTAATTACTTGTAGAGATCTCCTCCATGTAGGTCTGAAGGAGATCAAATCAGAGCTAGCAAGCGAGTCTGTTATAGACGTCCGTCGCATTTTGCGCAATGAGAAAGGGCAGAAAGTACCAACTACTTCCCTTATTGTCACTTTTGGAATACCAAACATACCAGAATATATACATGCCGGGTACCAACGGCTGTCGGTGAGACCGTACGTCCCAAACCCTAGACGTTGCTTTAAATGCCAGGGTTTTGGGCACGTGAGCTCTACATGCCGGAAGCCTGAGGTATGTGGTAATTGTGGTTCAGAGAAGCATAATAGTGAGGACTGTAAAGATGACCCTAATTGTCCCAATTGTGGAGGCGCTCATCAAGCTCGTTCCTTTAACTGCCCTAAGTTTAAGGACGAGAAAGCTGTCCTCACTATTATATCAAGAGACAGGTTATCCTTCTCAGAAGCTAAGAGGGTATTTAAAAGTGCAAAACAAATGGTTGAGGGTAGGTCTGTTACATCCAGCAGCAGCAAGGGCTCTTGTGTAAATTGCAATGAGCTTATCAAAACTGTGAAAGCATTATCGGAACAAGTAGCTCACCTTGTGGCTCTGATTTCTACTAGTAGTGATCTTTCTATCTCTAATTTGACTGGTCGTCAACAATCGGACTGTTTTACTGCTGGAAAAATCCAAGCCTCTAACAGTAACAAAATATCTAAACCTCTTGTGACTGAGTCCACGAAGCCATTACCTGCAAAAGTAATGCCACCTACTTCTACTTCCAGTATGGGTTTGGGAGTCACAAGTATTAAAGCACAAGTAATAAAAGCTAACAATAAAAAAGTGCCTGTAGATCTAACCTACTTTCTAAAAAAAGCTAATACCTGCCCACCTGTCGTTGGGCAGAAAAACACAGGAAATAAACCTGTTAAAAAAATACTAATAAAAATTCGAAAGAAGGATCACCTGCCAAAGTGCCTCCTTCAAAATGCAAACTATCTACAAAGCTGACATCAGTCACAGTAGTGATTCGATGTCAGTGGACTCGGATAAACCTAAAGTAGATAAAAATGACAAAACAATATTAAATCCTGTCATATACTAGTTCATTATATTCTTATGGCTACAAATCGAATGAAGCATAACTTAATACAATGGAATATTAATGGGGTAAGATGCCACATCGAGGATCTGAAAGTTCTTGTGAGAGATTTATCACCATTGATAATGTGTCTTCAAGAAACGCACCTGCATCAATATCACAGTTTCAGTTTTAGGGGTTATTCCATTGCCAGAACCGATTTCATCACGGAGGAAAGAGCCAAGGGTGGTGTCGCCATATTGACTCATATACCGATTCAATACCGATTCATGGTATTGAATCGGTTCTCGTTAATGTATTGACACTTTTACAAGCTGTTGCCGTTAAAATAACCGTCCCATTCAAACTTACTATATGTTGCCTATACTTGCCTCCGAGTTACAATTTTCAAAATAATGAAATATATAACTTAGTCTCACAGTTACCACCGCCGATTTTAATGCTCACCACAGTGCATGGGGTTCATTGTCTTGTAACTCAAGAGGAATACATATTGATAGAATACGGTCCAACTTGGATTTGTGCCTACTTAATGACGGTTCTCCTACACATTTATCAGCATCTACTGGTGGATGGACAGTTGTGGATTTGTCATTCTGTAGTCCAGTTTTGGCGACAAAGTTTGAATGGTCGGTATTACCTGATCTTTACGGCAGTGATCATACTTCTGTTAATATTTCATTTCGTAATTTCTTTCGTTCGGATCAGCGCCTGCCGCGTTGGATTCTGAAAAAAGCAAATTGGGAGGAATTTATGAAGAAATTTGTATCACCAGACATTGAATACAATGACTGTATAAACACAATAGTGTCAAAATTTACTGAAAACATTTTACAAGCAGCAGAGAAAACTATTCCAAAAACTTCAGTACAGCCTTCACGTCCACCTGTCCCTTGGTGGAACGAGGAGTGTAGGAAGGCGTTACGTCTACGTAGAAAAGCTCTGAGGAGATTCAACAGAAACCCGACAAGTGAAAACCTAGAAGAATATAAAGTCCTTCGTGCAAAAGCTCGTAGAATATTCAGGCAAAGCAGAAAGGATTCTTGGACCCAATACATTGGAACAATATGTAGAACAACACCTACATCTGTAGTGTAGAAGAAATTGCATTCCATTTGTGGTCCGCCTCCATCTGTAGGACTGATGGGACTTCAACAGGCGAACGGATTATTGGTTTCTGACAGTTCCGACATTGTAAACCTTTTAGGGTCATCCTTTGCAAGTTTTTCCTCTTCTGCAGCCTATAACACTGCCTTTTGTAAACACAAGAGCGCATTAGAAAAATTGCCTTTCACTGTCGGTACTTCTAATGATTCTCCTCTGAACAGTCTGTTTACTCTACGTGAGCTAGAATCTGCATTGCTGTCCACCAAGGATTCAGCTCCCGGTCCTGACAACCTTGTTTACTCCATGATTAAAAATCTTCCACCGACGGGTAAGTTATTTCTTCTCGAAATATACAATCGTATATACGAGGAGCGTACATTCCCTGGCGATTGTTTGGAAGCTACAGTAATTCCCGTTCTTAAACCAGGCAAAGAGAAAACTGATACAAGTAGCTATCGTCCCATTTCTCTCACCAGCGTGCTATGCAAGCTGGTAGAAAAAAATGATAAATCGTCGCCTTGTTTGGTATTTAGAAACTAATAAATTACTATCCAAAGAACATTGAGGTTTCAGACAAGGGCGATCTTCGATCGATCAGTTGGTTTTGTTAGAATCTGCAATTCAAAATGCCTTCCTCTTGAGTCAGACACTTGTTGCAGAATTTTTTGACCTAGAGAGGCATACGACATGGCCTGGAGAAGAGGAATACTGAACATTTTAAAATCATGGGGTATACAAGGCAGAATTCTAGCTTTTATTACAAATTTCCTGTCTAATAGATACTTTAGGATACGTCTTGGAGCTACAGTTTCAGATCGATTCCACTTAGAGAATGGTGTTCCACAGGGGAGTGTACTTAGTGTTACCTTGTTTGCTATCGCAATCAATGGAATTATCGCTAATGTACAGTCCCCTGTCCGATGTTCGCTCTTTGTGTACGATTTTGCTATTTATGTAAGCAGCAGAAATATGACAACAGCTGAAAGAACTCTTCAGCTGGTAATAAATAGGTTGCAGACATGGACGAGATTTACTGGCTTTAAATTCTCTGCCGCTAAAACTCAGTGCATTTCCTTCAGTCGCCGTCGACATATCCAAGCTCCGTCGTTATATCTTGATGGTATACAGCTCCGGACTTTTCCATCCGTTCGATTTTTGGGTCTAATATTTGACGAAAGGCTCTCCTGGAGCCCTCACCCAATGTTCGAAAGGTCCTTTTGTCTTGTCCCTCCATGGATAATCAATCGTATACCGACATTTGATTTCTCCTTGTGTAAATACCTGAAAGACAACACTCCTAATATTGTGTATCAACGTGAGTTTTTTTGACTGATTAATTCATATCCATCTGCTAAATTTATTTTCACAGATGGGTCTAAGATGATTAATAATGTTGGGTGTTCGTTTTATTCACTGGACGAAACGTATAAGTATGGATTACCCTCAATTTGTAGTGTCTTTACAGCCGAACTCTTTGCCATCTTAAAGGCTCTGAACACTTGAATTAGATAGTTTGCATTACGTAGTTTGTTCTGATTCAAAAAGTGCCCTCCAGGCAATCCGGGATATGTATTCGGTAAACCCTCTGGTTCAAGATATTCTGTGCTCTGTCCATAGACTTGAACTACGAGGTGCAAGAGTATCATTTACCTGGATTCCTGGTCACTGTGGAATATTTGGAAACACTGCAGCGGATAATGCTACAAAGGAAGCAACTTTCCTGCCGCCATGTACTCAACGTGTTCGTGTCTGACTTTCTTTGTCACGTAAAACATTTAATTCTTCTACAGTGGGAAAATGAATGGGCAGCTACAAGCAGTAACAAATTGAGGGTAATTAAAAATACTGTTCGTCCTTGGGGGTATTCAATACGTTGTAGAGAAGAGGTGGTGATAACCCGCCATGTTGACGCATGGATTTCTGATGGAATGCGGGGACCCACCTGAATGCGAATTCTGTAGGGAAACCATCACAATAAAACATATATTGCTCAATTGCTATGGTTTCCAAAATGTGCGTGTTATGTGTGGTCTGAGCAACTGTTTGCAGACGATGTTGGGAGATAGTGCCTCAACCGTTGACATACTTCCTTCATCGTCTGAATATTTTAAATAAAATTTAATTTATATATTTGTTATTTCTTGTTATTTTATTTATTTATGTTATCTAATAACTTTATTTCTGTTATGTTTATGTATACTTTTAAGAATTGTTATTAAATTTTATTCATTATTCATAGTTATTTAGTTCTTAAGTATTCGTTATTGTAATGTAGCTATACCTGTTATTTAAATTTCTGTTTAATTTATTTTTACTGTTATAGTTTGTTGTTGTTCTTGTTGTTTTCTTCTTACTTAAGTAAAATGTTGTATATTTTTTTTTATACTTTCATTTTGCGTGACGGCGATGATAACCTTAACGGTTTTTCGCCGCAAAAAAATTATATATATATATATATATATATATATATATATATATATTTGTGTGTGTGTGTGTGTGTGTAGGCCTAGCTTGTTCAAAATTTCAATTGTTATTAAAATACTTTTTATTCATCCACTCAAGTTCAAATACATTTTTTTTAACTTGTAGTGGATGACACTTGATGTTAATACAGTTTTTTTCAAATATTAAATAGGAATTGACTACTAAGAATTCTGGGTCAATAGATTTATAAAATTAGTCGCGCATTTTTCGATCGTTAGTTTTATCTTCAAAATTCGCTTCTTGTAACTGAGGTAAAGAGTTCATAAAACTGTTCAATCAAACCAATTTTTTTACAATATTATATTTTTTTATTATTATATACCATCTCCCTTTTTGTCGTCTTAAATATCCATTCAATCTTATTAGCTGAACACAATGAAAGCTTACAAATCATTAAAGTTGCTTACTTGATACTAAATACTCGGTAATTGACATTGATTGAGAAGTACTGAGCTATTTATTGTGCAAGTAAATTTAGCCTACTGCAGTACAATTAGGTGAGATCCAATCTGTAAGCTATTACGAAAGCAATTAGTCGGATTGCATTTCTCATACCATTACAGTACAGCCTAGTTTCACGTATATTTCGAGCAATAGTTTATGTTATAAATTTGTATTGAAGGTTTTTTATAATAATTAAAACCATTTATAATAATTAATAACCCTAGCAACCCTTTTTCTAATAATTAAATTTTCCACTGATTTCCAAATAAAAAGTTAATAAACGTGCAACTTTAGATTTGCTATTTCCCTCGAGAAACGCGTTCTGAGCATTCGGCAGGGTTTTACAAATTTTAACTGTTTCTGTTATAAAAAAAGTATTTTATAAATAAAGTTTTCCAAAAAAAATATCTGAAGATAAACGCAGGCTATATCTTTGTAACAAACTATTTTAAAATCATTTAGTATGTTCCGTTTTAAGAAATGTCCACAAATACATTACAAACACTGATACGGGGACCATTATAGCGGACGTTTTGCTAGAACTCCGACCTGTTTGCAAGTTTAAACTTTTTTTATTTTACTGTAAATTTTTGCATGCGTTATGTCGATAAATGTCTTCGTTATTGGTCTTCTCAACGTATGTTAAGGCATGGCTACCAAGCCTGGTGTATTCCATCTGGTTCCCCAATAACCGACCGTGTAAAATATTCCATCTTCTTCTCTAAGTAAGCAGATCAAAAGGAGTTTAAAAAGGTTTTCCATTTCCACATATTTGACACGAGATCTTAAACAATAGAACTCAAATTTGAAATAGAATAAAGCAGAAAGTTCAAAAAAATCATTTTAAGAAAATAGAAAGACGGATTTTTCTATAAAAATCTCAAAACTATTTTCCCCAATCACTTATTACATAATTTTTGCAAAAAAAACTTAAAATATGATTTTTAATAGACAAGCTTACTTATAGTTTTGTGTTAAATAGTTCTGTTACTTATTCATAAAAACTACATATTTTATTTGAAGTTCATTTATTTGAGTATGCCGGCAATTTTGTTTGTTATTGTTTGATGTAAATTGATATTGCATAATGTAGGCAAAAAATCAATAAGTTTTCTGCAAACAAAAAACAAAGTCAGTCACTATAGATTCAAATATTGTTTTATTTCTACTTCGAGTAGGCTACATCTTATTACAACTTTATCTTTCCATCACTTCTTTTTTACTACTTTAAGAATAAATTCGTAAAAAAACTTTAACTTTAAGTTACTTTAACAGTTTTTTTTTTTTTTTGAAAACCGCATTACTCTAAAGAGCAGCAAGATATACTCACAATGGAGATATTTCTACAAGCATAATAGAGTATATTTAATTAATTATTACATCTACAATAGGCCTAATTAGATTCTTTCAATTACTTAAGATTGTACTTTATTTCGGAATAACTGCCACATGTAATTTAAATGAAAATATTTCAAAATACTTTTTCTAATAAACTTGTTAAAATAATTTCTATCCGTTTCAAAAATATTGTATGGTTTTTCAAACGAAGAGCTAAAAAATTATTAAATATAAGATTAACTTTACTATTTTCTTAAAAATACTGTGAACATGTTTTACTGTTTGTTTTTGAGGATTAGACAAATTATCCTTTCCATTAAAAGCTTTATTAATGATAGGCTGGAACATTTCCGTAAACAACATTGTTAAATGGAATTGTAAGCATGATGCTATAATTTATAACAGCTTCTAAGGATATTTTTGTAAACAATCAATCATCTCAAATTTACGATAAATAAAGTTTTCTGGGAAATTTAAAGTTTCTAATCTAATCAATAATTGAAAAGTATCAGTTTTAAATTGTCAAATAAAGTACGTAAAATTTTATTGTTTATTACTTTATTGTACAAAAAATTAACTTTCTACTATGTTTTAATTGACAAAATGATTTACTAAATAAATTTTACAGTATTAAAACAAAATATTTTAATAATAACTCTTATGTTTTAGAAATGTTTTCTTTAGGAATGAATTTGTAGTTTCTTCAAGTTGATCTTACTTTTTGGAAAATAAAATTCGTGTATTATTTTACAATATTACCAACATTGAATATAGTATTAAAGTATAATAACGGATACTTTATCTCCTTTAGTCTATTTTTAGTAGTCAACAATTTTGGAGAGGCAATATAAAAAACTAAACCTGAATCTTTATAAAAAATGTTTACATTCGAAAATATATTTCTAAAAACGTGAACATGTCTAACAAATCATTTGATCTTCCATGAGTTTATATTTTCTCATTATGTATAGGAAACCTAATATTGATGAAAATGTAAAAAATAAGATTATTGTTTTCAATAAATAATGTTCAATAATTGGCATTAATTTTTTTCATCTAAAACTAAAGAGTTGAATCAATTTGTGTACTCATTTTGTAGCACAAAATCATTTTCTTTAATATTTTTTTTTAATATTAAACCACTTTTTATTTACTATATGTCCAAATTAAAAGTGAAAAACTTTGTTCACCAATACTATTTTAATTGTCACTTTTAAGCAAAAAACAGTTTGATGCAATTGACAACTAAATGTTTCCTAGTCAAAATAATGATAACCGACTAACTTAATATGACACGAAATAATATTGTTTAGACATTTTAATTAGCTATGAAAAGTATTTCTTTACAAGAAAAGAGCAAAATTCCCCTAAGTCATACAAATTACTGTTGTACTTAGCAATATTGTGGAAGCAACACAAATAATTTTATTGTTGAAGAAATAGCTTTGTAATGAAAACACACTTCAATTCTCTACATTATTTCCAGGAAAGGACTAAGGTATTTTATCACTCCATATTATTTTAAATTATGATTTAATATTTTTATCTTTTCTAACAACGAATAATACAAAAGATAACAAAAACACAAAAATAAATACAAGAAAATGAAGCAACATTTTCGTACTTAGTAACTAAGTATTTTAAACAGTTTCTGCTGAAAAACTTACGTATTTAAGTTCAGAAAAACATACGAGTATACATAATTTGAAATAGATTTGTACCACAATGATTGTACTGTAAACTTACATCAGGTAAGTAACAGTAGGTGTATTGGCCATACATTAAAACATAATGGACGAAGTAAAATATATTTTTCAGGAACTTTCTTAATTAACGTATTTCTCTGAAATATATTTTTATTTAAAATCTACATATTTTCTCACAATTCATTCATTATATTTATATAAATTTTGTTCAGACATTATAAGAAATCATAATATTAATTTCAGTGTGGCAAATTCGAAATACTCTAAAGGAACTTTACAGTTTTAATGTAAATACATAAAAAAAACAAGCAGAGTAGTCAGGATTTATTAATTTTTAATTTATTTCCAAACCTTGTTTTTTTTTAATTTCAAATTTGTAATTACTGTTGGTCAAGTGCCGATTTTTTTGAAATTTCTTTAGATAGATACTAACAAATCGCCGCAATCAAATATCCAAAGGCCAATCAAAATAGCCATTTCAGCTGGCCAATGGTTTAACAGTTTTGTGTATAACTCTTTAAAACAGGCAACTCTTATGCAGTGACCTTAACTGACTAACTAACTGAGGGTGCTAACAAGCCGGCACTCAGCAACTAAAGGTATGTTTACAGAACTCATAAGAATTTCGTTGCAAACTTAACATTGTTGGAAAGTCCTACGAAAATAACATTTAAACTAATTGTTGTTACAATACCAAAATACAGGCTCTATAATATCTATGTCAAACTTTGTCAATATCCTTCGGAAAGCTTTGTCAATATTACTATTACTTTCATTATCACAAAAACCCCAATGGACCGGATTTACCATTACAGTACAACTACATTTTAGAGAAAAAAACTGATTAAACATTAAGAACTGATACTGAGGTGATCAAATTTTTTAAACAGTTTTAAATCAAAATAAGGTTTTACACAATCTTCTGACATGTTAAAAATGTTCCGAGTTTTTAATTGGGCTTTACAATTGAAGAAATTATGTCTAGATATGGGCAAACCAAAATAATTGTCACATTTCATCAAAAACGGCCAATTAATATAGTCTTCAGCAATACACGCATACACTCACTCACGCATGCACACACACACACACACACACACACACACACACACACACACACACACACACACACACACACACACACACACATACACTCACTCACGCATGCACACACAAACACACACACACACACACACACACACACACACACACACACACACACACACACACACACACACACACATACACTCACTCACGCATGCACACACAAACACACACACACACACAAACACACACACACACAAACACACACACACACACACACACACACACACACACACACACACACACACACACACACACACACACACACACACACACACACACACACAGAGAGAGAGAGAGAGAGAGAGAGAGAGAGAGAGAGAGAGAGAGAGAGAGAGAGAGAGAGAGAGAGAGAGAGAGACAGACAGACAGACAGACAGACAGACAGAAAAACGCACATATTTAAATTTAAAAAACCAGAAAAACATTATTCACAATCGACCCTTTCACAAGCACTAT
Organism: Callitettix versicolor; assembly: GCA_022606455.1. Classification (NCBI taxonomy): domain Eukaryota; kingdom Metazoa; phylum Arthropoda; class Insecta; order Hemiptera; family Cercopidae; genus Callitettix; species Callitettix versicolor. The sequence goes on along the minus strand of CM040184.1, from coordinate 19,460,502 downwards.
ACGTCCTTTACACTTTATGTAGTTAGACAACAAAAATCGTCAGGCACCTGGCGGAATGGACAACACTAGATAGATACCTTATTATTTTTCGCATTCTATACACATTTATTTACTCTAATGAATTTTCAAATATTTTTCTTTAAAACGAATTATTTTATAATGCTTCTTTTATTTAAAGTTTAATTCAATTTGTTCTGTTTTTTACCATATAAAGTTTACATGAATTATGGTGATTGTGAAAAAATGTATGTTAATATGTTTCAATTTATTAGAGTAGTTAAAATAATATATATTACTCGAATGTTTCCTTCTTCAAGCTTTCGGAAACTGATTTCGATATAATTCGACTTCGCATTATATAATATTCCCATGTTTTGCAAAATATTTTATTAACTTTCTACAAATGTTTTGAATTTTAGGCGAGTTTTTTTGTACATTAGCTTCAATACCTTTCGAAGAGAATTAAGAAGATCTGACGAGAAGTTTACACTTTAATTTGTAACTTTTGGGCGAGATTTTTACGGAAATAATTTAATTTCAGAAAATTTTACTTTTGCTTATGAACTATTCATTTTTTATATGTTAACATTGATATGTTTTTTGATATTATTTTTCTTTACGTTAAAGATTATGTTAAAGAAAATTATGTTTTCCATTCACGCATAGGAAAAAACGTTTTATATATATATATATATATATATATATATATATATATATATGTGTGTGTGTGTGTGTGTGTGTGTGTGTGTGTGTGTGTGTGTGTGTGTGTGTGTGTGTGTGTGTGTGTGTGTAACAAATTTTAAAAAAATATGTTTTGTTGGATATTTTAAATGTTTTAAAAACAGTTATGATTTATTTTGGTGTTTGTGTCTTTATAATATTTCCAATAGCAGTACTAGTAAACTACAGTAAATATACAGTTAACTATAAGTAATAAATTATTACTCATGATTTTTAAAATTTCAATTAATTTTGTGACGCTTGTATTGCAATAAAAGTGTTTTAATTGCTAATATAAATTCGCAATCTGTGTTTAACTGTTGCATAAGCTACCTTTAATCCGAGGTCATCATAAGGCTTATAATGGGAAACGATATTACACAAGCCAAACTTGGGTTTAAGTACAATAGCCCGGGTACTAAGAGCAACCCTTAATGGACTCCGGGCTAATGTTATACGCTATAGGCAGATTACGTGTGGGATTAGACCGTTATTAACTTGGACCACCTTATACCGGTGGCCATAAAAGATTTACTAGTTTATGATTTATTATTTTTAAACTAAAAATTTAATAATTATTTGATATTATCAGCAGTCAACTGATATTTTTAATATAATTAAACAATTTATGTACAACTAGCTGTTACCCGTTGCAGCTTTGCCTGCAATTATAAAGTAGGTAATACAATGTATAGTCGATTTTCAAAATCAGATTAGGTTCATTTTAATTTAATATATTTCTATATACAATATTATACGGTTTATGGTTTTCAACCAAGATATATAGATTTTTGCTACTCGACACTAGAACAGGCGACATATAACTGACCGTGGGAGTTCCCAAATGTATTCAAGCTATTCTTAACGTAAGACCCTGCGATTTATTAATTGCTATTGCAAATGCCAACTTCAATAGAAACTGCAATCTTTGTAATTGAAAAGGCAGGTTGTTTGGAATTATTGGGATAAAATTATAGGGATTTTTGAAAACTGTTCAATTAAAATAATTGACGTTGTAAACTTATAAACAATAATTTTCTAATAAATAATAACAGGGATTAAGATTTTTAAAACTAGAATACATCTATGTCCATCTCAGGTACCTAAACCGTGTTTATTTTAAATCTCATCTCAATCGGTCCAGTAGTTAATGTGTGATTTAAAAACAAACATACACACACACACACACACACACACACACACACACACACACACTTTCAGATTTATAATTTGATATTAAGAAATATAAATTGTTATTAAAACGTCACTGTTATACAGTTAACACATATTCCAAAACTAAATCCTAAATAATTAAGTTGGACTGGGTACGTAGTAGCATGGAGTTTTTTAAAACGGGAATAGGCCTATGTTTATCCAGGTTACCTGAATCATGTTCATACTGAATATTATCTCAATCGGTCCAGTAGTTAACGCGTGATTGAATAACAAACAAACAAACGAACTTTCAGAAATATAATATGAAATTAAACTATTAAGATGAGATGAAAATAGCCTATCTTCATAAATTGATACTAGAAAACTAGTAATAAGTAAGACCTATTCAGAATGACATGGTTAGTATTTAATTTTCAGGAAAAGTAATGTACACAACAAATCTTAAAGCTGTAACTTTGAAATAATAAATAAATTTGTCCCGAACAATTTTTAAATTTAATAGTGCAAGCACTGAAATCATAATTTTTAAAACGTTTGTACGTAGTGCAAAGTTTAAACAACAAAACGTTATATAATTTCATTGTCTTGTTTTTTATTTTTCCATTTTCTCGCTTTCCAATGCTTTTCGCTACACTGATCCTTTGTCATAAAGTTTGGGCGTTAAGAAGAAAAACTCTGCCTTTTTCGTACTTCAAACAATTTGAATTTTCTTTTGCTTCATTCCCATCCAGTGCTTTCATTTACCTCTACTGTACTTCACTATGGCCACCAAATTGGGATGAACGCGTTACGTATTCAATGCTGAAATTATTGTATAAGTGTAAGTGCAGCCACTAAAAGCTACACTCCACTATCTCTGTTTCACTTTCACTAGCAGCACTTACGTTGAACACAACAGATTCGGTTTTGAATGCTTAGTTCGCTCCGCTCAGTGCAACTTCTGTCCTAAGGCTGACACAAATTTATTTCAGTTTTACTGTACTCTATTATACTTAAATCTACTCAACTTCACTCTATTCTGCTTTATATTTACTTCACATCGAAATGTTTCTATTTAGGCCGTCAATAGCTTCAAACATTTTGAGTGAAGATGAATACTTGAAGGTTTCTTGCAATAATTTCACAAAGTCTCGATCAGTTACAAATTTTTTTACATTTATTCATTTTATAGTTATATTACAACAGTCATACATGTTTTATTTTACAGATGGCATTGAAATAAACTTAAATTACAATTTAACAGTCCCTATATGTATGACAAACGGTTATTGAATGTGTGCTATGGTCTAGTCGCAGTTAAAGCGGGAATGGTCTCGTTTGGCTGATTTTTGTGTTCAGCTCGAGCTGTAAATACAGTTGAAACTGGCAGCATTTCCTGCTGGCACTTATTTATTGCAAACGTAATTTAAAATACATGAGGTGTACAAGGGATTATAAATACAATTTAAATTCGGATTTGTGTGGGGAAATTTAAACAAAAAAAAACATTTTGCAGGGTTGAAGTAACATATTGTGAATGAAATGTTTTTTTTGTAGAATGTAATTAAAATATTAATTCGTATTACAAAAACAAACTGATACAATAATTACAAATTTATAGTATCAATGTTTTTCATTATTTATGAAATTACATGGATGCATGTATTATTTCAATTGCATAGCCTATACATTTTATACTATAATGTATGTAATTTTACAATTATACAAATACAATTTAATATTACTTTTTTTTAAGTAACAGTAGTAATCGTTTTGCTTACGTCTTTTATTCAATTAAATATTAAGCTTAATTTTTAATAAGACATATTTAAAATCTTTATTAACATAACTATAACACTTTAAAATCCCCGCGTGCAGACTAGCTGCACTTATTCAGAGGATTTAGATGACCCTCGCGTTACCCGAGTCTAACACACACTCACACTTACAAAACTACACTTACAGTACGACTTTAACACTTTACACTCACACTTACATTTAGGGAGGCGGTAATAACCTCAATGTGCTTTTCTCCTTAAAAAAAAAAACACTTTAAAATTTCTTTTCAATGTTAGTTATATTGAGTTAATATCACAATACTGTTTTTTAGTTATTAAAATTTGCAATTACATCTTACAAATAGGATCAAATGCCTAATATTATGTCTAATTGATAAACACTTAACAGGTAACAATGTTATCATAAGCTAATGTCTTACAAATTTGTTAATGCAGGTAGAAGCAATAAGTTTTAGCATACGGACATTTTTGTTTTGCATAAAAGTCTGATTAACTATTTAAAAAAGACGGGCGTTTTAGACATTAAAAAATGTTATATTTTACCTCAAAAATTGTTTTTGAAAATCTGATTTCACTATCATAATCATCGTTAAAATCTGTATTACGATTTTGCAAATTTTTGATTGTTCATCTACAATAATATTAAAAATAAAATTGACATTTTTTTTTCTTTTCAAAAGGCGGTGGGGAAAGGTTTCATTTTCATATTTTTGATGCATTTTGATAGTTTAAAATTGTAATTTATACGATATTAATACAGGTTTCAATAGAATCTGCTAGGCTGTGCAGAAAAATTGTAGGACAAAAAAATAATCGGAAATTCGCTCCAATCACGTCAGCGTGCCACGATCATTTAAGTATCACACAGCGTATTTACGGTAAGCCGAGCCAGGACTAGATCCGAGTTGAGTGTTTGCTGTTACTGATAATTAATTGACAGTTTGACTGACAACTTCCTTCCTGCATCATGCAGAACTAATCTTTGGCTGAGTGCTGGTGCATAAATGCTGCAGCATCCGTTAAATAATTAAAATAATATTTTTATTTAACATTTATTCGGTATTGTATTTTTAATATTAAATTATTCGCAACTAGACCGTAAAACAATTATGTAATTATATTATCGATTTATTTAAAAGTAATCGATTTGACTTTCAGAATAACATATTAGCTAATTAGTGATTTAAATAACGTTTCTCATAATCCAAAACACAGTAATAATCTTCTAATAACAATATTCGTATTTATTAATAATCACTATACTTCCAATTGAAATACGTTTCATGCAAACTATATTATTTTTCTTGCAAATACTTAACTATGTGGAAAATGTATAAACGCTATTTTCTAACAAAAATTGTCTTGAAAGCTTCTGTAAAAAACAAAACATCGATAACTGAGAAAAGAAAAGAAATTAAGTATTTGTAATTCTTCCATAAAAATTACAGAAGAGATTGTTCTGAACATTATAACAGCAATTATTGGCTAATTTACGGATAATACAAAATGTAAAGCATGTAATCATAATCGTAACCTACAATAAGAATATATTACAAAAAAACACAGGAAAAAGTACAAATTGTATTAAAAAACTCCCAAGAATTACATTCATATCCTCTGATACAAGAAACAATTTTGTTTCTCTCCTATTTAATATTATGAAATAAAAATGATCAAATGTATTTTCAAAGCACTCAATTAATTTGTAAACAAAACTTAATTATTAAAGCAACTTATTATTTGATTTGTGCACTAATAAGTTGTATTGAAACTGAAAGAAGGGTGGAATTGAACAATATGAGACGTGGCTCGTGTAACAATAGGCTGTTATCTAGTTTGGAGTCTGTTTTAATTAAAAGGAGACGCTAAAGGTAAGAGAAGTAATTTGCAAGGACTTGAACAACTGGGCAATTGAGAACTTTCTATTGTTAGTTTGTAACCTTGAGTTATTTAATAATGTATACTAAGGAATGCCTGTATCAATAATATTACCATTAGTATGCAAGTCTCAAAGTGTTAACCAATCCTATTATTGTTTAAAAAAATCAACATAGGACATATTTTTGTAAATAGCATCAAACATGTTTTTATATATATTTATATACAATTTTTAAAACTATAACTTACAATTCTATATAGATTTCACTTCACATCGTTATCTTAAACATTTATAAATTCCGTCTTTTACTATTTCATTAATAATTGTTAAAGGTGTTCCTCTTATTTCAATCTCATTTAAGATTTTTAAACCCATCCAAGTTACTCGTTTTCATGATTGATATAATCTATGGTGCAAATACATTGATTACACTTCATGTAATTCAGTTTAATTATTAAAAAAAAATGGTTAAAACGAAAATATAAGAGCTCAAACAAAATTTATGGATCAGATATTAGATATTCTATATTGCCAAAAAATGTTAACCATAAAGACAACCTACTTTTTACAAAAACATTGCCGCTCCAATCCCGTCATATTTTCAATAATTATTGCGCTCAGGAGGGAAATGACCTGAAACATCAAGCGGCACAAGTAACTGAAGACTATGTTTCAAGGCAAGAGGTTCAACGACTGTGTTCTTCATTTGTTTTTTTACAATTTTATATTTCGTCTATTTTATCTACATCGTAATTTTATTTTGAACTTAGTTCACTGTTTTTTTGTTGTAAGTCTTCAAAAATAACGAATATGTAAAGTTAAGAAATTTTCATAATTTTGCTTTTTATTTTTTCACAATTACTTAGATATCGGTTTTGTAGATGGTTCTCAAATCAAATGTGAAAAGTTACCAATATGTACTGGTTGGGAGCAACAAATAGTACTAGCAACAACTGGAAGTAAGTAGCTCCAACAATGAATTCGATAATAATTGGAAAAATATATAATTTTTTTAACACTTATCGCCGCATAATAAGTTATACAGTTACGCACAACACTGTACTGATGCTAGAATTAAGCAGGACTTTCCATCTTAATAGCTCAAGCGTTTTCGTATAGCTTAACTAGTTAAAGTAGTAACTAAATAGTTATTTTAGCATTTAAGTATTGAAGTAAGCTGGATAAGCTACTTGTAAATATCGTGTGTTAATTATGACAAATAAAGAAATAACTGATTACATATCAGTTCGTTAAGGTTACATTAATGCAAACAAAATGTATTTCTACCTTTTAATATAAAATTTACTGTACTTAGATTAATAAACCGATTAGATCTACAGTGTTGCCGCATTTCTTACTTTAAGTTTACGTTTTATTATTCTACACAGATGCAGAACATTGTGACAGAATCTATGCTTGAATTGCCTCCAATCTCACTCACATCACGTCATGTAGCTGTTGCCTATCTGTGGTTGCATCCACTTCAGCAATACGGATGGGAATGGCGTGAGATGAATATAAAGAACGACAAACTTATATTAACACAAAACTTTCTTCAGACTATCCCAAGATCGTATTAAAGGTATTAAAAGCAACTTGATACTAGCATTCAATAACCATTATAAGTTGAAAGTTCTCAATAAATTGTTTAAAAAAAAGACGCAAAAGATAAATTTTAATAATATTTTAAAAACTAAATTCTAACTTCAATCAACTCACTTTTTTTATTTTAAATTTAAAATATTTTACAAAAAACTAAAGTTACAATTGTTTAATTACTTGTACACTGAATGTCCCGATAGCAGCAAACAAAAACAAACAATGGCTTAATTATAATTCTTTTAAAACGTCTCGACACAAAGTTTATTAAAAATGTAAACTAAGTACAATTTTATAGTTTCTGCACGATTTATTTTCTTTATAAAAAAATAACCCAATTGAATTCGGAAATTGGAAAAGCTTTTGCCGGAAATTCTATGTAAAGATAAACCTGAACTGAAAGAGGTTTTTGTCTACGTCACATCCGGTGAACTTTGATTTGATCAAAGCAAAGGAACAGACACGGCTGTGATCCGAGTTCCAATGATTTATTTCCGGTTAAACTTTCTAAAAGAACAAAACCACGAAACGTACGGAAACGGGATTGATCATAGTGTAGACCATCGCGTTTGTTTCAATGAAGAAATGCCGTAACTTGAGGTTGAAGAGCGTTTATAAGACGGTCGAATTAAATGCAGAAATTAATAAAACAGAAAAAACTCATTAGTGAATAACAATCAACATTATTTATAATAAACTATAATTTTAAAATTATCTTTGTAATATTGAAAAATTATCAACGAGTATTGAAACAACAGAACTGTTGGTAAAAATCAAGTTAAAAAACAACTTCAAATCAAGTTCCCAAATAATAAGCAAATTAAACGAAATAATAATATCAGTGCCAGACTTTTAATCGCAACACTGAAGTAGGAAAATGTGTTCAATTTAAATAAACGGAATTGGACAATTTGTAAGGAAATTTACGTTCAATTTTAGATTTATATTAATTCAATAAAATTTAAAGTTGTAGATGTAGTTTATTGTTATATTAAGATAGAGTAATTAACTTGAATATCTTATTATTTGAACACAATTATGTTTATGCTGTTAGTGCCTGAAACATTAAGTAGCTAATGCTAGCTTTATGTAGGCTGCTGCTTTAGGCTAATGCTGGCTTTATGTAGCCTGCTCCTGTAGGCTAATGCTGGCTTTATGTAGAATGCAGCTGTAGGCTAATGCTGGCTTTATGTAGGATGCTGCTGTAGGCTAATGCTGGCTTTATGTAGGCTGCTGCTGTAGGCTAATGCTGGCTTTATGTAGGCTGCTGCTGTAGGCTAATGCTGGCTTTATGTAGTCTGCTCCTGTAGGCTAATGCTGGCTTTATGTAGGATGCTGCTGTAGGCTAATGCTGGCTTTATGTAGGCTGCTGCTGTAGGCTAATGCTGGCTTTATGAAGGCTGCTGCTGTAGGCTAATGCTGGCTTTATGTAGCCTGCTGCTGTAGGCTAATGCTGGCTTTATGTAGGATGCAGCTGTAGGCTAATGCTGGCTTTATGTAGGATGCTGCTGTAGGCTAATGCTGGCTTTATGTAGGCTGCTGCTGTAGGCTAATGCTGGCTTTATGTAGGCTGCTGCTGTAGGCTAATGCTGGCTTTATGTAGCCTGCTCCTGTAGGCTAATGCTGGTTTTATGTAGGATGCTGCTGTAGGCTAATGCTGGCTTTATGTAGGCTGCTGCTGTAGGCTAATTCTGGCTTTATGTAGCCTGCTCCTGTAGGCTAATGCTGGCTTTATGTAGGATGCTGCTGTAGGCTAATGCTGGCTTTATGTAGGCTGCTGCTGTAGGCTAATGCTGGCTTTATGTAGGCTGCTGATGTAGGCTAATGCTGGCTTTATGTAGCCTGCTCCTGTAGGCTAATGCTGGCTTTATGTAGGATGCTGCTGTAGGCTAATGCTGGCTTTATGTAGGCTGCTGCTGTAGGCTAATGCTGGCTTTATGTAGGCTGCTGCTGTAGGCTAATGCTGGCTTTATGTAGGATGCTGCTGTAGGCTAATGCTGGCTTTATGTAGGCTGCTGCTGTAGGCTAATGCTGGCTTTATGTAGGCTGCTGCTGTAGGCTAATGCTGGCTTTATGTAGGCTGCTGCTGTAGGCTAATGCTGGCTTTATGTAGGATGCTGCTGTAGGCAAATGCTGGCTTTATGTAGGCTGCTGCTGTAGGCTAATGCTGGCTTTATGTAGGCTGCTGCTGTAGGCTAATGCTGGCTTTATGTAGGCTGCTGCTGTAGGCTAATGCTGGCTTTATGAAGGCTGCTGCTGTAGGCTAATGCTGGCTTTATGTAGGCTGCTGTTGTAGGCTAATGCTGGCTTTATGTAGGCTGCTGCTGTAGGCTAATGCTGGCTTTATGAAGGCTGCTGCTGTAGGCTAATGCTGGCTTTATGAAGGCTGCTGCTGTAGGCTAATGCTGGCTTTATGTAGGCTGCTGCTGTAGGCTAATGCTGGCTTTATGTAGGATGCTGCTGTAGGCTAATGCTGGCTTTATGTAGGCTGCTGCTGTAGGCTAATGCTGGCTTTATGAAGGCTGCTGCTGTAGGCTAATGCTGGCTTTATGTAGCCTGCTGCTGTAGGCTAATGCTGGCTTTATGTAGGATGCAGCTGTAGGCTAATGCTGGCTTTATGTAGGATGCTGCTGTAGGCTAATGCTGGCTTTATGTAGGCTGCTGCTGTAGGCTAATGCTGGCTTTATGTAGGCTGCTGCTGTAGGCTAATGCTGGCTTTATGTAGGCTGCTGCTGTAGGCTAATGCTGGCTTTATTGCCTTAAAACTAACGACTGTCTCACGGCGCCGAAATAATATATATGTATGTATGTATATATATATATATATATATATATATATATATATATATATATATACATATATTTATTTATTTATTTATATATATCCTACATAACTCATAGCAATAATTCAATTCGTGATATGCTAGTTTAAACAATTACTAATACTTTATGTTTCAAGAAAACCATAATATGTAAACGTGTGCTACTCATAATATTGAAAACTTTTAACTGGTTTTGAATAAATCAAGCTTTACGTTATCGGAAACAGTCGGATACGTATAATATTATACGTATAATGTTAATACCCTTTGAATTAACAAGTTTCTATTAAAAATACCACTTAACTTTGTAATATTCTGTCATATTAAATCCATAACTTTTTAAACCAAATTGAATATTTATAAATAAAAAAAATAAAATTAACACAATATTTTTACTTTTTAAATCCATACCACTTTTACAAAGGACATTGTAATGAAAACTGGATTTTCTGTCAAGAGTATAAGATGAAGGGAAATGCACTGCATTAGCTGTATCGCCGGGAAGTGAAGGATCATAATACATGAAAAGCTTTATTTGCTTCTAGTTTACAGTACTAATTTAAAATAATTATTTGATGTTCTAAAAACGTTTTTGCAATTAAAGGTTTTAAAATATCGACAACGTTACTTTTTTTAAATTCTGTCTGAAAAAGTTATTAGAATAATTATTATTTGTTCGATTGTGGTTATAAAACAATAATCGTATATCAGGTACTTCACTTTTCTATTAAACACTTTTGTATAACAGTTTTCTCTATAATTATATGTCTTAGAAGTTTATATACACTAGTTTATACTATAGTTGATGTTATAGAGTAGTATATAAAGAAAAATTTTAATATTAAATTTTATAATACTTAATATTAAATGTTTAACAATTATGTTAGTAGTGTAACACTTTCTAAATGTCAATATATATATATATATATATATATATATATATATATATATATATAAATTACTAATACTAATTATTTTAATAATATTAAATGTAATCATGTTTTCATTAATAACCGACATACTGTAAGGATTGAGTAAGAGGTGTTTGTTTTACTCAATCTTCAGAATTACAAAGACATAAGGATTTTAAATGAGTTGGTCTAAATGTTATAAGACACCTTACTCCTTAAATACTGCACTCATATCTTTAAAATTTTGGTAAACTTACTTAACCCGAAAGGTACTCCAAGCAGAACAATAACCATATTAATGTTCAAAGTTTCTAAGGCAATCAATTATGCACTCGCTCGATTTAATGTTTCTTAAGCTACACAATTAATTGAATTTAGAAAATTTATATGTTAAAAAAATATCAACTAGTAAAAGAAATAAATTAATTAAATTTTAAAAACATGATTTGAAAAAGTATTATATTAAATATAAATCAACCTAATGAAAACAGCTTTAACAATTTCAATAAAAGCTCTATTAAAAGAATATAACAAATTACGTATTTTTAGAGATCCATAGGGCTCTCATTTTCTTACAAATGAAGTGAGAATATTAAAATACCAATTACACACATAACCTAATACAAATGTAACCTAATTACACCGCATTACCTAATTAGGTATTAGGTTAAATGTATAACCTAATTACACATGTACCCTAATACAACACACAAGATAAACTAAGTTTTTTTTAACATAAAACCGATTTATATTATTCATTAACGTAACACTCCATTCCCTTAAGACCTCTCTCTTACCATTTTCAAAATTCTTCCGCTCTTCAACTGACTGGTTAAAAACAATTTTATGGATTACTTGAACCGACCGCTCTCGTTTTTGACCTCAGTTCAGTTTAGTTAACAATAATATCTATGTTTCTTACTTACTTAATGAGTAAACTGACTTTATTTACTGAAATGTTTGGAATAAATATTATTAATAATCTATTATAACTTGGACATTTTCTTCTCTTGTTAAATTTCATTTTGAATCCTTTTATTTAAAAAAAATCGTTCTTGTATGTCTGGCTTTTAAGTTTTGAAATTTTCACGTTTATAAATTTTTTGAAAAGACTCGGAGATTTAACTATAATTGTTTGTAAGGTAAGAGCTTCATTGTGCTTCACTAATATTATATTGATAGCAATGTTTCGAACAGCCATTAATAGTTAAGCTCATTAATGAGGGAAACATGTAACATGTGAGCAGCGTTGATAACACACGTTAGTTGTATAAACTGTGCACGTATGTTGATAATTGCCTGTTCCATTTCCCTGTAAATCAACTTCTACAGATTGCGCTAAAGTGGGACGTTCAGTAAACACTTTCAGTAAATGGCGATTCAGTTATGAAAAGTTATTTGATCGTACTAAATGCAAAATAATAATGTAACAAATATATTTTGATGTTTGTAATTTTTGTGGTTCTAATTTGTGTACTGTGTGTTTAATGCATACTGTAATTTATAACAATATTAACTTATAATTAAACTAATTAATTATAATCACAAGAGTCTGCACAATACGTGATCGTTCTATTGCTAGGAAATGTAATTTATTTTATAAGAAACGTTTCATTATTAAGTTACAAGAAGCAACTGATTAAAGTTTAAGACAGAGTGGAATAATTAAGCTTTGATATTTATAAGCTTCCTCTATAGAAAATCCTCTGCAGCGAAATTAAACAGCACAAGATTTTCTCTTGAGGTTTAATAAAGATTTCGCTTTGCATTCCCTTAAATACACTTGTTATATTTCTTATCTGACTGTGGAATTTAATTAAAAACACATCGTGACTTTTAACAATTGCTTTTCGCTTATTTATTTATATAAACTATTAATATAAATTTTAGTTTTCAATGATAAATACATTAACAAAGCTTTGTATCCAGAAAAATTGTACTTACCAGTAGTTTCTCCACTTTGGAAATCACAGAATACATAAACTTTGTATCTGCCGTAGCAAACGATATAATATACTGATTGAATAATATATTGATCGGATGGAACTTAAACCGTGAATTTACGAACCAGCTTTAAAAGGTAAATGGCAAAAAATAATAATTATTTTTTTATATAATATCATTGATAACAGTTAATATTGAATATTTAGAGAAATTGCGCATTATGACCTTCTCAAAGACAACACATTATAACATATACGTAGTGAGCCAGACAGACGAAGACCTTACGCAAATCATAGATAAACTAATAAACTGGATATTATTACAACGAACCTAATTGATTTATAGCAGAGGATCGAAATAAACCAGAGGTTGATATTAATATAATATGCAGTAAGTAACGACATCAAGTTGCTCAGCTAGAAAAGCAAGTGCTACACGGTCGAATAAAACAGCGTTCCATTTTCTTAATTGACACATTTATAACCTGTAGCATGACTTGCTCGTGATATATAATTCACTTTAAGTTTTCATCTTAAATTTATTCACTACATATGACAACAAATTTATAAAATTTTAGTGCAGTTTACGGTACATTTAGATAACTGAACGAAAAAGTATTATTTAATAAAAATAAATAAGAATAAGTTGAAGTGTGAGCTGCGTGATAGTGGAAACAAAACTTAATACTTCATAAGACTTCAAAGAGTACTTCATAACACTGAGCAGAAATAATAACAAATATAACTTTAATTAGATTCTTTTAAAACGTTGAATGTTTTACGTGTGTACACTGTGTTTGAGGAAAAAATGCATTTCTTGAATATAAAAATTTCCTTTTCTTACATCGTTTGTCTGTTTTGTAAAATTATGAGGAAGCGCCAAAACTAGATACCTAAATTAATAAAACAATATTTTTACTATAAAAATGTAATAAAAAAAGAGTAAGGGGTATTGAAAAAAGAACATGAAAATACCATTAGTATTAGACTTATTATATTTTCACACTTTGTAAACCTTAACTGAAAATTTCTCGTTTACTCGAAAAAGGAATACTATCCCATTTTTCCTACTGACGAAGGATACAATAATTTAGGGAAATATTTTACGGGTAGAACAATACGTTAAGCGGTGGCTTAACTTGAACAATATTTCTTTTATTGTACATAATAACCGAAAACATAAATTTTATGGGTTGGTACGAAAATTTGAAATAGTGTTTTAAATCAGATAAATTCGTTACGAGATGGCTTAACTTGAACAATATTTCTTTTAGTGTACATAATAACCGACAACATAAATTTTATGGGTAGGTACGAAAATTTGAAATAGTGTTTTAAATCAGATAAATTCGTTACGAGATGGCTTAACTTGAACAATATTTCTTTTAGTGTACATAATAACCGACAACATAAATTTTATGGGTAGGTACGAAAATTTGAAGTAGTGTTTTAAATCAGATAAATTCGTTACGAGATGGCTTAACTTCAACAATATTCTTTTAGTGTACATAATAACCGACAACATAAATTTTATGGGTAGGTACGAAAATTTGAAATAGTGTTTTAAATCAGATAAATTCGTTACGAGATGGCTTAACTTGAACAATATTTCTTTTAGTGTACATAATAAAAGACAACATAAATTTTATGGGTAGGTACGAAAATTTGAAGTAGTGTTTTAAATCAGATAAATTCGTTACGAGATGGCTTAACTTGAACAATATTCTTTTAGTGTACATAATAACAGACAACATAAATTTTGTGGGTAGGTACGAAAATTTGAAGTAGTGTTTTAAATCAGATAAATTCGTTACGAGATGGCATAACTTGAACAATATTCTTTTAGTGTACATAATAACAGACAACATAAATTTTGTGGGTAGGTACGAAAATTTGAAGTAGTGTTTTAAATCAGATAAATTCGTTACGAGATGGCATAACTTGAACAATATTTCTTTTAGTGTACATAATAACAGACAACATAAATTTTATGGGTAGGTAGGAAAATTTGAAGTAGTGTTTTAAATCAGATAAATTCGTTACGAGATGGCTTAACTTGAACAATATTTCTTTTAGTGTACATAATAACAGACAACATAAATTTTATGGGTAGGTAGGAAAATTTGAAGTAGTGTTTTAAATCAGATAAATTCGTTACGAGATGGCTTAACTTGAACAATATTTCTTTTAGTGTACATAATAACAGACAACATAAATTTTATGGGTAGGTAGGAAAATTTGAAGTAGTGTTTTAAATCAGATAAATTCGTTACGAGATGGCTTAAGTTCAACAATTTTTCTTTAGTGTAATTTTTCATACTTCATAACAAAACACATGTAACACATACTTCACCACACATTTTAACACATCCGTTAAAACACATTAATCAGACAAGAAAACTCGAAGTTATAAGGTAGCATCATTTCAGCGTATGTCTTTTAGTGTAACATTTGTCTTACTTCATAACAGTATAAGTCTTATTAAATTTTACTAGTAAGAAATTCAAAGTAGAGTTTGAACGTAGATGAATCTTTGGTGTCTCTTAGTTTAACATTTGTCTGATTTCATAACAAAACAAATCTTAAATTTCAGATAAAGTTTAAAAATTAAACATGATGTAATGGTAATTCGATTTACAAAGAGATTATTGTAGGAACTGTGTTAGTAATAGTTAAATTATAGCAGATTTGATTAAAATTTTTAAAATGCAAAAGCTCCTTTCTGTAGCTGAAGTTGAAGCTTGAACAGAAGTTTAACTGCTTTGAATCCGACGTTTATAAATCTTCTCAAGTTGTTAACTTTTAAAACGAGATTCACCTTATTTTACTTGGCAGTGATAAATTCCACTTCAAATATTTCGTTACTTGATGGCATAAGTTATCCCAAAGTACTTAGTGTCTTATTTAGCTCAAAGTCTTCATCATAAATTAAGATTACAAAATACGATGTGAAGATTATTAAACAACTTTAATAAATTGTATACAAAATTTTGACTGATAAATTGTTTCTGATTCTTCAACGATCTTCATCTATCCACGTTTTATAGCTTTATTTCGACCATATTTTGTATTTAATATGTAAACATAACTAAATACTATTGCATACTTTTCCATTTATTATTTTTAGTTATTTTTTGCATACTTTAAAATCAGTTATTGTTTATTTCCAAATTTGTGTTTCCCAAGATTGAAATTAACTGAGATTGTCTATTAATTGACATGTAAATTCCACGCGCGTGCACACACAACACACACACACACACACACACACACACACACACACACACACACACACACACACACACACACACACACACATATATATATATATATATATATATATATATATATATATATATATATATATATTATTATTATTATTATTATTATTATCTGCGTATAGACCCTGATGGATCACGCAAAGCACTCCGACTCATGTCTTGCTCCTTCTAATACTCCACACCTCCCACCTCCCTCATCCTGTCCCCATGAATCCTCTTCCGCTCCTCCGTCCATTTTACCCCTGCTCTCTTTTGGATTTCATTCTCTGGGACCTTCCAACCGAGCATCTTTCTCCTGTATGCGTTTCTGTCTTCAACGTCTGTTGAGTCTATTTCTGCGTCATGTAGGTCTATTCTGACTTTTGCGATCCACGACGTTGTTGATTTGACACCTTGTATATACTTAAGGATTCTGTTTTGCAAGTCTCGTTGTTGGGTGTCTACTGATGTGTCCATAGAACCGAAGCCTCCTTCTTCTGATATCTGCTGCCAGGTTCGATATCTTCTCAGTGGTCTTCCGAGAGTGCAACCTGTATCCATCTTCTGTTAATCTCTGGCCAAGGATCTTCCGCAAGATTTTGCGATCTTCCTTCAAAATATCCTCCATGGTAGCTTTTGTGTGGAGCTATATCACGCTTGCATATAATACCTCCGGTGTTATGTCTGTGTTGTAGTGTCTGATTTTTGTGTGCGTCGACATACATCTCTTATTGTAGATATCACGCGTTATAACAAGAGCCCTCTTCATTCTCAGTAGCCGAATCTTTTGCGCAGCCATCTCGCCACCTGTGGGTTCACGAATTTCTCCCAGATATTTGAAGTGCTTGACTCTGTTCATCTTACCATACTTTGTGTTTAGTTCTTGAATATTTAATTTTGAAGAGAAGAATTCGGTTTTTTTAAACGAGATCTGTAGACCGACCCTCTCTGCACATTCCTTTAGGACTTCTATCTGTTTAATTACTGTTGTTTCATTATCTGTGAGTATGACTAGGTCATCTGCAAAAGCTAGGTACGCGATTTCTGTGTTGTCCTTAGGTCTTCCAAGTCGAACTGGTTTATATATATATATATATATATATATATATATATATATATATATAGTTATTTTATCCCAAGACTCCCTTCATTTCCTAATACGTAAATATTAAAAAAATATTATAAAAGGTAACTGCAATTTTTATAATTTACACGTCAAAAATTCTATGATATTCAGTGAACAACGTAAAGTCTCAAGAGTTTGCTTTTAACATTTCTTGTGTGGAAAATATGTTTAATGTGTGTGTGTGTGTGCGCGCTCGCGCGCGTGCGTGTGTGTGTGTGCGTGCGCGCGCGCGTATGTGTACAAAAAATCATCTTAAATATTTTTCTTTAAATGATTTTTTTAAATATAATATTTTATTACTTCTTTAATAATAAAATGTGTTATCACAGAATTTAATAACCGACTTGAATATTCACAAAACGAAGGTTGCATAAATATTTCAGTTTCTTGATTGCCCCTTAGACTAATGATGTTTCTTGTGTTCAAATCCCTTAAGGGTTTTCTACCGCTGCTGCCTCCAAATCCCTAAACAGTGAAGGTTCATTTTATCATACTTTGATCCAACCTATCTCCGTCATCACTGTAGAACCATTAATTAATATTTGCATAATAAATAAGTTTTTTTAATGTATAATTTGTTTCGGTGTCAAAATAAAAAACAAAATACATAGACATATGTCTCACAAATAACACATATCATATACCTGTAGATGATATATGTAATTAATCAAGTAAATAAATTCTGTTTCAAACGATGGTCGCTGAAATATCAACGCAGAACAAATATCGCGACAAGAGTTTTGTACCTGAAGTATTATCCGTTTATAATTTGTAGAAGTTTGCCGAAAGTGTTTGGTGATGTGATAATGAATGTCAATAAAAGGA
>CM040184.1:19412463-19437463 GCA_022606455.1 Callitettix versicolor | reverse complement strand
TAAAATAAATGTTCGAAAAATATATTTTTTTAAATTATTCGAAAGTAATAAAATATCCAGTAATATAACAACTAATAACTTATTGAGGTTAAATATTTTTAAATATCCCTCTGATTGTCTAGAAAGTTAAGTTTAAGCTGAGCCACCAAGTACGGAGTGAAAATCAACGGCAATCGGTAGCGGAGTTCAGTCAGTTTTAAAGAACTCCTTTTTATATCTTAAGTGTAAATATTTTTAAATCTCTCTCTGATTGTCTAGATAGTTAAGTTTAAGCTGAGCCACCAAGTACGGAGTGAAAATCAACGGCAATCGGTAGCGGAGTTCAGTCAGTTTTAAAGAACTCCTTTTTGTATCTTAAGTGTAAATATTTTTAAATCTCTCTCTGATTGTCTAGAAAGTTAAGTTTAAGCTGAGCCATCAAGTACGGAATGAAAATCAACGGCAATCGGTAGCGGAGTTCAGTCAGTTTTAAAGAACTCTTTTTTATATCTTAAGTGTAAATATTTTTAAATCTCTCTCTGATTGTCTAGAAAGTTAAGTTTAAGCTGAGCCACCAAGTACGGAATGAAAATCAACGGCAATCGGTAGCGGAGTTCAGTCAGTTTTAAAGAACTCTTTTTTATATCTTAAGTGTAAATATTTTTAAATCTCTCTCTGATTGTCTAGAAAGTTAAGTTTAAGCTGAGCCACCAAGTACGGAGTGAAAATCAACGGCAATCGGTAGCGGAGTTCAGTCAGTTTTAAAGAACTCCTTTTTATATCTTAAGTGTAAATATTTTTAAATATCTCTCTGATTGTCTAGAAAGTTAAGTTTAAGCTGAGCCACCAAGTACGGAGTGAAAATCAACGGCAATCGGTAGCGGAGTTCAGTCAGTTTTAAAGAACTCCTTTTTATATCTTAAGTGTAAATATTTTTAAATCTCTCTCTGATTGTCAAGAAAGTTAAGTTTAAGCTGAGCCACCAATTACGGAGTGAAAATCAACGGCAATCGGTAGCGGAGTTCAGTCAGTTTTAAAGAACTCCTTTTTATATCTTAAGTGTAAATATTTAGGCCTAATGTAACGGATACTAGGAAACCATTACCGTTACCTAAGTAACAAGAAATAATAAGTTTGAAGGCACAGTCAGCTTGGTGGGGAAGCGACGTCAGCTTCAAAAACCAACCTGGACAGAGTTGAACCCAGCGATGCCGCTTCACTCCGCTCGTTCTGTTAGGCTCTCAGTTAAGTTTTCAATGCGTTGTCCGTCCCGCTTAGCACAACTCCGCTCCGTACTTGGTGGCCACCCGGTCAGAAGAAGTTATCGTTACAAAGGATAATAAATTTGTTATAATTTTTCTTTTACTTAAGATACATAAAATGCGTATTTCAATTCAAAATCAAAATAGTAAATTTTGTTATTTTTTTAGTTTTCTAAGAAATATTCAACATTTTTTAAAATAAGTGTTTCTGAAATTCTGTATTAACGTTTACGATATGAATACTATCTGTAAGCCTTCATTTCTTCAATCAAATGTCTTTTAGTTAGTACTACAAACCTTCCTAAAAAGTTTTAAAAATCAAAAAACAAAAAAACGTAACGAAATTATTAGCCTCAATGTTAAACGTGTTTATAATTAAATAGTTAATGGCTATTATAATTGACAACTACGTTTTCAGAAGTAACAGATTTTCTCATACGAGTTGAAAAAATAAGTCTACTGTTTAATCAATTGATAAATAATAAGTAATGAAACAATATAACCTATATTTTTAAGTCTTGCAATACTTATATTTTGTTCTTATTTTTTTCCAAATAAATCTTTTAAAAGATAAATCAAATCAATAAATTAAATAATTCTTGACTGTAACATAACTTTGGTAATGGTAACAAAGTTAGCGTACTTTAAGTAGCGCGGGTATTGTGCAGCTGCATTGCAATGAAGGTCATTACTTATTCATTGTTTTGGCCACTACAGTTCCCGGAAATGGTGGAAATCAATGTAGTGTGAAACGTGTGCATCAGTCGTAAAAGCTCTAGGCCGGCAAACTGCGCCAGTTTACAGTTTTATGGTCTCAACCGCAATGAATGTGGTACGATAATTTTAATTATAAACAAATTTTAAAAGTGAAACCAATAAATGATTGCATTGAATGTATTTATCAACATTTCAAACTTTTAATAAGTAATTCTTATTACTTAAGGCTAAAGCTAAATATTATTTAAAAGTACGACATAAAACTATACAAGTTTAATTAGCCGGGCCGCCTCGGTGGCCCAAAAACTTACGTCATTTTTTGTGTATATGCTGACACTGCTTAGCACTTGATACATTTGGGAAAAACTTGATCGAAATTTGTACTTTGGTATTAATAGTATGCAGTGTCAGGTGATATATCGAAAATAAAACAAAGGCAAGTTGAGGTAGCAACACTTACAATATAACTTTCCATATTATCAAGTTTAACTTGAACTTCTTTACTTTTTGCCGCGTGCTGAAAAGTTAAATTGCTTTTCTTTCAAGCAAAATTTATGTTCGTTAAAAGTAAATCCATTTTTCACACAAATAACATGACTATATTATCGTCTACCTTATATTATAGAAAATATAAATTAATCTTTGGCCGATACAATTATTACTTTCTTTACTCATATTAAACAATTTTAGTTTTATAAGAAAATGTTTTAATGTAAATCATGAAAAATAAAATTAAACTGTATTTTCATAAATTCTCGTAAATGAAGTAGTTGAAGGCGAAATAATCGATATTGTGTTACAATAAATGAATGTATGCTTGTAGTTTAGCAAATCTTTCAAATTTGACATTATGATTTAATTCAATTTGCAACTTTATTTTGTAGAAATTACAAAAATTAACGATTAGAAGGCAAATCTTATTAAAAATATTCCTCTTATATATATATATATCTTATAGTTTTTTTTATTAAATTATACCTCCTATTCACACTTTTTTAACCTTTAGTATATTTTATTACATGTATAGGCCTACGTAAAAATTATACATAATCCACACACAAAAATATAGGATCATTTCAAAATTGTTAACTTTATTGAAATTTTAATATTATTATATTTATAAACATAGTCTGAATTCGGTTACCTGAATTCAAATATATTTCTGTACAACACGCACAGAAAAGGTCATAGAATGCTACATTTAATTTTAAAAATAGCAAGCAAGCAGAAAAGGAAACACGAAGAGTTCTCAATTAAATTAAAATATAGGGGATGTTGTGTGACTTTAAACAAGGATTTATGTCGTGATCTGATCTGATGTACAGTAAAGTAATTAGTTTCCATACAATGTGAATTCTATATTTCGGGAAAACTTTAAAATTAAAAATAATGTAAAAAATTAATAACGGCGTTTTATAGCTTCGTGTTACTAAAATAATTTGTAGTATTAAAAAGGAAAAATATATTTAAAAGTTAGAATTTATCAAAAAGTTGATGTAATTTTTCCATGCGTTATTTAAAAAACTTTGAACATAAAGCTTACAAAATTTACATTCAAAATTAAAAATAAACAGTATAATTCTTTGACACTAACATAAATCCTTCATCGATTTCAAAAGAGAGGTTATCAGTTTTTATCAAAATTCAAAATCCTGTTTTTTTCATTTACATTTTTGGCTCTTTAAATTCTATTGAACTTTGCACAATGATCTGACGATAATTAGTAAACTTTTTTTAATTATTATCATTTATATCGTGTTTTTGAACTGGCGTATTTTTTTAAATTTTAAGACATGCTGTGTAAATTGAGTAAATTTATGTTATGTTTAAATTATATCGCATTTTTTCCAATATTTATTCCTACAATATATCATTTTCTATTAATTCAATTTTAGAATGTATTCTAAATAATTTTGTGTATGTACTAAGCTTAATAGAAATAATTGTATTTGTTTTTTGTTTCTTTTCAAAAATGTTTATTTCCATAATTTATCGTTGACGCTGTTCAATCCGTCACATTAGTCTATGCAAATAAATTAACTCCAGATTGGCAACAGATTTGATAACAATAATACAGCAATCTTGCCAGATATGAGAGGAATACGGACGTACTCTTTAAGAGGCAGAAACGCGAGAGATTTTAATGACAGGGCATTGTGGACGAAAGAAAACGGGAGCAGCAAGCATAAAAAATAGTTTTAAAAGAAGTCGAATATTTTTTATATTTATAATCTCTAAATATAGAAAATTATGAATTTATAAGAGCGATACACTAGCAAAGATATTCCAACTAATAGAACAGCAGTTTCGATATTGTCGTGAATTTATCTTATGATATTTCATGTAATATATCGTAGATACAGTTGCAGCGACATACAGGCTACATTGTTTATTAGAAAATATATAAATACAGTTCACAGTATACAGAATCATGCAAGGGTGGAATGTTTGTACTTAACAATTCGTATAGGCCTCCATCTTTTTGGGTACTAAAATTAGGATTCCATGCAAATGTTTCAAATAATAAAGTTTTAAAAGTGGTAAATCGTTTTGCTTGCTTATTATTCAACAATTGTGAACGTGGAAAATATCAGTCTTGAGGTTTTTATTGATATATACATTTTCAGATTTCATTAATTCAAAAACCTGCTTAAACTTAGATATATGACCGCCAGTGTTTGTGTTTGCACATCGATAGAGAAAAATTTAATTGACTGATTTAGATCAAATGTGGAATTAAGTCTGGTTTATTCATATCTATACAATTTGCTTTTTTGTAAATTGTAATACAATTACCTTTTAATAAAACATATTGTTAAAACTCTTTTATGAACAGCTAATTTTAAAAAAATCTGTTTTTTGAAAAGTTTATTGCAATAATTCTTATTATGTTTCCTGAAAATTAGCAGGCCTAACCAAAGTCTAAGAAAAATGGATGTGTTGAAATATGTTCACGAATTTCGGTTTAGGATTTGTAAAACCAAAAATGGAAAAAGTTGGCTGATTTGTGAAAATTTATTCGTTAAATTTTCCTACAATGTTGTTTTATATAAATAAAAACAATACATGTTTTGTAACACTAAAGACATTTCATAAACCGTGGATTTGTTATGACTGCTATGTTGGAACTGGTGAATTGATTTTGCTACTCAATAATTTAACCTTTTTGTCAATTAATTTGTGTGAAAAGTTTGATTTTACGTTTCTAAGAAATGTCAGTTTATGATTTTGCTATTTAATTTTATTTGTTTTTGTAAATTCTTATTTCATGAAGTCAGCGAAAGAAATATTAATTTTCGAACGTAAGTACGAGGGTTGATCAAATATAAACAAGACTGATTTTTTAAAAAATTTATTACTTACTTACAAATTATTCTTGATACAACTTATTTTTCTACATAGTCTCCCGCACGAGTAACACATTTTTCCCACCGGATTGGAAGTTTTTTAATTCCATCTTCGTAAAAAGTTCTCGGGCGTTCATTGAGCCATTGGAGCACGAAGGTCTCCACCGCAGAATCGTCTTCGAAACGCTGGCCTCCAAGCGCCTCTTTGAGTGGCCCAAACAGGTGATAGTCGCAGGGTGATAAGTCTGGACTGTATGGGGGATGTTCCATTGGTTCCCAGCCAATTTGATCGAGTTTAAGCCTCTTAGCGTTCGCCGAATGTGATCGGGCATTATCGTGAAGAAGAATGACGTTTCTCGCCGGTTTAGATTTTCTTTTCCTACAAAAAGACTGTTTTGCGGCCTCTAAAACATCGCAATAATATTGTGCATTTATTGTGCGTCGTTGATGGAGGAAATCGACGTGAAAGGCGCCTTGATTGTCGAAAAATACAGTGGCCATTACCTTCCCGGCCGACGATCGTGATTTGGCCTTCAGAGTTTTCTACTGCTTCCCGTCCTTCGGCGAATTCCTTGTGCCAAGCAAAAACGCGAGCTCTTGACAGGGTCCTGTCCCCGTATTGAGCCGTCAATCTACGAAAGATTTTAGTCGGATTGACCCCCTCCTTGGCCAAAAACTTAATAATAATTCTCTGCTCCACGGAAACGTGCACTTCACTCTCACTCATTGTATAGTTTTATACTGAAGGGTCCGAACGGAAATGTTGCCCGTCTATGCCCGTCCCAAACCTCCCAGGCTACCTGAAACCCCACCCTTTAGAGTTCAATGTCCAACGGAAAAGTTTTTAGAAAGTCAGTCTCGTTTATATTTGATCAACCCTCGTATTAAACATGTATATCTTATTTGCAATACAAGCAAATCTAGTAAGTACAACAAAATGAAATGTTTGATAATGGACTTCGTTAATTAATTTCATATCTTAAGTAAATGAATTAAATTTACAATAAACACAACTTACTGTACTGAAGTAAAGTCTGAATATTTTATAGGCTTTGTATTTTTATTTACTCATAAACATTCTTTTTACATTATTCTTCTTTTCTGCTAGAATTATTGTCACTATGTTCAGTATAATAATCTGCCTTCCCTAGCTTCGTCAATTCTTCTTTCGTTGACGCGTTTCGGAGAACCTCCATCTTCAAAAACTATTTCTATACTCATCTGAACATAATACTCATGAACATTTAATTTGTTTCATTTAAAATTCAATAACCTGACTTGACTTACAGGCCTTTACAAATGACAAAAATTACAGAAAAATCTAATTCACCGATTTTGATGAATTCTCTCAGAATTAGGACGATATTGAAAACATTCTTTAAATCATTAACTATGTTAATCTGATATTATAAAATTTAATTTATTAAGGAAATTAATTAAATTTCAGACTATTTGTGAAATGCTTTTTCCGTTAATTTAATACAAAACTACTGAGTCAATAGCTGATATAACAATTTTTTTAAAGAAAGTTACTACAGTTTCTTATGGTAAGAAAATTTGACCATTTGAAAAGTTCTGGCAGCTCTATGTAACTTTATTTTAATTTTGCTTAATGTAGACATGGGTACGAGGGTTCGGCATTAACCGTGAGGATAAAACTATTAGTAACTGTCTCGAACTCATGACCTTGGGGTGAGCAGTTCAGTGATGGAGCACTCTATTACTTCACACACATAAATAAAAATGTAAAAAAATGTCCATTCTACCACTATAAAAAAAAATTCTTCTCGTCAAACCCTATATATTTTCTGGGTTCGGGACACTGCAGAGACCATTTTAGACACATTTTACAGTAATTGGTCACTTTTTTTACTAGTAAAAGTTGCATCAACATACAGAAAAACAGACGAAGTATACTAGCGCGAAATTCTTCCTTGGTCTTTCCTACAGATCTTAACTTATTTTGAAAATTATATTTTAAACTGATTTTCGTTTACTATGAAAATTGTTGATGTATTATAGGGTCGTATTTTTTCCAATTTGAAACTGATGGAAATGCAGTTATACATTTCTTTTAAATTTTCTGAACCGAATTTGACAATAAGGCAGTTTTCTTACTTTTATAAAATATTTCAAAATAACATTTATTCCGTAATTTGTATTCAAATAGATAACAACAATTGTTTTGATTTATTTAACCAATATTTGTATTTTGTACGCAGACTTATTTAGATGTAACACCAATATATGCTTGCTGTATTAAAGTATATGGTCATATGAATATTCGCAGTTTCTTTCCATCCAGCTTACATTCTGGGGTTTTGTTTTGGTTTGGTTTTATTTGATATATACGAAATCATACGAGGGTTGATCAAATATAAACGAGACTGACTTTCTAAAAACTTTTCCGTTGGACATTGAACTCTAAAGGGTGGGGTTTCAGGTAGCCTGGGAGGTTTGGGACGGGCATAGACGGGCAACATTTCCGTTCGGACCCTTCAGTATAAAACTATACAATGAGTGAGAGTGAAGTGCACGTTTCCGTGGAGCAGAGAATTATTATTAAGTTTTTGGCCAAGGAGGAGGTCAATCCGACTGAAATCTTTCGTAGATTGACGGCTCAATACGGGGACAGGACCCTGTAAAGAGCTCGCGTTTTTGCTTGGCACAAGGAATTCGCCGAAGGACGGGAAGCAGTAGAAAACCTGAAGGCCAAATCACGATCGTCGGCCGGGAAGGTAATGGCCACTGTACCAACAACGCACATTTCCTTCATCAACGACGCACAATAAATGCACAATATTATTGCGATGTTTTAGAGGCCGCAAAACAGTCTTTTCGTAGGAAAAGGAAATCTAAACCGGCGAGAAACGTCATTCTTCTTCACAATAATGCCCGACCACATTCGGCGAACGCTACGAGGCTTAAACTCGATCAAATTGGCTGGGAACCAATGGAACATCCCCCATACAGTCCAGACTTATCACCCTGCGACTATCACCTGTTTGGGCCACTCAAAGAGGCGCTTGGAGGCCAGCGTTTCGAAGACGATTCTGCGGTGGAGACCTTCGTGCTCCAATGGCTCAATGAACGCCCGAGAACTTTTTACCAAGATGGAATTAAAAAACTTCCAATCCGGTGGGAAAAATGTGTTACTCGTGCGGGAGACTATATAGAAAAATAAGTTGCATCAAGAATAATTTGTAAGTAAGCAATAAATTTTTTAAAAAATCAGTCTTGTTTATATTTGATCAACCCTCGTATATTGACCCAATGCGTTGCTTCTTCCTCATTCCACTAAGGCTTTCGGGATTTTTATATTAATGCTTTCGAATTTTTTTAAATTTCCGATAAAATGTTCTCCGATAAAAGAAATAAAAGAACGCGCCTGTGCTTTAGACAGCTCCAAGCTACGTGATCACAAAGATGTCGCTACGTTTACTAACTGCGTGACGGTTCCAGATGGAATCTTAAGATAATGTTGAGGCATTTATTTTGTTTTTAAATTTTTAAGGACAAAGTAAAATAAATTATAACAAAACATGATTTAGAATAACTAATTAATGCTCTGGGTGTTCTTTTTAATATTACTTTTGAAATTCCACAAAGCTGATTCCTTTACGATTTGTTTTGTATTAAATTATTTACTTCTCAGAATGAAATAAAGGCTCAATTAAAAACATTATTCTTATTACGAGAATAAGAATATATTCGCGTATATCACTGAATTAAGAACTTTAAAATTCGACTTATTTTTTCCATCTGAACTAACCGACACAAAAACGTATTAAGGACTGTTTATGACGTATTTTCTTTTTCTGTACGGTTTAGGACAACAAACTGCTAATGTTTTCCGTCCTGCGCAAGAGACACTGGACCCCAAAAAGGATTAAATATTACAGGGAAAAATCTAGTTAGTAGAGTTTTGTGTGTTAAAACACGACATATTTTAATAAATATAACTGGTTTAGTTTTAATATTTTAACGTAGTTTTAATATTTAATCTCCGATTAGTTGTAGTTTTTACGTTTTAGGTTTGGCACATGGAAACACGAATTTATTTAATGGCTTTACAGACTACGCACAAATGATACAAAAATTTCTGATTACAGAATAATAAAAACTTAAGACCATGTTGGATAGTTATTAATTACAATACTGCTAAAAGTTAACGCTGTATCTAAAGAACTTAAGAGATTTAAAACGAAAGAAAACTGTACAAATTAAATAAGGTAATTCTACCACGAACAGCGAACTACGTAAAACAAGGAAGACCTGTTGGATGCTTAATAAACAACGTTTAAAGCACATAAAGCTTGATTCAAGCTCAAAATTTACTTTTTAAGATTATTATTTGTTTCCTTTGTTTTTCCAATCACTTTAATAATTGACCTTAATAGATTTGTGCTTTTATACATTATTTATTATATGTATAGAAGTTTATATATATACATATGAGGTGTGTTCAGAAAATAACGAGAATTTTAATTTTTTGAACAAAATATTTATTTATTGATGTTGATAATATTGATGTTGTCGCCTTCAAAATAGTCCCCATTCGAAATTATGCACTTATGCCAGCGCTTCTTCCAATCCTCGAAACACTTCTCAAATTTCGATCTTTGAGAGAGCCTTTAGTTCTTCCAGCAATGCGCTTTTAATGTCATCTACGGCTGTAAAACGACGGCTCTTTAATTTTCAAAAATAGGAAAAAGTCACTCGGAGCCATGTCTAGCGAATATGGAGGCTGGGGCATTGTTACAGTACTGTTTTTGGCCAAAAATTCACTAAAAAGCAATGAAGCTGGTGCATTATCGTGGTGCAAAAGCCATTAATTGTTTTTTCACAGATCCGGGCGTTTTTTTCGGATTGCTTCATGCAAACGGCGTTGAACTTGTAGGTAGTACTCCATATTGACCGTTTCACCTGGTGGCAGGAATTCATGATGCACTATGCTATTAATATCGAAGAACACAGCATAACCTTCACGTTCGACCTCACTTGTCGTGCCTTTTTCGGTCTTGGCGAGCCAGAATTCCTCCACTGGTATAATTGAGCCTTAGTTTCTACGTCATATCCGTAAACCCATGTTTCTTCACCTGTTATAATACGTTTCAGTAATTCTGCATCGTCGGTAATTTCATTTAGTGATTCCTGAACAACTTCCGTTCGCCACTGTTTTTGTTCAAAATTCAACAATTTTGGATCGTATTTTGCTGCCACGCGTTTCATACACAAAACATTGGAAACAATGTCATGACATGATCCAATCGATATGCCAACATCATCAGCGACCTCCCTAATTGTGATTCGGCGATTGTTCGTAACCGTTTCTTTCACTTTTTCCACGTTTTCATCGGTTGTTGATGTGCTGGGGCGTCCAGGGCGTTCGTCATCTTCAACGTCTTCACGGCCTTCTTGGAAACGCTTATACCACTCGTAAACTCTTGCTTTACTCACAGCAGACTCACCATAGGCCTTTGTTAATATTTCACACACTTTGTTACACTTTATTCCATTTTTTACGCAAAATTTGATAGAAATTCTTTGATCTATTTCTTTTAACAAACGAAAATCGCTGAGCTCATAAAAACACGTCTAACCTTAGTGGCTGTCACAGACAAAATCAACAATGAAAAAAGCTGAAAGTTTTATCATACTTCAAGGGCATGTATATAAACACAATAAAAAAAAATGTTTGATAATCGGACTCTCCAAGCTCGCGAAATTTAAAAATTCTCGTTACTTTCTTACTTTCTGTGTTAATTAATACGAGGTGTTCAGACGAGAATTTTTATACTATATATATATATATATATATATATATATATATATATATATATAGAGAGAGAGAGAGAGAGAGAGAGAGAGAGAGAGAGAGAGAGAGATAATTTGTAATTCTAGACAAGTTTTCGTACAAATTAATTGTATAAGAGAAATATGGATTTTTTTAAGTATGTTGAACTGTTTAAACAAACTCAAAGTTAAAACAAAAGTTTTTGTTGATTATAAACTTGAAGATAATTAACACTCCAGGTAGACTACGAAACGAAAAATGAGAAAAATCATCTCGGCTGTTGTACTTATCTTCAAATTACAGGTCTTTGTGACGATATAATTAATTAACTTTTCCAGGCAGCTAATGCAAACTGCCTTACCTTACCGCTTTCGCTTTATGTAATCGAGTGTTGACACATTTTATTATTTAAAGATGATGAATTATAACAACAAATTTGAGGTAATATTTGGATTGACCGTAATTATATAAAAGGCTGCATTATAAAATAAAGTTATATAAAATTATAATTTATTAACTTTTTAAAATTTATGAGTTTTTTTTAACAAATTCATAGAATTTAAAGTTTTTAAATGTAGCCAATTAATAACAATTTTTAGTAGAATAAATATGAAAGTTTAAATTTTTATATTTCCGTTAATAGTTGTAAGAATATTATTACAATTTTGCACATATTTATACATTTTTAAAACTGTTCCGGATAAAATGTTACCCATAGGCATTTTTCTAGAAACAGTTTCATTTAATAAAATTAAACCGCCTCGGTGGCCTAGTGGATAGCGTACTGGGCTTCCACCGCGAGGACCCGGGTTCGATTCCCGGCCAGGGCTTGGCATTTTCATACGCTATAAATCATCCCATCGTCTGCATTAGCCCAAGTGTGCACAATAGTCGGACGTTAAATACTAAAATAAAATTAATCAATTTAAAAATGCAACTAAAGATGTTTTATTTTACTTCTTAAGAAAATAGCTTCAAACTATTTTAAATGCTTTCTTCATGAAAACTGTCCTGCATTCGTTGACGTTCTTAAATCCGTATTAAATTATTTTAATTAATATTGCATTATTAAAATAGTTATTGTATAATTTATTCAATACTATATTTAGTTTATTAAAGTTAACAATGTTCAGTGGAAGAATTATATTCTTTGATTAAAGATAAAAGTTTTCTCCCATTCAAATAAATTATTTTAAAATGGCTTAAATTAAAGTTCCAAGACACAAAATACTCGTATGGCATATTGTATCTGCCACTAATTCAGGTCAGTGATAGTGATCATGGTTCAGTTTTGTATTTTTTAAAAATTGGTACATAAACTGAAAATACATTTTTTTTATTGATACACTTATTTCAGCTACAATGTTTTTTACTTACTAAAATTTATTCTATTTAATTTTACGTAAAAGTCTTGAAAATTTTTTTTAAATGTCTGATTGTCTGATTTTTTAAAAAATTGTTTCGATTATTCAATATTTTTAAGTGAACGACATGTCCAATTAAGTATTTAATAATAATGTAACCCCATCATGCTCAGACAAATTCACTTATAATTATTTTATTTTATTTGTGGTTATTACTCATAATGTATATTACAAGTTAAAACTTCCCAACTTCAAAATTTAACTTGAACTACTTCCTTAAAACAAATATTTAAATAAAATAATTTTACTTAAAACACCTGATACTACCATTTTTTTAAAAATACGTGCAGATAAATCTGTATCAAATTATAAGGATCGATTTCTAGGGATATTTTATAGATTACTTTCATTAACTCTTATTGTTGGTCCTAAGGGTTGGGGTGAGGTGGAATTGTGAGTATGATGGACGAGTGCTGACTGCAAGGGGAGAAACTGACCCTGTATTTCGTGATTATCATTTATCAAAGCATCGCTTACTTTTGTGTTCTGCAAAACGTATTTTATATTTTCGATCTGTATTATTACGATTTATGTTATCAATAAATGTAGTCCGAAATAATGTCCAATATTTTCATTGTTGAATGAATATTGTTATAATAGTTGCATTACAAAGCCAACAAATGCAATTACACAATTTTCATTTTTTATTCTAAAATTAAAAACAGTTTGAGGGGGCAAACAAATATCTGTAAAGTGTTCAAACCAGAAAACCTTGTTAGCTCAGTTTTGCATACTCATATTTTACTGAATTTTTAACCTTAGATATTTTCCTAGACATTTTTTTAGCTGCATTCTTTGATAATAAAGCTAAATCGTAGGACAAAAAAAGAAAAAATACATACTTTTAAACCTGCTGGAACATGCTTGTTACTGATGCAAAAGGCCACAAATGCTGCACCACTTTTTAAAGTTATATTAATACTTCCAATTATAGTTAATTTTGTTAATCTTACCCAATTAATTAATTATTGAGATTTTAATTTTCTATAAGTTTATCTTTAGATGGGTAAATTTACGAGCCCGTAGATGCGTCACAAAAATTTAAAGTAATTTATTTATTGTAAATGTTCATTTTATTTATTCTTTCCTACGAAGTTTTCCTATATTGTGTCATTGTTTATTATAACCCTGAATACCTTTAACATAATCGACAAATTTTATTATTACAAAAATATTATAAAATTTCCAACTTCCTTTATTATATTTTCTTACCAGTTATTAGTTTTATTGGAATACATATTTCAAATATTTTAACACTTCCATATAATTGTTAATATCTGTTATAATATTGTTAATTTATTGTTGCAGTATTTTTTTAATAAAATTTTAATAATTAAGCTTAATTAATTGTATATTAATTATTACGTAATGCGAATAATTTACCCTCCATTATTAACCTGAAAAGCCTATTCTTCATTAATAATGTGATGGCACCCTCATGTCTACAATCAAAGAGTGAAATATAACCTTTTGATCTCTATCACTCTAGAGTACTTAAGAAAATAGTAGGGCGAAAAAATAGCCGTTTTTAATTAAATTATTTTATATTAATTTATGTAGTTTATTGTAAAACTAACACTACAACCAACCTCTAGGTAACCATTAAGACTTTTCAGTGCTAATTAAAAGACGGTATTTAACTATTTATACTCCACACAGTGTTAAAAATTAAGAGTCTTCTTCAAAAACAGATTGTTTCTTCTAGGAAATTCTATGAAAGTTAAATTAAGTCATACATTTTTGTTAAGCTTACTGTGTGTTTCATTAGCTAATGCATTTACAATAACAATAAAATTACTGTTTAGGCTGGTGGAATGTGTCTCAGTAAAAAGCAACTCAAATGAAAGTCTTTAATTCTGGGATTTGGTGTTTAACGATTTTTTTTCATATAAAAAGTAAAGATAATTTAATCGGACAAAACCAGTCATGTTTTGTAAAATATAAAATATTACACGGTAAACAGATAAGAAGATGTATGAAATTACATGAACAAAATATTATAAGTTACAACTACGATCCACCTCCAGGGCCTGAAGAAAGCGTGCGAGAGTACTCTGTGAATACAATGCTAAAGACCCATCAGAACTTAGTCTTATGGCGGATGAGGTTGTAACAACATACAGTATTTCAACAACTGAGACTGATTACATGATCGGGGAAGAGGCAACCAGCGAGGCAGAGTACTAACCGCTTTCTTTGTACTTATCAACTGATTCCAAAGCACTTCAAGTATTTAAATGTAACGTGAGTTTTATATACTTTACTGCTTCATAAAGAGGCAACCAGCGAGGTAGAGTACCAACCGTTTTATTTGTATTTATCAATTGATTCCAAAGCAATTCAAGTATTTAAATGTAAGGTGAGTTGTACATACTTTGCTGCTTCATAAAGAGGCAACCAGCGAGGTAGAGTACCAACCGCTTTCTTTGTACTTATTAACTGATTCCAAAGCAATTCAAGTATTTAAATGTAACGTGAGTTGTATATACTTTACTGCTTCATAAAGAGGCAACCAGCGAGGTAGAGTACCAACCGCTTTATTTGTACTTATCAACTGATTCCAAAGCAATTCAAGTATTTAAATGTAACGTGAGTTTTATATACTTTACTACTTCATAAAGAGGCAACCAGCGAGGTAGAGTACCAACCGCTTTATTTGTATTTATCAACTGATTCCAAAGCAATTCAAGTATTTAAATGTAAGGTGAGTTGTACATACTTTGCTGCTTCATAAAAAGGCAACCAGCGAGGTAGAGTACCAACCGCTTTCTTTGTACTTATTAACTGATTCCAAAGCACTTCAAGTATTTAAATGTAACGTGAGTTGTATATACTTTACTGCTTCATAAAGAGGCAACCAGCGAGGTAGAGTACTAACCGCTTTCTTTGTACTTATTAACTGATTCCAAAGCACTTCAAGTATTTAAATGTAACGTGAGTTGTATATACTTTACTGCTTCATAAAGAGGCAACCAGCGAGGTAGAGTACCAACCGCTTTATTTGTACTTATCAACTGATTCCAAAGCAATTCAAGTATTTAAATGTAACGTGAGTTTTATATACTTTACTGCTTCATAAAGAGGCAACCAGCGAGGCAGAGTACCAACCGCTTTCTTTGTACTTATCAACTAATTCCAAAGCAATTCAAGTATTTAAATGTAACGTGAGTTTTATATACTTCGCTGCTTCACAAAGAGACAAACTATTTTACAAAACTGTGTCATTCAATAAACATACAACAAACAAGTAGGTCATGCTTGAATAAATAATCTTCAAAATAATTCAAGTAAATTTACGTTTATAACGTTTTTTACACCAGTATACTATGACGTAATAGCATTTACAGAAGGTGTCTTATCATAGCTAATATAACCATGGGGGTTGTGTCTGCATGGGGTCGTTCAGTCCAGACAGGGGTGATAAGATCTTTGTAGGCTGATCACGTGGGCTTTTAATAGCCTAATACACTTTGCTTACAAGCCTCTAGGCTCCAGAACTTGCCACGGGAAATCATTTTCTAAATAAAATAGCTTGCACAAGTTACATGCAAATAAACCCCGCGGTATGTTGTAACTACCTCGTATGTTTACTATCCATTGCTTACACTTGAATAATAATTAACGCTGAAAACATTTTCAATAGAAATAATCAAATAAATTATGTTAATAATCTAATGCACAATTTAATTATTTAAACAAAGGACATTACACAATAGTCTTTACATATGTACAAAACACATATTACAACTAAACTAATTAATATTGTTATCAAATATTAATATGATCAAAGACTGACAAGGTTATGTCGAGATGTTCTATCCATTGTTATCATTCCTTACAGTATACTGTAATATACTCATGTTTTGTTTTATTGTTCGATTATTTCTTGGAAATGATACAAAATCTCTGATGATGGAGTTGATGTTCCGAAACATGTTTAATAAACTAAAAAGTCAAGTGTTAGATAAAATACGGTACAAAAAAGTCATAAAATGTTTACTCGTGATTTAAATACCACTCGTGAGTGTTTACTCGTGAGTTCAATCTTTTTGTTTGGCATTTTACGCAACTTGTATTTAACCGATTAAAGATGATTCAAATTTTGAATACAAAAAATATTCTGTTGAATCTTTTAAGATTAACTCTTATCCTTATTATTTATTTATCTTTTACCCACAACTTCCGTAGGAGATTGTTTATAGATTTAACAAACACGATATGTTGTTTCTTTAGCATATATTTATAAGAAAGTCGTTATGCAATGGAAAAAATGTAATATTTTGCCCAAACATCAGACCACATTCAAAACATTTTGTAGGTGTAAACGAAAAAAATATTTTTAAAAATACCAAGAATCGTGAAGTTAGATTTTATTATCTCTGTTCTTTCGATTTACAACAAAAATAATATTGTCATTTGTACTTTTTTGTAAAATTATTTTTTCAGATATTATTTCCGTTTTGAAACGATTAATAATTATTAAAATATTTTTGTGATTAACCTAAAACTATAATCACTGAATGTTTAATAATCACATTTTTCTTTATGCTAATCTTTTGTTATCCAATAACGAATAACGGAATCAATAAATATTTAAACACGTGTCAAAAAGCGATATAAGTTTATTTTTACCAAAAAACGTTTCCTGAGAGCGGAAGCTGATTCACTTACTCTTTAGAGGGTAATAATTAAGATATTAAAATTATTACTCCATGGTGAATATATGTAGAATTGTTAGAAAGTAAATAAAATCTACACGAGTTAAGATTATCATGTAAGGACAAACAGTAGAACACAAGTTATTAATACAGAAAGCACCACATGTAATATTAACCAACTTACTTGTATTCATGTAGAAATGTGTATACAATAAACTGGTACATACAGTAGAATACAGTAACCGACAACCTTCCTTGAGTTGGTTTTGTTAGCTCAGAGTCTAAACAATAGCGTCTAATAATTACTGCACTTCAACAAGAACTCGGCTTTCCTGATAACAATTACTCGCGTGCTACAAAGGCTTTACAACGCTTCTATCTCATACGTAGTAAACACAATGTAATTCGATAATATATGGCCAAATTTTTAGAAAATTATATTTTACATTCACACAATAAAACCGTAACATATTCCCTAAAAAAAGACGTATTACTGTTAAGATTAGTGTAATTAAAATATTTTTTTTGAAATATACTTTATGTGTATTTTCATTCCTCCAAGGAGGATAGAGCAGAAACAAAAAACCTTTATCTCATTATGAGATATGTTATTGCATTCCCTTATTGTCAAATATGTTTCATCAACCATGTCTCTTTCTCTACTGTTCACCTTCTAGTCATTCCTGATGTAATTTTCAGATTATATTGTTTCTTTCTCTACTGTTCACCTTCTAGTCTTTCTTGACGTAATTTTCCGATTCAATTGTTTCTTTCTCTACTTTTCACCTTCTAGTCATTCTTGACGTCATTTTCAGATTCTATTGTTTCTTTCTCTACTGTTCACCTTCTAGTCATTCTTGACGTCATTTTCAGATTCTATTATTTCTTTCCCTACTGTTCACCTTCTAGTCATTCTTGACATCATTTTCAGATTCTATTGTTTCTTTCTGTACTATTCACCTTCTAGTCATTCTTGACATCATTTTCAGATTCTAATGTTTCTTTCTCTACTCTTCACCTTCTAGTCATTCTTGACGTCATTTTCATATTCTATTGTTTCTTTCCCTACTGTTCACCTTCTAGTCATTCTTGACATCATTTTCAGATTCTATTGTTTCTTTCTCTACCCTTCACCTTCTAGTCATTCTTGACGTCATTTTCATATTATATTGTTTCTTTCTCTACTCTTCACCTTCTAGTCATTCTTGACGTTATTTTCATATTCTATTGTTTCTTTCTGTACTATTCACCTTCTAGTCATTCTTGACATCATTTTCAGATTCTATTGTTTCTTTCTCTACTCTTCACCTTCTAGTCATTCTTGACGTCATTTTCATATTCTATTGTTTCTTTCTGTTCTGTTCACCTTCTAGTCATTCTTGACATCATTTTCAGATTCTATTGTTTCTTTCTCTACTCTTCACCTTCTAGTCATTCTTGACGTCATTTTCATATTCTATTGTTTATTTCTGTACTATTCACCTTCTAGTCATTCTTGACATCATTTTCAGATTCTATTGTTTCTTTCTCTACTCTTCACCTTCTAGTCATTCTTGACGTCATTTTCATATTCTATTGTTTATTTCTCTACTGTTCACCTTCTAGTCATTCTTGACGTCATTTTCAGATTCTATTGTTTCTTTCTCTACTCTTCATCTTCTAGTCATTCTTGACGTCATTTTCATATTCTATTGTTTATTTCTCTACTGTTCACCTTCTAGTCATTCTTGACGTAATTTTCAGATTCTATTATTTCTTTCCCTACTGTTCACCTTCTAGTCATTCTTGACATCATTTTCATATTCTATTATTTCTTTCCCTACTGTTCACCTTATAGTCATTCTTGACGTCATTTTCAGATTCTATTGTTTCTTTCTCTACTCTTCACCTTCTAGTCATTCTTGACGTCATTTTCATATTCTATTGTTTCTTTCTCTACCCTTCACCTTCTAGTCATTCTTGACGTCATTTTCATATTCTATTGTTTCTTTCTCTACTCTTCACCTTCTAGTCATTCTTGACGTCATTTTCATATTCTATTGTTTATTTCTGTACTATTCACCTTCTAGTCATTCTTGACATCATTTTCAGATTCTATTGTTTCTTTCTCTACTCTTCACCTTCTAGTCATTCTTGACGTCATTTTCATATTCTATTGTTTATTTCTCTACTGTTCACCTTCTAGTCATTCTTGACGTCATTTTCAGATTCTATTGTTTCTTTCTCTACTCTTCATCTTCTAGTCATTCTTGACGTCATTTTCATATTCTATTGTTTATTTCTCTACTGTTCACCTTCTAGTCATTCTTGACGTCATTTTCATATTCTATTGTTTCTTTCTCTACTCTTCACCTTCTAGTCATTCTTGACGTCATTTTCATATTCTATTGTTTCTTTCTCTACTGTTCACCTTCTAGTCATTCTTGACGTCATTTTCAGATTCTATTGTTTCTTTCTCTACTGTTCACCTTCTAGTCATTCTTGACGTCATTTTCAGATTCTATTGTTTCTTTCCCTACTGTTCACCTTCTAGTCATTCTTGACGTCATTTTTCAGATTCTATTGTTTTTTCTTTCTCTACTGTTCACCTTCTAGTCATTCTTGACGTCATTTTCATATTCTATTGTTTCTTTCTTTACTGTTCACCTTCTAGTCATTCTTGACGTCATTTTCATATTCTATTGTTTCTTTCTCTATCACCTTCTAGTCATTCTTGACGTCATTTTCATATTCTATTGTTTCTTTCTCTACCCTTCACCTTCTAGTCATTCTTGACGTCATTTTCATATTCTATTGTTTCTTTCTCTACTGTTCACCTTCTAGTCATTCTTGACGTCATTTTCAGATTCTATTGTTTCTTTCTCTACTGTTCACCTTCTAGTCATTCTTGACGTCATTTTCAGATTCTATTGTTTCTTTCTCTACTGTTCACCTTCTAGTCATTCTTGACGTCATTTTCAGATTCTATTGTTTCTTTCTCTACTGTTCACCTTCTAGTCATTCTTGACGTCATTTTCAGATTCTATTGTTTCTTTCTCTACTGTTCACCTTCTAGTCATTCTTGACGTCATTTTCATATTCTATTGTTTCTTTCTCTACTGTTCACCTTCTAGTCATTCTTGACGTCATTTTCAGATTCTATTGTTTCTTTCTCTACTGTTCACCTTCTAGTCATTCTTGACGTCATTTTCAGATTCTATTGTTTCTTTCTCTACTGTTCACCTTCTAGTCATTCTTGACGTCATTTTCAGATTCTATTGTTTCTTTCTCTACAGTTCACCTTCTAGTCATTCTTGACGTAATTTTCAGATTCTATTGTTTCTTTCTCTCTTCACCTTTCACCTTCTATTGTTTCTTTCTCTAGTCATTCTTGACGTCATTTTCATTCTTGACGTCATTCTATTGTTTCTTTCTCTACTGTTCACCTTCTAGTCATTCTTGACGTAATTTTCAGATTCTATTGTTTCTTTCTCTACTGTTCACCTTCTAGTCATTCTTGACGTCATTTTCAGATTCTATTGTTTCTTTCTCTACTGTTCACCTTCTAGTCATTCTTGACGTCATTTTCAGATTCTATTGTTTCTTTCTCTACTGTTCACCTTCTAGTCATTCTTGACGTCATTTTCAGATTCTATTGTTTCTTTCTCTACTGTTCACCTTCTAGTCATTCTTGACGTCATTTTCATATTCTATTGTTTCTTTCCCTACTGTTCACCTTCTAGTCATTCTTGACATCATTTTCAGATTCTATTGTTTCTTTCTCTACTGTTCACCTTCTAGTCATTCTTGACGTCATTTTCAGATTCTATTGTTTCTTTCTCTACTGTTCACCTTCTAGTCATTCTTGACGTCATTTTCAGATTCTATTGTTTCTTTCTCTACTGTTCACCTTCTAGTCATTCTTGACGTCATTTTCATATTCTATTGTTTCTTTCTCTACTGTTCACCTTCTAGTCATTCTTGACGTCATTTTCAGATTCTATTGTTTCTTTCTCTACTGTTCACCTTCTAGTCATTCTTGACGTCATTTTCATATTCTATTGTTTCTTTCTCTACTGTTCACCTTCTAGTCATTCTTGACGTCATTTTCATATTCTATTGTTTCTTTCTCTACTGTTCACCTTCTAGTCATTCTTGACGTCATTTTCAGATTCTATTGTTTCTTTCTACTACTGTTCACCTTCTAGTTATTCTTGACGTCATTTTCATATTTTATTGTTTCTTTCTCTACTGTTCACCTTCTAGTCATTCTTGACGTCATTTTCAGATTCTATTGTTTCTTTCTCTACTGTTCACCTTCTAGTCATTCTTGACGTCATTTTCAGATTCTATTGTTTCTTTCCCTACTGTTCACCTTCTAGTCATTCTTGACATCATTTTCAGATTCTATTGTTTCTTTCTGTACTATTCACCTTCTAGTCATTCTTGACATCATTTTCAGATTCTATTGTTTCTTTCTCTACTCTTCACCTTCTAGTCATTCTTGACGTCATTTTCATATTCTATTATTTCTTTCCCTACTGTTCACCTTCTAGTCATTCTTGACATCATTTTCTATTCTATTCATTCTTTCACCTTCTAGTCATTCTTGACGTCATTTTCATATTCTATTATTTCTTTCCCTACTGTTCACCTTCTAGTCATTCTTGACGTCATTTTCAGATTCTATTGTTTCTTTCTCTACTCTTCACCTTCTAGTCATTCTTGACGTCATTTTCATATTCTATTGTTTCTTTCTGTACTATTCACCTTCTAGTCATTCTTGACATCATTTTCAGATTCTATTGTTTCTTTCTCTACTCTTCACCTTCTAGTCATTCTTGACGTCATTTTCATATTCTATTGTTTCTTTCTGTACTGTTCACCTTCTAGTCATTCTTGACATCATTTTCAGATTCTATTGTTTCTTTCTCTACTCTTCACCTTCTAGTCATTCTTGACGTCATTTTCATATTCTATTGTTTATTTCTGTACTGTTCACCTTCTAGTCATTCTTGACATCATTTTCAGATTCTATTGTTTCTTTCTCTACTCTTCACCTTCTAGTCATTCTTGACGTCATTTTCATATTCTATTGTTTATTTCTCTACTGTTCACCTTCTAGTCATTCTTGACGTCATTTTCAGATTCTATTGTTTCTTTCTCTACTCTTCACCTTCTAGTCATTCTTGACGTCATTTTCATATTCTATTGTTTATTTCTCTACTGTTCACCTTCTAGTCATTCTTGACGTCATTTTCAGATTCTATTATTTCTTTCCCTACTGTTCACCTTCTAGTCATTCTTGACATCATTTTCATATTCTATTATTTCTTTCCCTACTGTTCACCTTATAGTCATTCTTGACGTCATTTTCAGATTCTATTGTTTCTTTCTCTACTCTTCACCTTCTATTCATTCTTGACGTCATTTTCATATTCTATTGTTTCTCTACTCTCTACCTTGACTTCACCTTCTAGTCATTCTTGACGTCATTTTCATATTCTATTGTTTCTTTCTACTGTTCACCTTCTAGTCATTCTTGACGTCATTTTCATATTCTATTGTTTCTTTCTGTACTGTTCACCTTCTAGTCATTCTTGACATCATTTTCAGATTCTATTGTTTCTTTCTCTACTCTTCACCTTCTAGTCATTCTTGACGTCATTTTCATATTCTATTGTTTATTTCTCTACTGTTCACCTTCTAGTCATTCTTGACGTCATTTTCAGATTCTATTGTTTTTCTCTACTCTTTCACCTTCTAGTCATTCTTGACGTCATTTTCATATTCTATTGTTTATTTCTCTACTGTTCACCTTCTAGTCATTCTTGACGTCATTTTCATATTCTATTGTTTCTTTCTCTACCCTTCACCTTCTAGTCATTCTTGACGTCATTTTCAGATTCTATTTTTTTTCCCTACTGTTCACCTTCTAGTCATTCTTGACGTCATTTTCAGATTCTATTGTTTCTTTCTCTACCGTTCACCTTCTAGTCATTCTTGATGTCATTTTAAGATTTTATTGTTTCTTTCTTTATTGTTCTTCCTAAACATCCTTCACAACATTTACAGATTATACTGATTATTTCTTAACTGTCCTTCCTAATAATTCTTAAATGTCATTTGCATATTCCCATTGTTTCTTTCTTTACTGTCCACCTCCTGTTCATCATTGGATGTAATTTAAAAAATTCGTTTTTTCTTTGTCTACTGTTCTTCAACATAAATAACATAAAACACTAATGAAACAAATTTCTGAAATGTTTATTGATAGTAACTTTAAAAAGATTGAGATATCGATATACATTTTTCTGAACGTTTTGCGCTATTATTTTTCACTTTATTAAAATTATTAAAAGTTTAATTTTAGCAATTATTAACATTTTAAAATGAAAATTTACAGTAATTTTTAAAAAATCCGGAAGAAAATATTTTCAATTTCTGCCAATTTTTTTTTACTTTAAATTGAGAATAATATTGGATTAAAATTATTTATTATTTATAATATCCATTATTAATTAAATCATACATACGTAAATCATACGTAGATTATTTTACATATTTATACTTCTTCTTGGTATATTAAAGTTAATTTTATGAAACCAAACACTTAAATGTGGTTAAATCAACTGTTTGCCACTATAAATATTTACAGCAGTTTGGTTTTAAGGACTTGCAAACACTTGTCAAACACAGTGACATCTCTTGAACTCTGCTTCGGTGTCGCTCCTCTTCTAAAGTGTTTAAAGTAATTAATTGTCAAGGGTTCACTGCATGACAAATAGCTTTACTCTTTTACTAGAAATATATTCAAAACACAAAACTTTTCTCCAAGTTGTTAAGACTTCTCGTGATGAATTTTAACATATTTTCTTAAATAAAGTTTTTTTTTAATCATTTCCAAAACTAGTAGTTAATTATTTATTAATTAAGAACTATTTAAGTTGCATTAGACTCCATAAGAAAATAAGCAAAAAAAGTAATTTACGTCATTTTATTGATTACACGTTCTTTAGATAACCTATGTATATGCTTATTGTAACATAATTAGTTATAATAAAATATGATCTGTTCTGTTAGAACACAACAGCTGTTATACATAATTGCGCCAATGGCAAATGTTGATTTTACACTTTTAGTTGCTGATATTCGGTCCAGATTAAGCCCCTCCTTGTATAAAACGCGTAATTAAATATAGGCACAAACTAAACCAGTAATATTTAGAAAAACTCAAAATCATAAACGAAATAAATCAAGTAAAAATTTAAACATATATTATTTAGTTTTTTTTATAAAATAACAATTTTAATTCTAACATTTTCAATTTTGTATTTGACTTACATTATAATTGAGTTTATAATTTTGGATTTTCCACTAAAAAAAATATTACATTGTTCAAATAATGAATAATTAGTAAGTAGATACATACTTTTTTATGTACCTATAGAAATAACAACTTT
Organism: Callitettix versicolor; assembly: GCA_022606455.1. Classification (NCBI taxonomy): domain Eukaryota; kingdom Metazoa; phylum Arthropoda; class Insecta; order Hemiptera; family Cercopidae; genus Callitettix; species Callitettix versicolor. The sequence continues at coordinate 19,412,837 of CM040184.1, read as the reverse complement.
AAGAATTCTTTATAAAATCTGGGGAGATTTTCTATTAATTGTTTACACTCATTTTAAAATCATTATAACAATTAAATAGTTCAAATCATTCCTGATTAGAAAAATTAAGTTATGTAACTTTAAAAAATTATTGTTTTATCGACAATGTTTTTTAAACTGTACAAAATTTAATTTTAATATTTCAGCACTTCGATTCACTCAAAATCAATAAAAGTCAAGTAACTATTATTTTTATTTTAGTAAAATCAACATTTTTAATTTTCGTTCTGCATAATGCACGCGGAAGCTTAGTATTACTAACACTAGTGTACACAAAGTAAATTAGCCTAGGATGTCAAAATTTGTAATTAAAGTCTAACGTAATGCATTTAAAA
>CM040184.1:19279963-19407463 GCA_022606455.1 Callitettix versicolor | reverse complement strand
ATAGTTCAGGCTGTAGGCGAATAAATATTTTTTTGGAATTTTACAAAAATAATTGTGCTTGTTTTTGAAGTTTTAATGCAAAAGAGACATTTTATGCTCATAATGGATACACCGAGACATCGTTTATCAAAATCGATTCTGTAGGCGCGTCAATTGTTCATAGTGCCGTTTTCATATTGTTTTCTAAGCTTTAACTCTATCGATTTTCAAAATTGTATTTTTGATTCTTACTACTTCGCCATTCCCCTTAATAGGTAGGCATTTTTAAGTTATAGGTACCAGAAAACCGCTAACCGCCACGTCCCATATATACACTGCAGTGAACTGGTCGTGCAGAACGCTACCGCGTTTTAAAATAATAATTTACTGTAGAAGTTTTCCTTTAATTATACGATCAATGTTGCGTCTTATTCTTAAGATTTCCAACAAGGAAATCTTCAAATTTTGAAACACATTACAAAACTTATGCAAAAATTGTTTTCCACAAACAGACAAATTTGGAAACACTGACGTTTTCTTCGACAATGCATTAACTACACGTGAATGTTATGTTATAGAGGAAAAATAAATATGCACAATTTTAAAGAAAATGTGTAATTGCAAGGTACTTTGTGATATATCAATAAGCAAAGAAAAACTTAGAACTGTCACAAGCGTTATATATTCGGGTAATATTCACTGTTATTTGTTTTATAAAGAAAAACACTGAACAAATAACGCTGAAAACATCGTACTTGTACCTATGAATCCGCAGCCTAAGTTAATATGAGCCACTGAGTATTTATTCGTGACTAGTTCGTTCGTCACTGCAAAACACTGCAGTTTTATCAATCAATTTTATTTTTATAAAAGTAATAGTGTAAAATACTTTGTTTTATGCAGTATTAAAAGTAATTTTGTTCATGTGATCTTTATTATTAACACTTTTCATTTATATATATTTACCTATTTCTGTACAATTTATAAACTTATGTATTTTTCTGGTTTTCCGATTTAATAATTTGAAACTATAGACGTATTCTATAAAAAATAATTTGAAAACTTAGACGTATTCTACAAAAAATAATAATTTGAAAACTTAGACGTATCCTATAAAAAATAATAATTTGAACCTTTAGACGTATTCTACAAAAAATAATAATTTGAAACTTTAGACGTATTCTATAAAAAATAATATTTTGAAACTTTAGACGTATTCTATAAAAAATAATAATTTGAAACTTTAGACGTATTCTATAAAAAATAATTTGAAAATTTAGACGTATTCTATAAAAAATAATAATTTGAAACTTTAGACGTATTCTATAAAAAATAATATTTTGAAACTTTAGACGTATTCTATAAAAAATAATAATTTGAAAATTTGAACGTATTCTATAAAAAATAATAACTTGAAAATTTAGACGTATTCTATAAAAAATAATAATTTGAAATTTTTGGACGTATTCTATAAAAAATAATAATTTGAAACTTTAGACGTATTCTATAAAAAATAATATTTTGAAACTTTAGACGTATTCTATAAAAAATAATAATTTGAAAATTTAGACGTATTCTATAAAAAATAATATTTTGAAAATTTAGACGTATTCTATACAAAATAATATTTTGAAACTTTAGACGTATTCTGTAAAAAATAATAATTTGAAAATTTAGACGTATTCTATAAAAAATAATATTTTAAAATTTTAGACGTATTCTATAAAAAATAATAATTTGAAAATTTAGACGTATTCTATAAAAAATAATATCTTGAAACTTGAAACGTATTCTATAAAAAATAATAATTTGAAACTTTAGACGTATTCTATAAAAAATAATAATTTGAAACTTTAGACGTATTCTACAAAAAATAATAATTTGAAACTTTAGACGTATTCTATAAAAAATAATAATTGAAACTTTAGACGTATTCTATAAAAAACAATAATTTGAAACTTTAGACGTATTCTATAAAAAATAATAATTTGAAACTTTAGACGTATTCTATAAAAAACAATAATTTGAAACTTTAAACGTATTCTGTAAAAAACAATAATTTGAAACTTTAGACGTATTCTATAAAAAACAATAATTTGAAACTTTAAACGTATTCTATAAAAAATAATAATTTGAAACTTTGGACGTATTCTATAAAAAATAATAATTTCACACAGTGCTCGCGCATGCGTATGTGTGTAAGAACAATAAGTTTATTCTTGAATTGTTTACTCGGGTGAAAGAAGCGTTACAAACATCAAAGATCCCTAAAATAATTAATTAATATTTAATGCTCTATTTAATATTTCCACGGCTTTTGAGGCTTTATTTACTTTGATATAATTTTCCACGTCACTTGAACTTTTCACTCTAACGAACATCAAAAACTTGGATGGTAAAATAACAAATTTATTTTCGTGTTTTTTTCATGAACTTCTGTCTATTTAGTGACATATCTCTGGCACCTAACATCGTAATACGGAAAACTATAAAAACGCAATTCGTGTATCCGTGAAAGCGTAATATTGTAACTCATACAATTTTACTTCCTACAACAGAAAAGTAAAATAAGTAAAGTGGAAATATTAATTGTTACACGAAATGCAATGGTTTACCTTATATATCTTCTACCTTTCCATCCGCATGTTTGCTCTTTTGCTCAAAAGTCCGTACAACAATCCAAACATAATTCTTTTTACCCAAACAATCTATGTACATGTTACTTTTATAATAATTGTGCTATATTCTCTCATAATAGTTACTTCAATATAAAACTCTATTTATCAGCAATGTTTAATATTAGAAACCTATAAAACATTTAGAGATATATTTGATAAAATTTATAAAAAACCACAAAAAGATAACTACAAAAGAATAACACCAGTTGCTGGGTAAACAATAACAATACCATTGACAGTAGTTACGTGAGTGAAGTATAATTACATAGTCGGGTTGTGGTGGAGTTCCGCCATTGTTTTGGCCAGTTCCGTTTTCGCTAATGGCAGAAGTTAATGTAGTGTGAAACTTATGCAGCAGTTGTGAAAGCGTTCGCTTGTTTAAGGGGTGGAAACCCACCCTGCGTTTCACAATTCAGTTTTCTTTTATGCATCAGAGCCAGACAACAATGAACACATTTATAAGAAACAATAAACTCGGAGTGAATAACTGTATAATTATATTTTCTATAGAATACTTGCTATAAATAATTTATTGTATAGTATTTTATAATAGTTTTTCTGTTAATGTCTACAAGTAATCTGTAGTTTCAATCAATCGAAATATTCTACACTTTCTGGCCAAAGACAAAGAAACGACTTTACGCTTAAAATATGCTTAAATATATTTTTAGTTATATTTAAATACGAAATCAATATTTTGTGTGTTTTTAGAATAATTATCTTTACAAATTAAGGATAATTCATAAAGATAACATGGTTAGGTCGATGAATTTTAAAATTATTTTTTACGGTTTTTATGCAAACAGTTGTTTATTTGACATCAGTGTTTGTTTAGGCCAAAATTTTGCAAATTTATAAATCTTAGTAATCAAATGTTAATAGCATGTATTTCTTGCACTGTAAATACTTAAACGGAGGTATCAAATAATGTTTAAAATAAAACAAAAGCCAAATTTTAAAATTGTATTCCAGAATTAGTTTTACGTCTTGTAGGACATTTTTTTAGTTCTGTTTTAGTCTTAATTCCCGTTCAATGTTCGTCCACTGCCTGTCACAATTTCTCATAAATTACTTATTTTTTATCAATTATATTATTGTTAATATTATTAATTATTAACAGAATTGAACTTCATTTTATTACCACAAAACCTGACGTTTTTTACATCATATCCCTTGCACTAATTTCCTGATTATTATGGAAATATTGCAAATTTTTAACAAAGTTGTCTTGTGTATGTACGATCATTTATGGGAATGCATTTATGTAGAATCTCAAACTCTGCTAGTAGGTTTATACAAATATTTATAATTTAGTTGCAGTTATAACCAAATTTAACCTAAAACAAATTTGGTAGTTTCTTTTAAACTAAACCATTATTAACACCGCAGTTAACCATTATCCAATGAACCAAAGAACCAATTTTTGTCAGTTTTAGTTATAAAATAATAAGAATATATGTCTACTGTATAAAGAACAAAGAAATATACCGAATTGGAAAACAATCAGCCCAATTAATTTTGTGAGACAGAGATGCGCTGACGGACAGACACACAACAGGTCGAGGTCATACTCGTTACATTAAATAAGAAAAGTTTTAAATACTTAACTTCCCTCCCACGTAAGTTCTAGTGTGTTCTGTAAATAAAGTTTATTGTTCTCTCCCTAACGTCGGTGTTTTCTTTAGATTGTTCTACCTATTGGTAGAACTACTTGTCTTGCTAACTTCTTTTATGTTTGACCTAAAAAGGAAAGTTTAAGCTTGCTTCAACATATGTATGAGGTTGCACCCAGAACGTCTCAGAACATTTATTACTTACTGTATTCTGATAAAGGTAGACAATGACAATCTTAAATGAATAAACCAAATAGGGGTTCTACAAATTAGTTCTAATGTGGCTTACCAATATTCAATATTCAATTATTGGAAAACTGATAATTTGGTGTTAATTTTTAAACGTTAGTCTAGTGACCAATTATTAAGAATAGATTACGAGAACTTTGTTTATACAAGCCCAATTAGTTACGGTACATTTACCTTAAAAAATACAGTTCACAGAAAACTTTTAACATAATGAAAAGTACACATAGCAAACATGTGTGTTACAGTTTAGTACCACATCAGTGTTTTAAATTGAAGCTTTCAATGTTAGCTTTGGCGAGAGGAGTGAATAGAAAAACGTTTGGCAAACGGAAGGATGTAACGGAAATATGGAACAAACGAGCAAAGGAATTTCTTCTCTCATTTTCTCTATTTGTCTTACTACTTTTCTATAACAGTAGCCGCGCATTATATGAAAACGTTGTGTTACTTTGGTTTCGGTATTTTTCCTTAGTTAAAGAACACATTACGTTGTAACCGTTTATAATACATTTTAAAGTAATATAACCGTTTATAATAATTGCTATTAATACTGCTGGTTTTTAACAACGTAACCTGAAACGTTTTACAGTTTATCAGCTGTTCAATGAACTCAGCTGATAGTTACAATTTAATATAAAACAACTGACCTTTTACTATAACTAAAGTAAATATTACCTAAGCTAGGTTCACGTATTTATTTATACATAATAAGACATTTTAAATATATCATCAAACTAATTATATATTCAGCAAAGATATTATTAGCAAAACCTTCTCTTATGTCGGTAACTCCCCTAGGTCCACACGTGTACTTTTTTTATATTATTATTGAAAATAAAATATAGTACAATTGAAAATTGAAGTTAATTGAATATATATTAACTCTTATCGTCTACATTACGAATAAAAACCAATATACAACAATAACATTCCGACAAAATCGATAAAGCAAACATAACCTTTAAAATTGGTTTTTCACCGCAACTACACTGAAAATACATTACGGTGTAATGACGCATTATTCTACGAAGTTAAAGATAAGTTAGAGGCCAAGATATGTGGTTGGTTTCATGTAAATTATGAAAAATTAATGAACAGACCAAGCCGTATAAATGACCTTGACACATTGATTTTACTTTTATATTGTCACTATATTGGTCTACTTAGCAACGAATAGATACGTCACTGTATTGATGCCTAGTGGACATCAATATTCTTTTAGTTCTATGCCATAATTCTAGATCATAAAAGTAAAATGGCGCATTATCAGATAATAGTTATCAAAAATTGCAACTATATTGTTAATTGTTAGACTAATTGTCTAACGATTCCGTTCTAAGTGTGTTATCAGATTGCAATACGCTGAATACGCAACAGTCATTGTTATCTGTTAGTTATAAAGAATTAGCATTTTTTTTATTAGTTATTTAATACTATTCTGTGTTGAACATTAAATAATAGAACATTTAAAAATTTTCAAATTCAAATAAAATTTGTTAAATTAAATACAATTAGGGAATTCCAAATTTAAAAACCTAATTCCTTAATGCAAATTTTAACGATGATTATTTCTTTGATTTCAGATTTTGAAGGGTAAAAAATATTGTGGAAAAAATTTAATCGCTATTTAACGCAATCCGTTTAACACAAAAATGTATGAAAGTGTTGTAAGTTAACGAATAGAGTTGCATTGATTCAAATAGATTTCCGCAAATCAAAATCTTTCTTGAAAATCCGTTTCTGTGACAATAGCAGGATATTTCAGTCTTTTCGTAACTATTTTTAAACTAACTTAATTTAAAAAACAAAAAAATTGCAATGAAGTAAATATTTTTCTATTAGCGTGTTCATAACTGTATATACGTTAAAGATGTTTTGGTTTGGTTGGCATATTTTGACATTACTGAGGGTTTCAAAATAGAATATTTATTACAAAACAGAAAATTAGGGCATTGTTTTGATATAAGTGTGAAACATTTGGTAAAAATATGTTGACATTCTTTAACTTTAGTTTAAAAACAGATTTTTAGTTCAAAAACCAAAAAATGCAGATGTTTTGTGTGCAAAGCAAACGAAACAGAACAATAAAATCATTTTACAAAACTAAAATTACAAATCAACTTTTAAGTATATATCAACGTAAATAAAATATTCTAATTCAAGTAGATATTTAAATTTACTTATATTTTAATTAAAAAACTGTTTTCATTTTAATACAATATTTCATATTTAGTATTTCAGTTACATAGGTTGTCATACATTGAGCATTTTTCGTATAGAAGTATCCTTATTACTTAACCTCATAATGTTAGGCCGGACGTATTCAACAAGCTTATTTGGCGAGTCTTTGAACTAAAAACGATATTTTCATGACCTATTTAATGGTAAATGTTTTGTTGAATTAAATCGCATCAGAAATAAAATGCAAACTTTAGTTCTAAAGAAATCCTCATTTCATTTGGTTGTTTATAAAAATTAGGTTAAAGAATTGTTAAACGACGTTATGAGAAATCACGTTGAGTTTAAAATTAAATCTACTTATAAACCATAATCTTCTCTATTTTTATTTCTCTCCGTTTAACCGACTTAATACTTATTAATAGTTTAATATTTAAAATTGTTTTTCTCAATTTATTAACCACAAAAACAAAAATTTAGAAATAAAATAATTTCTCTTATACTTATACTTCAGAACAGTCTGTCTGCATCATTTACACAATGGATTCTTTTAATTTGCGTCAGTTTATAATTAATTTAACATTTACTCGCCGTCACCACTCCTAAATCTATGATTTGAAACCCAGACGCATCTATATTCACAATTATAATCATACATAAATAATAATTTGTAAATAAAGTAAAATAATCTATAAAACTCGATAACAATTAATTTCAAATTTATTAACTTGTAATTTATATAAACGTTTTTTTTTCCAAAAGCTTCCCTCACTCAAACTCACAATAAAAAAAAAATTGTTTAGAGCTATCTGATAAAAAAAAAAAAAAAAAAAAAAAAAAAAAAAAATGCCTTCGCATCGGTCACTCCATGTTAACGCATGGATTTCTGATGGAACGCGGGGACCCACCTAAATGCGAGTTCTGTAGGGAAACCATCAGAATAAGACATACGAGGGTTGATCAAATATAAACGAGACTGATTTTTTTAAAAAATTATCGCTTACTTACAAATTATTCTTGATACAACATATTTTTCTACATAGTCTCCCGCACGAGTAACACATTTTTCCCACCGGATTGGAAGTTTTTTAATTCCATCTTCGTAAAAAGTTCTCGGGCGTTCATTGAGCCATTGGAGCACGAAGGTCTCCACCGCAGAATCGTCTTCGAAACGCTGGCCTCCAAGCGCCTCTTTGAGTGGCCCAAACAGGTGATAGTCGCAGGGTAATAAGTCTGGACTGTATGGGGGATGTTCCATTGGTTCCCAGCCAATTTGATCGAGTTTAAGCCTCGTAGCGTTCGCCTAATGTGGTCGGGCATTATCGTGAAGAAGAATGACGTTTCTCGCCGGTTTAGATTTACTTTTCCTACGAAAAGACAGTTTTGCGACCTCTAAAACATCGCAATAATATTGTGCATTTATTGTGCGTCGTTGATGGAGGAAATCGACGTGAAAGGCGCCTTGATTGTCGAAAAATACAGTGGCCATTACCTTCATCATGGCCATACGACGATCATGGCTGAGGTTTTCTACTGCTTCCCGTCCTTCGGCGAATTCCTTGTGCAAAGCAAAAACGCAAGCTCTTGACAGGGTCGTATTGAGCCGTCAATCTACGAAAGATTTCAGTCGGATTGACCCCCTCCTTGGCCAAAAACTTAATAATAATTCTCTGCTCCACGGAAACGTGCACTTCACTCTCACTCATTGTATAGTTTTATACTGAAGGGTTCGAACGGAAATGTTGCCCGTCTACGCCCGTCCCAAACCTCCCAGGCTACCTGAAACCCCACCCTTTAGAGTTCAATGTCCAACGGAAAAGTTTTTAGAAAGTCAGTCTCGTTTATATTTGATCAACCCTCGTATATTGCTCGATTGTGATGGTTTCCAAAATGTGCGTGTTATGTGTGGTCTGAGCAACTGTTTGCAGACGATGTTGGGAGATAGTGCCTCGGCCGTTGACCGGGTTCTAGACTTCCTTCATCGTCTGAATGTTTTAAATAAAATTTAATTTATTATATTTGTAATTTCTTGTGCTATTTTATTTATTTATTTTATCTAAAAACTTTATTTCTGTTATGTTTTGCATACTTTTACAAATTGTTATTAAATTTTATTGATTATTTATTGTTATTTAGTTCTTAAGTGTAATATAGCTATACCTGTTATCAAAATTTTAATTTATTTTTACTGTTATAGTTTGTTGTTTTTGTTTTTGTTTTATTCTTAAGTAAAATTTTGTTTAAATTTTGTTTTATATACTTTCATTTTTCGTGACGGCGATGATAACCTGAACGGTTTTTCGTCGGAAAAAAAATTGTGACTCATATTACCTTTCATCGAAGCTCAGCCTACTTCAGATTTACCAGTCATTAATATGGTTGTATTTAAATTCCATTACAAATATATGTATATATTTTTTTAAGCTACAGTCTCGTTTATTCAGGTGCTTAAATTGTCTCGTCATACGTTTTGTAGCCTATTTCAAATTCAATTCTATTATTATTTTTCTTTTTAACAATACTTATTTTTTAAATTGTGTCTATTATGTGTGTATTCTTTGTTATTTCTATGCTGTTAAAAAGTCGAAACCTGGAAGAGTGTTGACCTATTAGAAGTTTTTATCCCAGAACGTTTATAACAGTTTATAAAAGAGATATTTTTGTCAGATATGCACTTAATGTATATTAGTGTCTTCAGAATGAAATGTAATGGGCCGTTTTCAAATTAGGAGCAACATTAGATTTATGAAGTAGTAAGTAATTAGCTTATCTAATTGAATAGGTTAATAAAAATATTACTGTAAAACATATTCAAGAATACAACACCAGCTGAATCCTCTAAGTTTATTTTTTATTTCTAAAACTTTTAATCCATTTTTTTAAACCAATGCAAGAAAAAATGTCACGGGTATTACTGTTATAAAATTTAATAAAAACATAATAATAACATGGTTATATAAATAAAGTATTTTTTTAAACAAAATAACTGCATTTAAGAAAATTATTAAGTGATTTATGTGAGGAGTGTTAAAAACAAGCTAAAAGTAAATTTTATTTTCAAATTATCTAATGGTTCGTGAACATTTTCCTTAATTTCATTTTTTTGTAAGTACCAACTTATTTCTACAGTAATACGTGTTAAAATTATTGTTGAGTGGTTTTCTAAAATTATATTTAAGTATATTTTTTTATTGCAGTAACGCCTAATATATCACGTGATTCTACTGACAAACGTTTAAGGAATTAATTTATCCAGAATTAAAAATGTATTAACATACAAAGTTTCTTACGATTCAAAAAATAAACATACAAATTTGAACACATTTTTATAGAATGCTGTGACATTTATTTCTCTTGACATTAGTCAGAGTTTCACTGGTTTATCTATGGCTTATACATAAACTATATATTTTAATATTTTACTTCTTAAAAAAAACAAACAAGTAACATTTTAAACACTTTAGCATAAATTAAACTTTAACCGGAATAAAAACAATTACACCGTCAACAGAAACAATTATGCATATAATTCCTGTAACATAAATGTAACAGAAATAATTATGCATATAATTCCTGTAACATAAATGTAATATAAGTAATTATTCTGCATTACTTCTAAAGCTATACTTTTATCCCTACACATTAAACATTAATGGAAAATTGAATAATGTCTTTATTTGAAAATAAATTCCCTTACAATGGCTTTGAAGAATTTAAAAATGATATCTGTGTTTATTATTTGTAAGAATGTTGTACGAAGTGTTTCAATTATTTGTACGAAACAACACAAATTAATAAATTACTGTAAAAAATTAAGAACAGTGAAATTATTACGAGTAAGTGACATTTCAAAGATCTAATATTTTTATATTTTGTTATCAGATATATTAGTAATTTTGTAAACCTTTCATAATCGGATGGTAAATATTATGTTTTCTATTACTTACTTTTTTAAATTTAGAAAATTAAATAATTTTTACTAAAGATTTTAGATTTAATTACGATTTAGGTATTTTAGATTTAATTACGCAAGCGAAATTGAAATTGATTTAATTAAATTCTTGCCTTACCATTCGGAAGAACCTTATTGGTTCAAATTCAGTTTGCATTGCGTCTGTGTATTCTTTTCGTACCTTTAAACTACGTGCTACCATCAAAATTACTTTTAATTTATAATTTCAGCTTTTGAATTTTAATTTCAATAAAATAAAATGAGACCTATTTTTAACAATAATTTTGTACAACTGAATGTAAGTTATGCTTTTGAAATTTTGTTTAGTACTTCGAAATTTTGAAAATTCGAATCTGAAATTGGATAAAATTTGAATATCTACATTGAAAGTTTTACATTCTCAAAATTGTATTAATGTCTGTGAAAGACGTGCTGAACGAATGTGTTTTACTTTATGCCAGTTAGATTAATGAGAACGAACGTTCGGCCTTGATTAAAAGAATAAAACAATAGAAGTAACTGCTTCTCGAACTCACAACTTTAAAGTGCACAGTTTAGAAACGCAGCAGACTGATCTGTGTCTTATCCACATCGTATACTGAATCCAAAAACACTGGAGGGAGAAAATACAATATAAACATTATTGAAATTCAATATTTATATACAACAAAATATTTTATGTGGTTCGAAACTATACCAATGCAAACTACGATCAATAGGTCTAAAATGTTTTTTTCTGATAAATTTATGTCATTCTCATTGTTTTTTTTCAGATAAATTTATGTAATTCTCATTGTTTTTTTTCAGATAAATTTATGTTATTCTCATTTTTTTTTCAGATAAATTTATGTAATTCTCATTGTTTTTTTCAGATAAATTTATGTAATTCTCATTTGTTTCAGATAAATTTATGTTATTCTCATTGTTTTTTTTTTCAGATAAATTTATGTCATTCTCATTGTTTTTTTTTCAGATAAATTTATGTAATTCTCATTTTTTTCAGATAAATTTATGTTATTCTCATTGGTTTTTTTCAGATAAATTTATGTTATTCTCATACAATATTTTAAATTTCAAAACTTGTGTTAAAATTCATCCTTTAAATTTTATTTTAATAAAATTATTTTCGTTGAGATTTTAAACATTCCTTAGAATGTTCAGCAGCCTTCCTCATAATGCTATTGTAGATTTCTGAATAACAAACTCCATTTATGTACGTTACCGTTTATTTTTGAGGAACATGTTCGATTCGTGTGAAATATCTACAAACGCAATTGTCTCTATCATAAAACTTGCCACCGCTTCACATCGAGAAATGAAGTCTTACAATTAATAAATCTATGATTTTGTTTGTATATTTTAAATAATATATAACAGAAATAGTTATAATATTTCTTATTTGAAATTCTGTTTAGAGCTATCACATTCCATACCCGAGCTCGTAACAGAACTTGGTAATGTCATTGCCACGTAGTAAGGGAAGATATACGGCGCTATATTGTTACGTGAGGGAATGTTTTATATTAAAAGGAATGTTCAAACGCGAAGTTAATATATGCATCACAAAACACTGTACGTAAAACAGAAGCAAAAAAATAAATATAATTTGTATTAATTGAGTAAACACTCTTCTAGAGTTATTTAATCAACATAAGTAGTGAAACGTAATTACTCACACTTCCTTTCTGCCAATAGTCTACATTGAACGTATAGGCCCTATGGTGATTGGATAAAAATATTAAATCTTATAAGAAATAATTTTCTTGTAAACCTATAATGAATTTTATTTCCTTCAATTTGTCTCCCAAGTACTCGTAGAAAACATATAAATCATTATTTTCGTATGTTGTTAGAATTGGCAATTGGAATACATTACGAGTACTTATTACCAAAAGACTGTAAAACTGTAAATGCTACTTCTTGTCATCACGGGCATGTGACACCAGTACAATTTAACCAAATTGTGGAAAATTTTGCGTAAAACGGGTTTCAGAAACTTAGTTAATAGACAAAAAAGTTAATAGACTTGTAGCTAACTTCACTGTTTCAACCTTGTGACTTTTAATATTTTTACAAGTAACAAATTTACACTGGTGAAATGAACAACGAATTTGTTGTTTTTCACCAGTGTAGGGTAACGTTTTATTTTCAATATGGTATAATTTGAACATGTTAATTCTTAAGAAAAACAATTTACAACCAGAACTGAGAGACATGTGAGACAAATTTTTACATCGGGCTTTACTCTATGTTAAAGAAACATTATTACATGCTTTAAGAAGATTTAAGAACATGTGTTACAAAATATATATTACGTGTAACGTACAACGATTTAGAATATAACGAACTAAATATTTTAAAATATCTGTTGTATTTCTACTTGATTATATATATATATATATATATATATATATATATATATATATATATATATATATATATAATATTTATAAATATTATATATATATATATTTATTTATAAAATATAAATATATTTATATATAAAAATTTATATATATAAATAAATATATTTTATTTTACATATATATATATATATATATATATATATATATATATAAAAATAATCCTACAGAGGTCTGTACAATTGATAAATTATAGATTCAGGCAAGAAAAAGTGACACAATCTTATGGGGAAATTGGAAGGTAACTGTATTAATGAATTTGTTAAAACTATTGAAAGTGGGTTGCGTTATGCGACGAAGAAATGAAGAGGACTTTAAGGAGGCACCAAACAAGTCCACCATCATGCGGCTGTAAGACAAGTTCCAAGAGACACGTAGTGTGGCAGATGCAACAGGCAGTGGTCGACTTCTGGTGCTAACAACAGAAACGTTGGTTGTCTGCAAGACGCTTATCTCAAATGTTTAAAGATGTATCCATACAGAGCTCATGTTGTTCAAGAATAATTGTTACCTAAAAATGATGTAAAACGTGGAGGTTTCTGTCAGCAGCTATGTCTTCTGTAACGCTCGATCATTGATTGGTTTTGGTCTGAGGAAACATGGTTTCGTCATAATGGATACGCAAATCGCAAATTTGGGCTACGAATATTCGACATCAGCTACATTAGTCGCCCCCTGCACTCACAAAAATTAGGTGTTTCGTGTGCAATGTCACGAAGTCGTATCTTCGTAACATACCATAATGTGTATAGTACTTTCAATAGTTTTTGTAACAATTCATAGAATAAAGTAACATTCTTATTTTCCCATAAGCTTTAAGTCTCCTTTTGAACACACTGTAGTAGACATAATCAATGATGGTCTATTGTAAGAATATAATTAATGCAAACCAATTAGTCTAAATTAGAATATAACAATAATTTATATGTGTAATAATAATACGTTACAAAATTATTTGTTGTTTTTTTTTTAAAAATAATGATTACTCTATTTGGTAAATAATTAAAAAAATTGATGATCATCTGTTATATCAAAGATATATTTATCTGCTCTATTATTAGCTTTGCCTTAAATAAATTTAGATTATGATTACTTAAAAAGTTTCACTTTCTCTTGAAGAAGGAATCTGCTGGACCTAATTTAACTTCTTCTCTGAAGGTAGACAATTTAATAATACTGTTTAAATTGAAAAGCTATCTTATTTACGTAGACGCTTTGTGGAAGATTGCCTTTGACATTGATTCCACTCTTCCTTAGCAGTGTATAAACAGAAGGGCTTGGTTTATTATTGCATTCAATCCGTGAGCAAACACAAAACTATATTACTCACTAAAATGGACTTAATGCAGGCTTTGTTATTAGAAGTAAATTTTTCGCTTTGAAGATCTAAAAGAAATTTACAATTTAAATTAGTTCAAAACTGTTTCATTGAATAATTATAATTTTAATTATGTATATTATGATTTAACAGCTTACGATTATATAACAGTTAAAAGCTTACGATAGTGTCCCACATTGTAAATTGTGAGAATGATTAACCAAAACAAATGTAAATATTAATTTAATAAAAGCAGCGAAAAGGCTATATGAAAATGCGATAGCCAAGATAAAAATAAAAGGACAAGTGTCACAAGGATTTAAAACGAATAAGGGTCTTAAGCAGGGATGTTGCCTCTCCCCAACATTGTTTAAAATTTACTTAGAACAGGCCCTGAAAGGATGGAAAAACAAATGTAAAGGTATGGGCATTCCTCTACAAGACGACAGCACTCTATATACGCTATGTTTTGCGGACGACCAGATTGTCCTCGCACAAGATCATGAGGACCTCGGATATATGGCTCGCAAATTAATAGAGGAATACAGTAAGTGGGGACTTGAAGTGAATCTGGGAAAAACGGAGTGCATGTGCATTGGTGAACGGCAGCATGACATAATTTTAGAAGATGGACGGAGGATACAGCATTCTCAAAATTATACGTACTTAGGACTTAAAATGTCACAAGATGGTACATTAGATGAAGGAATTAAAGAACGAATAGTATTTGGAAGGAGAGCTGTATCTATGCTGAACATTTGGGATCAAAACATTTCAAAAGAGAATAAAAAAAGAATTTATGACACAATTGTAAAAAGCATTATAACATACGGTAGTGAGGTATGGCCAATTAAGACGAGAACAGAAAGAATGCTGTTGGCTACTGAGATGGACTTTTGGAGAAGAGCGGCAGGAAGATCAAGAAAAGAGAGAGTGAGAAATGAAAGTATACGGAGGATAATGGACGTAAGGCATACAATTGTAGAGGACATAAGAACAAAACAACTGGTTTGGTACGGGCATGTACAAAGAATGCCGGATGAGTTCCCAAAAAAATCATGCAATGGCGAACACCTGGAAGAAGAAAACAAGGAAGGCCGAGACTAAGTTGGAGAGAGGGAGTCGAAAAGGAAATTAAAAAAAGGGATCTACCAGAAGACCTGTGGTGGGACCGCGATCGGTGGAGGTTGGAGATCGGAAGACGGCGTAGAACGTTGTAGACCGAATTATAGATAGATGATTTAACAAAACCAAAAAATGACATATTTCTGCATATTATTATTAGATATCTTGAACTGTTTCACTATTTTTATAGTCATCATCCACTAGCTATTTTTTTAAAATAAGAAACTTTTTTTTTTAATTTAACATTGAAATGTAAATTAACATTAAACCAATGTTTGTGTATGTAATATGAACAGGCAAATAATTTCTCTACTGTCAATTGATATTTGTTGTTTCGATGAAATTTTAAAACTTAAATTAGATAATATCGCTAAATATACATAAATATGGCTCAATGAAAAAGTGTTATTGTAATCATGTTTTTGTTTGATATCAACGAAAATACACGGCAAAGTTAATATGTTCAATACATTTTCTAATCCTCACTTCAAACGTACATGGTTAGTTAAAAATAAATGTATTACCTTGATTTTTAAAAAAATAACTATAATTCTTTTATGAAAAAGTGACCTTCTCATTACAAAAAGTATAATTTTACTACTTAAGTAACCTAAATAAGTTGATGAATGACTCAAGCAAACGTTGTCAAAGAGTTCTTGATTTATGACGACCAGAAAATATATTGATAAAACTACTCAGTTACTTTAACGCCATTATTTATTGTCAATACTAAAAAATAACGATTTAAAATAACTACTGCCGTTATTTCTGTTCTGTTTATTTTATTTTAGTATGTATATCATGATCAACTTCATTATCATCGTATTCTTCTTCTTCTTTTCGTTTCACCCTCTTTGGGGTACGCTGAATCAATCATTTCTTGCGCGCTGTACTTTTCTTTGTTCCCAGTAGCTCTTCATTCTTTCCGATCTTCTTTTCCTCTCCTCTTCCGAAATGACAGGTTTAGGTCTTATTTTGGTTTTATCTTGGAATCTTATTCTTTCGTCCTTGGTACTTATCTTAGCAGTTTGGTCAAGTATCATCGTATTATTATTTAATATTTCACTTCTTTCAATTTTATAAAGCACGTTTAAAACACACGTTATTTTTATTTCTTTATTAATTTGTAATTCGATTTTTTCATTTTAAAATTAAAAATTGTATAATACAAATGTCCTGAATTCTTATTATCCTGCCTCTTCAAAGAGGATGTTTCACAATAACCACATGAAATCATCTAAGTAATGTAAGTCCTAATTTTCTAACTGACGACATTCGTTATTATATGGAAAAATCTGAAATTAGTTAAAAAACGTAATATACTTAAGAAATATGTATTGGAAAATTATAAAATCCTTTTTTTATTCTCAAATTAGAAATAATTTTGTCTTGACGAACTGCATTACAACTTATTGTCCTATAGTTCCTTCTTAATTCAATAAGACAGTGAATAACTAAGCGTTTCAAGAAGCTACACTTATAGTCTAACAATGTATTGCTATTATAGCAGGGGTCTCCAAACTTTTCAGCCTTAGGGCCATACTGATTACTCCAGTAAGTTCCGAGGGCCAAAACCATATTATCATTGTTGCCGGTGGTAAAAAGTGAAATAGTTCACTGGTGAAAAAAAGTCCGAAAAAGTACGCAACGTTTAAAAAAGGCTGCAAATCGAACTAAAGTCCGCAAAACGGCAACACTGCATATTATTAATTTTCCTGTCATTATCTGTAATTTCTAGATTAGTCGTAGAGTACGAGCCATGAGGAGTAACGTGACACGACATCTGGTGGACACAAGCGGAAATAGGTAGTACCTTCTATCGCTAACAGATGGCGATAATAGCACGTACAGAATAATCTCGTTGGTTCGAGAAAGTTCTGGTGTCTTCCACTCACTTCTAGATGGCAGTAATTGGAATATATAAGAAGGCTAGTGGCGTAACCACAAGTTAGTTCCTATGACACTGTTGTGAAATAAAATACTGTACCTCCTTAAAACGTGTTTGTGCGTGTTTAAGTTTAAGACATCTTTGTAACAGTATTTTGATTTGAATTGTTGCTTTTGTGTATGATTTAGTAGTATGGAAAAGAAGCGAAAAATTGATAGTGAATGCAGAAAATTCAAAGATCAGTGGAACATTCAGTATTTCGTAATTGAGTCCAGTAACAAGGCGCTATGTTTGATTTGCAATGAAAGCATAGCCGTTCTCAAAGAATATAACATTAAACGTCATTATGAAACAAAACATTTTCAAAATTACTCAAAATATACAGGAAGTTTGCGGACAGAAAAATTCGAAGCTATGAAGCGCGGATTGAAATCGCAGCAATCTTCATTTACAAAACTCAAAACTGAACAAGAGGCTGCAACTCGTGCCAGCTTTCGTGTGGCTCTTGAAATTGCAAAACGTGGAAAACCATTCACCAATGGTTATGAGTAGTTAGCCCATGACCATATCAATGTAGATGTCATATTAATAATTATTCAACATAAAATTAGAATACTTCAGTAAACTGAATTTAATTTACTATAAAAAATATGTTCTCTAAAAGGAGTTTTCAAGTATGCTAGCTCTCCGCGGGCCGAACAAAATCTGTCCGCGGGCCGGATGTGGCCCTCGGGCCGTAGTTTGGAAACCCCTGCTATTATAGTCATCATCATAAGATGACGCAACATGAGAACGAAGCGAGAGTTCAATTCTATATTTTCGGTGTAATTATAAAACAGTTTTAATTACAAAGTTGATTACAATAGTGAAATCGGATTTTAAAAAACAGTAAACACTAAAAAGTTACGAATTTTATGGTAGTCTGAATTAGTATTTGTTTTTTTACTGTAAAATATAAAAATATTCGTATATTAAATTTTTGTTTATTTGATATTTCCAAAAATCAATTTGTTACTTTTCAGAAAATTGCTTCCATCCCGTCAGCGACACAGCTAATATTAAAGCTTTATAATCAGATTAAAAATTATTGTCTTCCAATTGTGATTTATTGCCTATATTATGATAAATATGTTGGCTTTGAGAACATCGTTCACCTTATCGCATCTCTTCGCATACGTCAGCGACACAAGGCATAAAACTCCCCCCCACACATTGCTGTCTGCAACACGCACCTTGCGTTGTCACGATATCTAAACTTCGTGATGTATGATATGGCGTTCATAATATTTCATTTATATACTGAAGTAATATTATCTAGTGTTTACTTCAATTCTGTATAATAAAAATTATTTCTTCGCTTATGCGAAATTATTCAAAATTAATAAATTGAATGTATAACATACAAACGTCATAACATTAAATTACCTCGACAATAAATAAAAAGTGTTAAAAAGTGTAAGTAGAATTTCTTTCACAACTCCGCTTCTTAGTCTGCTGACAAAAAGAAAGAAAATTTAACATTTGAAGAATCAAAAAGGTATAATTTCCAAAAGTAGACAAAACAGGTTCAGATCAAATGTTAACCGAATTACAATTTACAATTCAAGTAAAAAAAATCATGAAAAATAAAAATACTTTGTAATATTATCAAAAACATTGAACCAATCCGATACTCGTCAAAGTTAAGTTAGATTTACTTGATTTATCGTTATTTCCAATTTCGCACACAACACTTTATTGGATGATGATTTTTCATACGGCTAAAATCTGAACAAAACTTGTAGATCCAACAATGAGAAATTTGCATCTATTTTAAAGTTAAAATAATACCATAAATATATAGGCCTAAACAAATATCAATTTTTAAACAATTTGAAAAATTGGCTTCGGTTATTCCAGTTTTTTTGGTTACTTGACTTCTTCGAGAGACTTATTCTCTGAACAAATTTATTATCACTCCAGACTCTTTATTTTTTAATACTAAGAGATGTAACTGTTTGCTATCTTTTATTTATTTTTTATCTTCAAAACTGTGTATAAGCCTTTTACAGTGAATTATAATACACATAATTTGTAAAGCCACGTAATAGGAAAGATCATTGTTGCGTAAACAGATATTCTAATTATAGTGTAGTGAAAAATTATAGATAATTGTAGGAAGGCGTAATTAGAAAAAAGTAATAAAATTTAAAATAATAATTCATTTGTTTTGCTTATTATAATGTACGTTCTTGAAAAATGTAAGTTTTCCTACTCTTAGTCAATACTTAATTTTACTTAGTCAATGCTTAATTTTACATTATGAATAAATTGAGGCAACGAGCATATATACATCATACATTGCAAGAAGTTAATTATAATAAACAGAACATATGAATTTTCTGTTTTTTTTCTTTTTCATTATATTATTTTTTATATTTTTCTTATACAAATATGTGTAATCGTTCACTACACAATGATTAGAATATCTTTTAACGAAACTAGTGTTCGGCATTGAACGTCGTAATTTCTGGTTTCATTTCTTTTGTTATAATTATGGCTATTTTTATGTTTACATTAAACCTCATACGTATAAATATTTGCAACTACTCCTCTAACTGTGTGTCTTTGGTTTGTATTCGACCCTCTTTTTTACTTCAACGAGTTTTCTACTTTAATTATATACGAGGTGTGTTCAGAAAGTAACGAGAATTTTAATTTTTTAAACAAAATATTTATTTATTCTTCTACATTGATGTCGTCGCCTTCAAAATAGTCCCCATTAGAGATTATGCACTTGTGCCAGCGTTTCTTCCAATCCTCGAAACACTTCTCAAACTCGATCTTTGAGATAGCCTTTAGTTCTTTCAGCGATGCGCTCTTAATATCATCTATGGCTATAAAACAACGGCCCTTTAAGGTTCTCTTTATTTTTGGAAATAGAAAAAAGTCACACAGAGCCATGTATGGCGAATATGGAGGCTGGGGCATTAGTTACAGTACTGTTTTTGGCCAAAAATTCACGAAAAAGCAATGAACTGTGAGCTGATGCCTTATCGTGGTGAAAAAGCCATGAATTGTTTTTCCACAGACCCGGGCGTTTTTATTTCGGATTGCTTCACGCAAACGGCGTTGAACTTGTAGGTAGTACTCCTTATTGACCGTTTCACCTGGTGACAGGAATTCATGATGCACTGTGCCATTAATATCGAAGAACACAGTGAGCATAACCTTCACGTTCGACAGCACTTGTCGAGCCTTTTTCGGTCTTCGCAAGCCAGAATGACTCAATGGGATGATTGAGAATAATTTCGACGTCATATCCGTAAACCCATGTTTTGTCACCTATTATAATACGTTTCAGTAATTCTGCATAGTCGTTGACTTCATTTAGTGACTTCTGAGCAACTTCCATTCGCCACTGTTTTTGTTCAAAATTCAGCAATTTTGGAATGAATTTTGTTGCTAAGCGTTTTCTACACAAAACACTGGAAACAATGTCGACATGATCCAATCGATATGCTAACATCATCAGCGACCTCTCTAATTGTGATTCGGCGATTATTCGTAACCATTTCTTTCACTTTTTCCACGTTTTCATCGGTTGTTGATATGCTGAGGCGTCCAGGGTGTTCGTCATCTTCAACGTCTTCACGGCGTTCTTGGAAACGCTTATACCACTTGTAAACTCTTGCTTTACTCATATCAGACTCACCATAGGCCTTTGCGCCTCGGTGGCCTACTGTATAGCGTACTAGGCTTTCACCCCGAGGACCCAGGTTCGATTCCCGGCGAGGGCTTGGCATTTTCATATGCTATAAATCATCTCATCGTCTGCATTAGCCCAAGGTTGCACAATAGTCGAACTTTAAACACAAAAAAAATGTTAACATTTCACACACTTTGTTACACTTTATTCAATTTTTTACGCAAAATTTTATACAAATTCTTTGATCCATTTCTTTTAACAAACGAAAATCGCCGGGCTCATAAAAACACGTCTAACCTTAGTGGCTGTCACAGACAAAGTCAACAGTGAAAACAACTGAAATTTTTATCATACTTCAAGGGCATGTATACCAACATAATAAAAAATAATTTAACAATCGTACTCTCCAAGCCTGCGAAATTAAAAAATTCTCGTTACTTTCTGAACACACCTCGTATTTCTCAGAATTACATCTTTTTTTCCTCATTACAGTTAATACAGTTACATTACAGTTCTACGCAGACAGCGCTGAAACGTTTTTACCTTAAAGGGCGTATTTGTCGGTAATATTGTATTTAACAATTGTAAACTTTTAAATACATGTATTAAGACAAATGATTAAATCTAATACAAGTAAACCTACCCACTCTATACAGCAGAATTGCTTATTTCTTTTTTAAATAGTCCGACTATGTTATCAGGCATTTACGGTTATCATTTTTTCCTTTAGGGTTCCGCCTCATTGGTTTTAAAAGTCTATTTATTAATTATGGAGAGAAATTAATTTGATCAGATAATTACTTGAACACAAATTTATAAATTGAGCGTAAGGTTCATTAGGCTCAGCTCACAACGTAGAACATAATGTTGTTAATATAAATTTTACTCAAATTTTCTGTGTGGGGAGGTTCTTTTAACATAATTACTTGAATGTCATGTTATTTATTATTGAAACATATAATGTGTACACATTTGTGTTACAACACGTTCGAAAAAAGAAAAATTGTTCACTTAAATATTCTGACGAAGCAAACAGTATAAATGTTTCCATGTAGGCCTACACAACGTACCTGATTTGTTATGCATAAAGTTATAATAACCTATTGATTGCATGTTTTTGTGAACACTTGTTCTCGCTGTTTGCATTGCTTCCTATCATGCAAGTAAACATCACACACGGGTACAATCGTTCAGAGACCATGTGTTTACTTTTCTTGTACCTTCTTCAATTACACGAGTACATTCTGTTCAAAATTTCAATTAAAACTTTACGTACAGTATCAGTAAAATACGAAATCACAATTAAATTCATACTGTGTAATAATTTGCATACAAAATATTGTTTGTTATATATCTTGTTTTAAAATTACAATTCAAATTTAATACGTTTATAATTTGGTAATGGGAAAATATTGTATAAATAAACTAGCATTACCCGTCGCGGCTTCGCCCACGAAACTTAAACTGTTTCAGTAATGTAATAATTTAGAAACACAAAAAAATATATTAATAAAAGCGTGATCATCTAAACTCGTGATTATTTTACAGTGAATATGAAAAAATATTATAACCTGAATATGTTGTTTTATCGTCTTCAAACGTGTTCAGTTCGAATTTAAGAAAATCTGATAAACAATATTTCTTTCCAATACAAACATTTATACCTCATTTATATTTTTGTCCTTTTAGGGGATGAATTCGGTGGGAGATGCTGAATTACGTGTATCATAATTTGTGTTTTAGAATAAATTGTTTAATTTTAAGAAAAGCCGATAAAAAATATTTTTCTCCAATGAAAACCTTTTTCTCAAATTATATCTCTTTCTTACATTTTTATTCTTTTAGAGAATTAATTCGGAAAAATGTTGAAATATATGTTTCATTATTTGTGTTTCATAGCATATTTGTAGAATATACGATTTAAAACAAATGTTTTTTAATGCAAAATTGTATACCCCTTTTTTACATTTTCTACCATCTTTCAATCTCTTTATAGGATTAGTTTTGGGAAATGGGGAAAAATATATTTCATTACTTATATTTAAGAGTGACTATGTTATGTTTTAAGAAGGTCAGACGAAAAACATTTTTTTTTTCAATAAAAATTGTTGTTCCTCATTTTTACCTCTTTAGAGGTTGAAAATTGTTTTCCAGTGCACCCCTACAACTAAAATTTCAAATTCTAGCTATTATAATCTTGGCTATATGTTTATTATTAAAGTTGGACTGGGTAAGTAGTTTAATGGCGTTAAAATCAAATTTCTGCAAAATCTTCTCTTAGTGCACCTCGACATTGTTGTAAGAAGGTACCCTAAAAATTTCAAGTTTCTAGCTATTATAGTCTCGGCTGTACGTTGATTATTAAATTTGGGCTAGGTAAGTAGTTTAATGGCGTTAAAATCAATTTTTTGCAAAGTCCTTTCTGGGTACACGCCTATACTGTAACATAAATGTACCCTGAAAATTTCAAGTCGCTCGCTAAAATAGTTTTGGCTCTGCGTTGATTATGAATCAGTCAGTCAGGACTTCTTCTTTCATATATTAAGATTAAAATATTTCTGTCAGCTTCTGAACACAATCATTCCTTTTCCGAGTGACTAATTTATAATAATAAAATAATCTAAATACATCAAAGTGAAAGTGCACAAAGCCACCTTAAACTTGCTACCTGAATGTTCAACTCAAATGATTTCAACAATGCATTACAAACAATTTTGGTACGCAATTACTTAACCCCTTCTTTTTGAATCACTTAAAAACAATTTCTTTAGGGTGATTAAAATTGTCATTTATTAATTCTAACATTTAATTTTTTTTAAGAGCTATACAGCAAAAAAGCGTCAAAATAGAAGAGTTAAAAAGTTCTTGAAAAAATTGTGAGTAAATTTCATTACAATTGGTCATTTAGTTTAGTATCCACTTACGTCAATAAACACACCGAGTCTGGTCGTAAATGAAAGTAGAACCACTTTTGTACTGAGAGGATCTGAACACAGCAATATTTTCTAAAATAATGTAAAATTGGTTTAATTTTACTTTAAAAGTGACAGACCAAACATCAGTAGATTAAAGTAAAGTATTTTTAATATTTTATGAAATATTTATTTACCATTTATCCTTTTACTGAAATAATTATTTTACTTTACATATTAATAATCGCAGCACCCAGACAGAACCAAATTTTGAAAATTCTTCTTCTTTATCTCACCCCTAATGTAACTCTGATTTCAAAATCAAAATTAAATTAAAATCTACATATAAATATATATTTAAATTTTAAACTTTCCAATTACATTTAAAATACGATAATGAATTCTGACCGCCGTCAAAACATTTGTGATTTCAAAGAATTTTTAAAATTCAAAATGTTTGTTTACGCAGTTCTTAATGCTGATTACAATGGTAAAATCAGATTTACAAAAACATTTAAGGCAAAAATATTATGGATCTTAAAAAATTATAAATTTTGGCATTTTGAAATTGTTGGATGAATTTGTTGGTTAACAAACTTACCCAACTGTTTGGGTAAATCGATATGTTTGCCAGAATTGAATTAAATTATACTACCATTGAAATGTTAACGCGATTTGGTGGTATACACACACGCTCACACGCACACACACACACACACACACACACACACACACACACACACACACACACACACACACACACACACACACACACACACACACACACACACACACACACACACACACACACACACACATATATATATATATATATATATATATATATATATATATATATATATATATAGAGAGAGAGAGAGAGAAAAGGAAAGGAGAAAGGGAGAGAGAGAGAGAGAGAGAGAGAGAGAGAGACCACAAAAAGAAGTTCGCCAATAAAGATAGAAAATGTGAAATACATTAATTTTTAATCAATAAAAAACAAACAATTTCTAAAATGTAAAATTTATATATATATATATATATATATATATATATATATATATATAAGAGAGAGAGAAAAGGAGAAAGGGAGAGAGAGAGAGACCACAAAAAGAAATTCGCCAATAAAGATACAAAACGTGAAATACATTAATTTTTAATAAATAAAAAACAAACAATCTCTAAAATGTTAAATTGTTTGAAAGTTTCTGTTTGTAGTAGTTCTGGAAACACGTGCAAACAAACCAGATAAAGTATATTTAAATGCATTACTTTCACTAATTACTAAACCTTATTTAGCGGCAATTAAAAAGACATCAAGACGGTAAGGGCGGTTAATTTATTTTGTAGTATTTCATGATTCTACGTGACTGCACGCCATTCCACCATTGGACCCGCAGGTACACAAAGAACGTACTTGTAACGCTTGAGTGTGAAGGCTAAAGGTATTTTTATACGATTTGAAGGGGGCAGACTAGCTGCACCTATTGAGAGGATTTAGACGTACCTCGCGGTACCCGAGTATAACACAAACTTACACTTACGACTTTAACACTTTCCACTGACACTTACATTTAAGGAGGCGATAATAGCCCCAGTGTGCTTTTCGCCTTAAAATAAAATTAAAGGTATTTTTATACTTTATATATATATATATATATATATATATATATATATATATATATACGTATTGAAAAATCTATATTACGAATATAAGAATATATATTTTGGGTTTCAAAAAATTTAATGTTATAAAGACAGAGCAAGATAATGTAACAACTTGTCATTCCTTTCATTACTTAAAGCATTAAATATTAAAAATCATAAAATATTATATTTGTAAATATTGTGTTTCAGATTATAATAAAGGTATTTTATGTATTTTCTGTATAAAAATATAATATTGTTGTGACATAGCAAAATGTGATAACAGATTGGCCTTTCTCTATTTTTTAGAGCATTAAATATTAAAAAACTTAAAATATTATACTTGTAAATATCGTATTTGATATTATATCAAAGCTATTTATTTTAACAATCTAACCTAAAATTCTAACTGAAATAGCAAAGATATAAATGGCACAAAAGCATTATACAAACATTACTTGCACAGCAATTCCTGTTCGGAAGCTTCAGGTAAATACAAAACGGAAAATAGGTCACATTTTTCAAAATCAGTTTATTAGATTCTTTTCAAATTTTGATCATACATATCATGTGGTCGCAGAATTGAAACTTTTTCTCAGTAAGAGTAATTTTTAGCTAAATATTCAATTTTAAAAAATTCAATTAGAATTTTTTTAAATCTGGCTTTGAGTTCTTGCCCGTTATTTATTCATTAACGATAAAATATCAAATCTCTGCGTGAATTAGATTTAGTGACATAGTAAACACACACACACACACACACACACACACACACACACACACACACACACACACACACACACACACACACACACACACACACACACACACACACACACACACACACACACACACACACACACACACACACACACACACACACACACACACACACACACACACACACACACACACACACACACATACATATATATATACACATATATATATATATATATATATATATATATATATATATATATATATATAATTCACTTCAGCATAGCAAAAAAAAATATTTTCAATTGTTGTCTAAGCCTGATAAAACATAAGCAATGAAGATATGGATTATTTTTAGTTTTTTTCCGGTTTAGTCCCGAAACGTAATTTGCTTGTATTTTAACAAAGTCATGTCTGATATTTCTTTAGAATACATTTTTATATTTGCGGAAAGAAGCACATTAATGATACAATACATAGATAATTGAATAAATTTAAAGACGTCCAAAAATTTTTTTAATAATGGAAAAGAAATTATTTTGTAGGCAATAGTCGTTAAAATTTTTTTATAAAAGTTTATGGAGTTTTTAAGTGAAAAATGTTTATTATAGTTATAAAAATTAAGAACAAAATTTAAGGAAAAGGGATTGAAGGCAACGCAATTTGTTTTATCAAGTAATTTTCTACATCAAAGAACATAATTTTCTCGGAAAGTTTAAAGAACAGGCTTTGCTTCCTGTAATGAAATGCCCGAGGCGGATGTATCACTTTCCCGTAGAGAATTGCAAAATGATTTTAGATTGCTTCTTACAAAGATTTTAAACATTTTATAGTAATATTCCTGAGGTTATTTCAAATACAGTTTAGGCGGAAAGAAACTTTCGCGTTTACTTCAAACGTTTTGATCGTGTTTACAGTACATTTTACAAACACTAGAAGAAACTTAAAATACAAGTTTTTAAATTGTTTGCAACTGGAAGGAACCACCTATAAAATTATTAAATGAAGACATATTTTTGTAGTTTTACTTAATTTTGTTCTAATTAAAATTAAAATTTTATTTTATCTAGAATAAATAAAATTATTTTTTTTTAAAAAAGAAGGCTGAAAATGTAGGATTTTCGTACTGCTTGTTTTTTGACATCACTGAGTTATTATAATATAATATAATATAATATAATATAATATAATATAATATAATATAATAATAATAATAATAATAATAATAATAATAATAATAATAATAATAATAATAATAATAATAATAATAATAATGATGATGATGATGATTTTGATAATGGTAATGGTAATGGTAATGGTATTGGTATTGGTAATGGTAATGATAATGGTAATGGTAATGATAATGATAATGATAATAATAATAATAATAGGTATACAATTTAAGAAAAATGACAATCATACTGTCTAATTCTAAATAACTGTCTAACAATAACCGAAAAATATTTAAATAACTGACAAAATGTTTAAAAGCTAAATAAATGGTTTTGAAAATAACACTATAGCCAAGACAACAGTTTGAACATTCATTAATAAACTACTTTGTAACACCGGTTATTAAACTCAGCTGTTTGACTTCATCGAACAGTTTTCAACATGAAATATTGTGCTATAATATTACTTCTATGAACAGAATTCAGGTTTAATTATATAATTTGTCTCGCTTTATCAAAACCTTTATAACGTGATTTAACAGAAACATATAACAGTGAAAAAATTTAATCATCTTCTATTTATTCAATATTATAATTTATTTTGACTTTTTTTTGTTATTTTAATGCGAAAAGCACATTGAGGCTATTATCGCCTCCCTAAATGTAAGTGTGAGTGTAAAGTATTAAATTTGTAAGTGTAGTGTTGTAAGTGTAAGTGTGTGTTAGACTCGAGTACCGCGAGGGACGTCTAAATCCCCTCAATAAGTCCAGCTAGTATGCACCCCTGCGGGGATTTTAACCTAAAGGTTTAACATTAAGTGGTTTAATTAAAAATTCCTAAACTATAAATCCAGGGGTAATCTTTTTAGGGATAACGCTTCCAACTTTATTTTTTTAGGAATTTATTTATAACACTTGTTTATTATTTTGATTTACTTGTTAACCAATATTATCAAGGCTTTGAACATGTTTTCACTTTTAAATCTAAATATTTTCTTCACACTTGATAAATTATATAAAATTAAAAATTGTGTGTCTTTCATTTATTAATGTTACTTCTTTTTAAAATAAATTCTTACAAAAGTTATTTTTCCATGTAACAAAGTACATAATATATTAAAATTATTATTTTTTACTGTCGCCAGTATTTTGACTAATATTGTAAATTAATTTTCGGCACTGTTGGTGGTCTTATGATGTCAAAAGATTTACCATAAATTAAAGAGAATGCGTTTTTATCAACGGTTATGGAGGTTGGCAACTCTTGATCCTAGGGGATGAGACTAACAATGCCCGCGAGAGAATTAATTACATAGTATAAATATTATTTCTGAATCTAAGCCAAGCCTAAAGCTGAAACTTTATTGTCGCCCTTTCGTTCAAAGTACCCAGAAGTACAGCCTACACTGTTACAGTAAAAACAACCTTTAAATTGACACGATATTTAGAAATAATAAACAATTAAATAAATTGTGCAGGCAAATATTTTTACCATTATTTAGATAAAAACTTTAAGGAAGGTTAACAGAACTGCAGACAATGACGGTTCTAAAAACTACAGGCTATAAAATTGGTAAGTAGGCAGTGACGAAAGTTTAAAGATATTATTTTATTAAAATAGTTTTAACAGATTTTGCTAAAATTCTGTATACGTATGAAAAACTAATATAAACTTAAACAAATCAAATTTGTAAAAAAAATATATTGTTTGATATTAAATCAAAACAAACCACTACAGAAATGATCCTGTGAAGTATGAGCCGCCTCTGTGGCCTAGTTGATATCGTAATAGGCTTTCACCCCGAGGACCCGGGTTCGATTCCCGGCCAGGGCTTCGCATTTTCATACGCTATAAATCATCCCATCGTCTGCATTAACCCAAGTGTGCACAATAGTCGGACGTTAAACACCAAAATAAAAAAAAAACCACTCTGTTTAGATTTATTTCCATTGTATTCCGAAACTGTAAATCTATACGTTTTGTTTTTTTGTATATTTTGTAAGAAACATAAAATTTTACTTTTAAGAAAGTAACGAAATAAAAAATTGTTCGATAATGGTGAAATAAACACACATAACAAATTTTATTGTCATTATTGTCCCAGCAAAGCGAGGTCACTGTTTGGGATTGTTTTGTGTGTTTGTTTGTTGAAAATTTCCCTAAACGCATTTAACGATTTTGAAGTAAACTTCAGACACAGTAGACTCAAATTCATTAGTAGTAGACACAAACTCATTAGTAGTAGACACAAACTCATTAGTAGTAGAGTGGTGCAGGCGTTTGATGGAGTCTGGCACTGTGGGCTGGAACATAAACTACAACGGGACTTACCAGAGCAATTCTTCAGAATTTTAAAGTCATACCTTTGTGAGAGACATTTTCGGGTTAGATATGAACTCGAATACTCACAAATTAAAACAATTAATGCAGGAGTACCTCAAGGGAAGTGTTCTTGGCCTTGTACCTTCTGTACACTAGAGACATACCAGTTACTGGGAACTCCACAGTAGCAACTTTTGCAGATGACACAGCAATTTTAACAGTTGGGGACAATATTTTAGAAGTCACAGAGAAATTACAGAATCCCACCAACGCAGTAAGTCAATGGACAAAAAAATGGAGAGTAAAGCTTAATGAAGCAAAAACTGTACACATTAATTTTACGAATAGAAAATATGAACCATTACCAATAATATTAAACGAAAGGAGTATAACATATGCAAACAGTGCTAAATATCTAGGAATGACACTCGATGCAAAGCTCCGATGGAAGGTGCATGTAAAAAAGAAAAAAGAGGAGCTACAGCTCAAATTCAATAAAATGTTTTGGCTTATTGGAAGAAATTCAGAACTTTCAATAGACAACAAGATACTGCTATATAAGCAAGTTCTAAGACCAATATGAACCTATGGTGCACCACTCTGGGGATCTACAAGAAAAAGCAATAGTAAAATTATTCAAATTTTTCAAAATAAAGTATTGAGAACGATTGTCAACGCCCCTTGGTATGTGAGAAATGAAAACATACATAAGGACCTAGGTGTTGAATCTGTTCAGGAAGCCATTAAAAAGCTCTCGGTTAAGCATTATTGCAGGTTAGAACAGCATAATAATACAGAGATTGTCCAACTACTATGCCGCAGCGACAACATCACAAGAAGGCTGAAGAGGACCAAGCCAATTGACCTCTCCAGGCCGTAAACACATTGGGACCAGCCGTCGGACTGCACCCCAGCACACAGAGAACACAATGATAAAGAAAAATTACTAGATGGGGCACGCCTCAGTTGTAATTAATATAAACTAAATAAAATTAGTAGTAGACACAAACTCCGGCTTTAGTACGGAGGTATAAAGCCCGAACGATGTATATGTAATAATTTTTCTCGTTCGCTTCCGTTTCAAAGTGGCAGTCTCTGATTTAACGACGACAAATGTAGGTGGCTGGCTACTTCCTGTAACACTCGCTGAACAAGACGTCATAATGTTGACCGCTTCTCTGAGAAAGAGCTTACAATGTCCAATAAAGTTTGTTCAGTAATATTTTCCTAAATATTAAGGTTAACGGTTAACCTTATTTAAAATGTAATTAAAATAATAATTGTGTAATAAACTATAAGTATACTTTATTTTTATTTGTAGGCTTGCAAGTTATAGTTTCAAGGTATTTGTTTATTAGTCACAACTCATTGATAGCAGACACAAACTCATTAATAGTAGACACATACTCATTAGTAGTAGACACAAACTCATTAGTAGTAGACACAAACTCATTAGTAGTAGACACAAACTCATTAGCAGTAGACACAAACTCATTAATAGTAGACACAAACTCATTAGTAGTAGACACAAATTCATTAATAGTAGACACAAACTCATTAGTAGTAGACACAAATTCATTAGTAGTAGACACAAACTCATTAGTAGTAGACACAAACTCGTTAGTAGTAGACACAAACCCGTTAGTAGTAGACACAAACTCATTAGTAGTAGACACAAACTCATTAGTAGTAGACACAAACTCATTAGTAGTAGACACAAACTCATTAGTAGTAGACACAAACTCATTAATAGTAGACACAAACTCATTAGTAGTAGACACAAACTCATTAATAGTAGACACAAACTCATTAGTAGTAGACACAAACTCATTAGTAGTAGACACACACTCAATAGTAGTAGACACAAACTCATTAATAGTAGACACAAACTCATTAGTAGTAGACACGAACTCATTAGTAGTAGACACAAATTCATTAGTAGTAGACACAAACTCATTAGTATTTGACACAAAATCATTAATAGTAGACACAAACTCATTAATAGTAGACACAAACTCATTAATAGTAGACATAAACTCATTAGTATTAGACACAAATGCATTAGTAGTAGACACAAGCTCATTAGTAGTAGACACAAACTCATTAATAGTAGACACAAATTCATTAGTAGTAGGCACAAATTCATTAATAGTAGACACAAATACATTAGTAGTAGACACAAACTCATTAGTAGTAGACACAAACTCATTAGTAGTAGGCACAAACTCATTAATAGTAGACACAAAAGCATTTAAAATATTCAAATCTTTACTTTATATTTTCTTTTACAATTTATCGCTAGCTATTATTATTGCATTTATTTTTAACAGTAAATTTTGACCCAATTGGAGCGCTGTCGTGGAGATGTGGTCAGACAATGAATTAAAAATATTCTGCGAGGTTGGTCTGTAGACTAAAACATAACAAAAATTAAAATAGACAAATATGATTCATAAAATCATTTTTTTGCTTATTTATTTTTATCTCGAAATGGCCTTAAACAGTAAAATTATCATTTTGATTAAACTTAACCCACCTATACTTGTATGAAACTTATTCAGTAAAATCACATTTAAGTTATACAACAGAGTAAGACTATTTGCATATTGGATATAACGGGCGCCTTGAAACCGTTTGTTGTTCACTGTATTATATTGCTTAATTTATATTATTGCACACGTGTGCCAAATAACATCCTATGGAAATTGGTCTTCACAATATAATCTAACAATTAACAATAATGTTTATTATTTAATGATTATGTTTATAATGTTTATAATATATTATTGTAAATATAGATTATGCACTTAAATTAAAAATATAGAATTGGTAGTACACAAATACAAATTCAAAATTTATTATAAAGCTGTAATAAAATAACAAACAGATGTTGTTTCTTATGCAATTGTTTTTTAGCATTTAAAAAAAATCTCAAATAAAGTGTAATTATTATTATTTTTATTTTTTAAATTGTAAGTTAAGATTTATTACAGAACACATATTTTGTATTACTTTTCGCGAAATGCAATAATGCAGTTCCATTTTAACGTAGTTAATATTGTATTAATTTTTTTACAACATTCAGCAATATTGTAGTATTTTTTTTTAATATTTCCATTTTCTCGTAAAAAATTGTTTTTCAAAATAACAATTTAACAAATATTACACTTAATTTAGATTCAATTTAGTGGGATAGAGTATTTTAATATTTTTATAAAAAATGAAATCCGTTAAGGTTACTTAACAAAATTAAACATAAAAACGTGTAAATTTGTATGCACATGTACTACAAATGTATTACAATCTTTTCTTATACATTTGTTAAAGAAATATAACTTATAACATTTAATTAAAATTTTCATGTAATTTTAAAAACTATGGTTTCCCACGAAATTTACAAGTCCAAATCTTTGAAAATTTTGTAAAAACTCTGGTACAAAATCAACACATTTTAGGTCTTATAGTTTTTTAGACTATTTCACAATCTAGTAAAATCTTTAAAAGTGTTTAAGTTGTTTCCTTAATACTCATTATTAGAAAAAAACTAACGCCTTTAAAAGAAAGTGTATCTCATTTCTTATCAGTTTTATAATACTAAAAGTTCAGAATTTTAAGCTGGTAAAATATGACTTTAATTCTGAATGAACAAAAAGGAAATTCTTATCAGCTAATCCATAAAGATTCATGGTATCAGTCGTTAATGCAATAGCCGCAACGTGTTTGTGTTACTTGTGGCAGGAACATTTGAAGGTTTTTGTGATATATATATATACACAGCAATATTTTAGTATTTTTTAAAATATTTCCATTTTCTTGTAAAAAATTGTTTTTCAAAATAACAATTTAACAAATATTACACTTCATTTAGATTCAATTTAGTGGGATAGCGTATTTTAATATTTTTATAAAATATGAAATCCGTTAAGGTTACTTAACAAAATGAAACATAAAAGCGTGTAAATTTGTATTACACATTACACATTACAAATTATATATATATATATATATATATATATATATATATATATATATATATATATATACGTCTTCAACTCTGGTTTTCATAAAATATTCCGTGCTTTCTTCTCTTGAAGTTGTGTAATTTCGTGATTACAGGTACGAAAAAAATTTAATTTAAATTAACGCACGTAGTATGGAGTCAAAGGTTAACAAGTTTTTGGACAAAACATAATTGAAGCTATTGTATTGCATTATCTTCTTAGAAAACATAATTTATCAAAATAAAAGAAAATTTTGTTTTTTTTTGCAAATTATTAGTTATTTGTTTATCAGTTTAGGAGACACAAAAGCATTAAGAAAAACTTAAAATTGCATTTTCTGTGTTTCTTTTCAATTTGTGACCAGCTCTTGTTGCTGCATATATTGCCATAGTGTTTTCGTTGTTACTTATTGAATGTTGATCAAACGAAAATTAATTTTAAAATTATTGTAACTGTTAATTAAACATATTTAATGTAATGAATGAATAACTTCATAGTATTAATTAATTTAATTTAATTTCAGTGTGATTGTGAAGAATATTTTATTAAGATAAATAACAATTTTTTTTTAGAAGTTTAGAAACAGCGAAAGATATACTTCCGTTCACTATCACAGGTCCTGACTAAGTATGGCTGCAAAAGTGGATTTTTTAATGTAATACGTTTAATGTAATACTAACGTTTCATAATAAATGATATGTACAAGATTTTTTTTAAAGTTTTCCAGTTTCAAGTAGTCGTATATTTTCTAGTTGAAAGACTACCATTGTCTAAAGCAAAATTTAAAAAAAAATATTATGATCTGTTTTTTGTATGTGCACTTATTATGTATATGACATACGAAACAAAATGAAAAAAGTTGGAATTTACAGATTTAAATAAACAGATAGTGATTTTTGTTGTAGGAATTTGATAAGTAAGCGTTACTACAAAGTAATAAATAAAATAGATAACCTAGAAAGAGCCTTAAAGCGCCCGTTTAAACAGTTTTGGAGATAAACAATGAACTTTTTAAACAATTCTTGTGTAAAATACAATTGAGGCATTCCAACGTTTAATTAAAGGAAGCGCTTCGTGTTCACATTTCTTGTATGTTAATTTTTTTCATTAAAAGTAACATTCCAAAAGCTCTTGCAACAAATAAAAGTTCACATGGTATGCGAGAAGTATTCCTTCCTCGAGACCAGTAACAATGTAATTATTCAAGTGTACAGCTTTAGAGTAGGTTATTTGGTTTATCGCTTATTTAGGTTATGTTTGTTTAATCGCTTAGTAACTATATCACAAAAATCTACAAGGCAGATCATTTTCTTAATTTTTAGTCTAGATTATTTTTGCAGCGATTATTTTTTATTTTTAAATTTATTAAATTTTGTAACATTATATATACAATTTTTATATTTATATAAGGTTTTATAAAATTTAAAAGCAGGGACATTATTCATAAAGTACTCGTACGAGATTGTAAGGTAAATATTTTTATCGTATTACAGTTCGTGTTATATTTTTGCAAAATAAATTTTAAAATGTTATCGTCATTGTTGCTTTAGATGTATTCTAAATGCTGTTTGAGGAAAAGGAAATCCTTCAATAGGTTCAGCTGGCAGTTTGCCAAATCATTTAGCTTATAATCTCGTTTTTCCCTTCTTCAGCCGTAGTTTTGTCTCAGAGCCAAAATATTTTTGGACGGTTTTACAAACCCATTTATATTCCCTTATATGAGAAGTACAGAAAAGTTATACAATTTATATTTTTTATTTTTTATTTATCATTGTATTTTGTAAATAGGGTGTGTGATACAAATGTCAATGTAAGCATAGTTTGTATTAAATTAAGTAATTATCAAATCACTTGAGTAAGTGAAAATGCTTAACCAACAATTTTTCTATTCCTGAAAAACTTTAAATATTGAAATTACATATACAAATTTTAATTTAAACAATCTCAGCACTGGGCTTCGCACTGACCTGAATGAAGCGAATTTGCGTTAATTAGCATAACTTTTAAAATGCTCTAAAAATAACCACCGTAGATTCATTCTCGTATTTTCAGCCGTATTTGAAAATTTCAAGAAATGCCAATTTAAGCAGATTTTTACTGATCAATCAAATTTTCAAAGACGTGTAACGTAACAAAAAAGTGATTTTTTGCAAAATTCCGTTGAATAATGAGATATTGAAGCAGCGATCATGGTAAGGCCCAGACCCATGACCTTGAAATTATCACCTGTAGAACACGTTTCTAGGTTTCATTACTATATACTATATATATATATATATATATATATATATATATATATATATATATATATATATATATATATATTATTATTATTATATCTGCGCATAGACCCTGTTGGATCACGCAAAGCACTCCGACTCATGTCTTGTTCCT
This sequence comes from Callitettix versicolor, assembly GCA_022606455.1. NCBI lineage: Eukaryota > Metazoa > Arthropoda > Insecta > Hemiptera > Cercopidae > Callitettix > Callitettix versicolor. Next base: position 19,371,203 of record CM040184.1, on the reverse strand, counting down.
TCTAATCCTCCACACCTCCCTCATCCTGTCCCCATGGATCCTCTTCCATATATATATATATATATATATATATATATATATATATATATATATATATATATATATATAACTAGAGATGATTACTTTCAAGGCCCCGGATCAGTCAGCTCAGAAGCTCATTTTCCGATTGAATTTCGCTAAAAATCACCTTTTTTAATTATATATATTGTAAGCATTATTTAGAATTAAGATATTTTCATAAAAAACATAAATCAAAGGAATATAGTTAGATCAATGATCAATTTATAACAAAAATAATGTTTGTGAACTTGTATGATTCTGGTATGTAATAAAGTCAATCTTACAACATTTTCATGAACACAAAAAATATTTTATTTTATAATATTACAAATCTCGAGTTCAATGTTCAGTTTATGACTCGGCTAGCTTTTAAATTCATAACCACTTAACGTTACTATAAACAAACTCTATATGAAATCCTACAACTAAATTTTAAAACGCTGCTAACGTTCCATTTTACTTAATAACTAGATGGGGGGGGATGTGTTGGTAAAAGATCGAGGTGGTTTACTGATGATTAAACAAAATAAAATGATGAATTTAAATTTTGGCTAAGGGACATTGGGTTGATTTGAAAACGGTCTGTAAATTTTAATACTAATAAAAATAATTTCATTAACACTAATAAAAAAAAGTTTACAAGTTTTTCTGGATTAATTTTGTTCTCAAGTCTGATTATTAAAGCCACTGGGGGAATTTAATATTGAAAAGGAACAATTACCAAGTTTTAAAACCTTACAATTACGATATCAGATATACATTATTTTATTATTTACTGTAAACTAAATTTTGTTGAATTTTGAGTAACATGGATGTTGTAGTTCATTTCCAAAACAGTTTCCTAATTTGTGTGGCTGGTGCGTAATTATCACCTTTATTAAAATGATTAACTTCTCTCTTCAAATGCTTGGATCAGAATCATAAAAATGTAAATCTTTATATTTTTGTTATAGATTGATCATTTTTGATGTAATTGCTTTATTTATATTCTATATGAAAGTGTCTTAATTCTAAATGAGGGTTACAGTATTATTATGAATACGATATTTAATTGAATATATAATGAATGAAAATGGGCTATGAGTGTATGAGTGCTTTCTTTCTTTAGGGTTCGGTGATTATACATTTTGAAATTTCGGTATCATGTGTATACGAGTATATATATATATATATTATTATTATTATTATTATTATTATCTGCGTATAGACCCTGTTGGATCACGCAAAGCACTCCGACTCATGTCTTGTTCCTTCTAATCCTCCACACCTCCCTCATCCTGTCCCCATGGATCCTCTTCCGCTCCTCCGTCCATTTTACCCCCTGCTCTCTTTGGGATTTCATTCTTTGGGACCTTCCAACCGAGCATCTTTCTTTCTCCTGTATGCGTGCCTGTCTTCAACATCTGTTGAGTTTATTTCTGCGTCATGTAGGTCTATTCTGACTTGTACGATCCATGACGTTGTTGATTTGACACCTTGTATATACTTAAGGATTCTGTTAGCAAGTCTCGTTGTATATATATATATATATATATATATATATATATATATATATATATATATATATATACACACACTTTGTAAGATATTTGGGAATGCACTTGGTTAAAAGTTTAACTTGGAAAATCCAAGAAAGTAAAAGAAACAGATCAAAGGAAACTAAATTCCGTCAATTTTATTGGTTGACTGGGAGAATATCGCAATTAAATCTTTGCAACAAAAAGCAGATTTTGTGCCAATCTGTCAATAAACATATTTGGACGTATGGTTGTAAAATTTGGAGATATACGGGGAAATTAAACACTTTGATAATTCAATGAGCACAGAATACAATTTTCCAAGCAATTACAACTTCCAAGGAATTCCAACGTAATGACGACTTATATGCCGACTTAGTTAAATTTTGTTGAAGATAGAATCAAAACATTTGCTATGCAAAACATAAAAGAAGACTGCGAAATGATGACAATATGGAAGACTATCAACTTCTCAAAATAAGTTACCCACAACGCCTTAAATAAAGAAACCCTTTTAGGATTTAATATAAAGATTTATTTTATTTATTTAAGTTGTCTATATCTTTGATGTTTTCGTTTATAGACCAGTACCTTTACTGATAAATTTCCTATTTTATCAATGAGTCACTTGTTAGATCTAAGTTGAAGTTAAGTAGAAGTGTAACTTCAGTTATTACGGTATACGTTCTTAGTACATTTATTATGTTTAACTTACTACTTATTTGAACGGTTAAGATTTTAACATGCAATAACATGAACATATATATATATATATATATATATATATATATATATGTGTGTCTGTGTGTGTGTGTACGATTTTGTTGAAGCTTGGCATACAATCATTATGGAAATACCTTGAAAAAGTTCGTTAACCCGCAAAATTCGTTCAACAGTTTCAAAATGTCGGCCATTTTAAATCTTTAAAAATTATTAACTTTTTTCTACTTTTTTAATCTCAAATGTCAATTTTTTTATTTCATCGTAATCAGTGAAAAATTTGAAATTGTATAAACTAGCCTTTTGAATGTTTAAAATCCCTTGAAATTAAGAAATGTCATGGCGGTGGCCAGACGTTTTTCGTATTTTCAATGTAATTTAAAAAATTTCGATATATATGCCGGTTTGGATTTCAATTATGTTGGTGAAATTAGAATTTCAAAAAGGGTAAAGAAAAATACTTTTGAAAATATTTTAGGTTGCCGCCATCATTTACGATTTGAAATGACTGAAATGTTAAAATTGTTAAACCTATTTGGCTGGAAAATAAACTTTAACGAGCTGAGACAACACACACACACACACACACACACACACACACACACACACACACACACACACACACACACACACACACACACACACACACACACACACACACACACACACACACACACACACACACACACACACACACACACACACACACACACACACACATTTTTTGCAAAAATTTACAATATCCATTAGTAGAATTTTCTCAATTCGACATAAATGTAGAATTTTTAACAAAAATAGCTAAATATATTTCTGATTAGCTTAATCCAACACAAGTTATGATTATGAGTTATTCCTTTTACAGAACTTTCCTCATATTTTATACAACACCAAAATGCCGTGTATAAGCAGGATTTAATATCGCATATTATGCGGTAACATCAGACATGCAAATTACAACTTACCGTGTCTCTAATACTTTGAAGACGGTAATACCAAAACTTCTAAATGATATTCGTAATGATGCTGTTAAAACATTAACACAATTTAAATTATAAATGAACGTTATGGCGACCGTTAACTGTACCTGGCTGAAAAAAATTGTTTGTGAAAAACCGATTTAAAGTTACCTATAGGCTACAAAACTAGTTTCAGTTGCACTTTTATGAAACAGATTGTAGTTGTAGAGACAGTAGAAGTAGCGTATTTTTAAGGCAAAAGTTATATAGAAAAAGCAGCAGTAGCAGTAGCTGTTGCAGGATTAGTAACAGCAGCAATATTTGTCGCATTAGTAACAGTAGCAGCTGTAAAAGCAGTACCTGTTGCAGGATTAGCAACAGCAGCAATAATTGTCGCATTTGTAACAGTAGCAGCATTAAAAGCAGTAACTGTTGCAGGATTAGCAACAGCAGCAGTAGTTATCGCATTAGTAAAAGTAGCAGCTGTAAAAGCAGTAGCTCTTGCAAGATTAGTAACAGCAGCAATAGTTGTCGCATTTGTAACAGTAGCAGCTGTAAAAGCAGTAGCTGTTGCAGGATTAGTAACAGCAGCAATAGTTGTCGTATTTGTAACAGTAGCAGCTGTAAAAGCAGTAGCTCTTGCAGGATTAGTAACAGCAGCAATAGTTGTCGCATTTGTAACAGTAGCAGCTGTAAAAGCAGTAGCTCTTGCAGGATTAGTAACAGCAGCAATAGTTGTCGCATTTATAACAGTAGCAGCTGTAAAAGCAGTAGCTGTTGCAGGATTAGTAACAGCAGCAATAGTTGTCGTATTTGTAACAGTAGCAGCTGTAAAAGCAGTAGCTCTTGCAGGATTAGTAACAGCAGCAATAGTTGTCGCATTTGTAACAGTAGCAGCTGTAAAAGCAGTAGCTCTTGCAGGATTAGTAACAGCAGCAATAGTTGTCGCATTTGTAACAGTAGCAGCTGTAAAAGCAGTAGCTGTTGCAGGATTAGTAACAGCAGCAATAGTTGTCGTATTTGTAACAGTAGCAGCTGTAAAAGCAGTAGCTGTTGCAGGATTAGTAACACCAGCAGTAGTTGTCGCATTTGTAACAGTAGCAGCTGTAAAAGCAGTAACTGTTGCAGGATTAGTAACAACAGCAGTAGTTGTCGCATTTGTAACAGTAGCAGCTGTAAAAGCAGTAGCTGTTGCAGGATTAGTAACACCAGCAGTAGTTGTCGCATTTGTAACAGTAGAAGCTGTAAAAGCAGTAACTGTTGCAGGATTACTAACAGCAGCAAAAGTTGTCGCATTTGTAACAGTAGCAGCTGTAAAAGCAGTAGCTGTTGCAGGATTAGTAACAGCAGCAATAGTTGTCGTATTTGTAACAGTAGCAGCTGTAAAAGCAGTAGCTGTTGCAGGATTAGTAACACCAGCAGTAGTTGTCGCATTTGTAACAGTAGCAGCTGTAAAAGCAGTAACTGTTGCAGGATTAGTAACAACAGCAGTAGTTGTCGCATTTGTAACAGTAGCAGCTGTAAAAGCAGTAACTGTTGCAGGATTAGTAACAACAGCAGTAGTTGTCGCATTTGTAACAGTAGCAGCTGTAAAAGCAGTAGCTGTTGCAGGATTAGTAACACCAGCAGTAGTTGTCGCATTTGTAACAGTAGCAGCTGTAAAAGCAGTAGCTGTTGCAGGATTAGTAACAGCAGCAATAGTTGTCGTATTTGTAACAGTAGCAGCTGTAAAAGCAGTAGCTCTTGCAGGATTAGTAACAGCAGCAATAGTTGTCGCATTTGTAACAGTAGCAGCTGTAAAAGCAGTAGCTCTTGCAGGATTAGTAACAGCAGCAATAGTTGTCGCATTTATAACAGTAGCAGCTGTAAAAGCAGTAGCTGTTGCAGGATTAGTAACAGCAGCAATAGTTGTCGTATTTGTAAACGGTAGCAGCTGTAAAAGCAGTAGCTCTTGCAGGATTAGTAACAGCAGCAGTAGTTGTCGCATTTGTAACAGTAGCAGCTGTAAAAGCAGTAGCTGTTGCAGGATTAGTAACACCAGCAGTAGTTGTCGCATTTGTAACAGTAGCAGCTGTAAAAGCAGTAACTGTTGCAGGATTAGTAACAACAGCAGTAGTTGTCGCATTTGTAACAGTAGCAGCTGTAAAAGCAGTAACTGTTGCAGGATTAGTAACAACAGCAGTAGTTGTCGCATTTGTAACAGTAGCAGCTGTAAAAGCAGTAGCTGTTGCAGGATTAGTAACACCAGCAGTAGTTGTCGCATTTGTAACAGTAGCAGCTGTAAAAGCAGTAACTGTTGCAGGATTACTAACAGCAGCAAAAGTTGTCGCATTTGTAACAGTAGCAGCTGTAAAAGCAGTAGCTGTTGCGGGATTAGTAACAGCAGCAATAGTTGTCGCATTTGTAACAGTAGCAGCTGTAAAAGCAGTAGCTGTTGCAGGATTAGTAACAGCAGCAATAGTTGTCGTATTTGTAACAGTAGCAGCTGTAAAAGCAGTAACTGTTGCAGGATTAGTAACAACAGCAGTAGTTGTCGCATTTGTAACAGTAGCAGCTGTAAAAGCAGTAGCTGTTGCAGGATTAGTAACACCAGCAGTAGTTGTCGCATTTGTAACAGTAGAAGCTGTAAAAGCAGTAACTGTTGCAGGATTACTAACAGCAGCAAAAGTTGTCGCATTTGTAACAGTAGCAGCTGTAAAAGCAGTAGCTGTTGCGGGATTAGTAACAGCAGCAATAGTTGTCGCATTTGCAACAGTAGCAGCTGTAAAAGCAGTAGCTGTTGCAGGATTAGTAACAGCAGCAATAGTTGTCGTATTTGTAACAGTAGCAGCTGTAAAAGCAGTAGCTGTTGCAGGATTAGTAACACCAGCAGTAGTTGTCGCATTTGTAACAGTAGCAGCTGTAAAAGCAGTAACTGTTGCAGGATTAGTAACAACAGCAGTAGTTGTCGCATTTGTAACAGTAGCAGCTGTAAAAGCAGTAACTGTTGCAGGATTAGTAACAACAGCAGTAGTTGTCGCATTTGTAACAGTAGCAGCTGTAAAAGCAGTAGCTCTTGCAGGATTAGTAACACCAGCAGTAGTTGTCGCATTTGTAACAGTAGCAGCTGTAAAAGCAGTAGCTGTTGCAGGATTAGTAACAGCAGCAATAGTTGTCGTATCTGTAACAGTAGCAGCTGTAAAAGCAGTAGCTCTTGCAGGATTAGTAACAGCAGCAATAGTTGTCGCATTTGTAACAGTAGCAGCTGTAAAAGCAGTAGCTCTTGCAGGATTAGTAACAGCAGCAATAGTTGTCGCATTTATAACAGTAGCAGCTGTAAAAGCAGTAGCTGTTGCAGGATTAGTAACAGCAGCAATAGTTGTCGTATTTGTAAACGGTAGCAGCTGTAAAAGCAGTAGCTCTTGCAGGATTAGTAACAGCAGCAGTAGTTGTCGCATTTGTAACAGTAGCAGCTGTAAAAGCAGTAGCTCTTGCAGGATTAGTAACAGCAGCAATAGTTGTCGCATTTGTAACAGTAGCAGCTGTAAAAGCAGTAGCTGTTGCAGGATTAGTAACAGCAGCAATAGTTGTCGTATTTGTAACAGTAGCAGCTGTAAAAGCAGTAGCTGTTGCAGGATTAGTAACACCAGCAGTAGTTGTCGCATTTGTAACAGTAGCAGCTGTAAAAGCAGTAGCTGTTGCAGGATTAGTAACAGCAGCAATAGTTGTCGTATTTGTAACAGTAGCAGCTGTAAAAGCAGTAGCTCTTGCAGGATTAGTAACAGCAGCAATAGTTGTCGCATTTGTAACAGTAGCAGCTGTAAAAGCAGTAGCTCTTGCAGGATTAGTAACAGCAGCAATAGTTGTCGCATTTATAACAGTAGCAGCTGTAAAAGCAGTAGCTCTTGCAGGATTAGTAACAGCAGCAATAGTTGTCGTATTTGTAAACGGTAGCAGCTGTAAAAGCAGTAGCTCTTGCAGGATTAGTAACAGCAGCAGTAGTTGTCGCATTTGTAACAGTAGCAGCTGTAAAAGCAGTAGCTCTTGCAGGATTAGTAACAGCAGCAATAGTTGTCGCATTTGTAACAGTAGCAGCTGTAAAAGCAGTAGCTGTTGCAGGATTAGTAACAGCAGCAATAGTTGTCGTATTTGTAACAGTAGCAGCTGTAAAAGCAGTAGCTGTTGCAGGATTAGTAACACCAGCAGTAGTTGTCGCATTTGTAACAGTAGCAGCTGTAAAAGCAGTAACTGTTGCAGGATTAGTAACAACAGCAGTAGTTGTCGCATTTGTAACAGTAGCAGCTGTAAAAGCAGTAGCTGTTGCAGGATTAGTAACACCAGCAGTAGTTGTCGCATTTGTAACAGTAGAAGCTGTAAAAGCAGTAACTGTTGCAGGATTACTAACAGCAGCAAAAGTTGTCGCATTTGTAACAGTAGCAGCTGTAAAAGCAGTAGCTGTTGCGGGATTAGTAACAGCAGCAATAGTTGTCGCATTTGCAACAGTAGCAGCTGTAAAAGCAGTAGCTGTTGCAGGATTAGTAACAGCAGCAATAGTTGTCGTATTTGTAACAGTAGCAGCTGTAAAAGCAGTAGCTGTTGCAGGATTAGTAACACCAGCAGTAGTTGTCGCATTTGTAACAGTAGCAGCTGTAAAAGCAGTAACTGTTGCAGGATTAGTAACAACAGCAGTAGTTGTCGCATTTGTAACAGTAGCAGCTGTAAAAGCAGTAACTGTTGCAGGATTAGTAACAACAGCAGTAGTTGTCGCATTTGTAACAGTAGCAGCTGTAAAAGCAGTAGCTGTTGCAGGATTAGTAACACCAGCAGTAGTTGTCGCATTTGTAACAGTAGCAGCTGTAAAAGCAGTAACTGTTGCAGGATTACTAACAGCAGCAAAAGTTGTCGCATTTGTAACAGTAGCAGCCGTAAAAGCAGTAACTGTTGCAGGATTAGTAACAGCAGCAATAGTTGTCGCATTAGTAACAGTAGCAGCTGTAAAAGCAGTAACTGTTGCAGGATTAGTAACAGCAGCAATAGTTGTCGCATTAGTAACAGTAGCAGCTGTAAAAGCAGTAGCTGTTGCAGGATTAGCAACACCAGCAGTAGTTGTCGCATTTGTAATAGTAGCAGCTGTAAAAACAGTAGATGTTGCAGGATTAGTAACACCAGCAGTAGTTGTCGCATTTGTAACAGTAGCAGCTGTAAATGCAGTAGCTGTTGCAGCGCAGTTTTAGCAACAGAAGCAGTAGCTGTTATAGAAGAAGTAACAATAACAATACTTGTCACAACAATAACAGTAGCAGCAGCTGTGTGAAGAGGCTTTATGCCACACTCTGCTTCAGAGGATGTGTGGAATGGGAGATGTGTGCATAATCAAGAGCGGACTTTCGCACCTCCTCGCAATGCATGGTGGAAAGGGATTAGTACTGGCCGTTTTAATAAGAAGAATCTGTATCAGTACGGCTAAAATGTGGACGCACACATATCCCAAACAATATGTCAATATGCCAAACAAACACTTGTCATAACAGTTACAGAAGCAGCGAACAAAACAGTAGCTTTTGTAGCGCAGTTTTAATATTTGCTGCGGTAGTTGTTGCAAGAGCAGTTACAGCAACGATAGTTGTGTAACAGTAGCAGTAAGTAACACAGGAGATGTAACAGTAACAACACTTGTCGTAACAGTTACAGAAGCAGCGAACAAAACAGTAGCTTTTGTAGCGCAGTTTTAATATTTGCTGCGGTAGTTGTTGCAAGAGCAGTTACAGCAACGATAGTTGTGTAACAGTAGCAGTAAGTAATACAGGAGCTGTAACAGTAACAACACTTGTCATAACAGTTACAGAAGCAGCGAACAAAACAGTAGCTTTTGTAGCGCAGTTTTAATATTTGCTGCAGTAGTTGTTGCAAGAGCAGTTACAGCAACGATAGTTGTGTAACAGTAACAGTAACAACACTTGTCGTAACAGTTACAGAAGCAGCGAACAAAACAGTAGCTTTTGTAGCGCAGTTTTAATATTTGCTGCAGTAGTTGTTGCAAGAGCAGTTACAGCAACGATAGTTGTGTAGCAGTAGCAGTAAGTAATACAGGAGCTGTAACAGTAACAAAACTTGTCATAACAGTTACAGAAGCAGCGAACAAAACAGTAGCTTTTGTAGCGCAGTTTTAATATTTGCTGCAGTAGTTGTTGCAAGAGCAGTTACAGCAACGATAGTTATGTAGCAGTAGCAGTAAGTAATACAGGAGCTGTAACAGTAACAACACTTGTCATAACAGTTACAGAAGCAGCGAACACAACAGTAGCTTTTGTAGCGCAGTTTTAATATTTCCTGTAGTTGTTATTGCAAGAGCAGTTACAGCTACGATAGTTGTGTAACAGTAACAGTAACAACACTTGTCGTAACAGTTACAGAAGCAGCGAACACAACAGTAGCTTTTGTAGCGCAGTTTTAATATTTGCTGCGGTAGTTGTTGCAAGAGCAGTTACAGCAACGATAGTTGTGTAGCAGTAGCAGTAAGTAAGACAGGAGCTGTAACAGTAACAACACTTGTCATAACAGTTACAGAAGCAGCGAACAAAACAGTAGCTTTTGTAGCGCAGTTTTAATATTTGCTGCAGTAGTTGTTGCAAGAGCAGTTACAGCAAAAATAGTTGTGTATCAGTAGCAGCAATAAAAGCAATAGTAGTAGTAAAAATAATAGCGGTAAAAGCACTGTTTCAGTAGCGATTGTATTAGTGGTATCATTATCAATGGCTTATTTGCTTGCTATTTATGTGAAAGTGAATGCACCAAGCATGAAATAAAACTTCAACAAATTTTATATAAAATACTAATTATCTGCAATGGTACTGGTATAATGAAAAGCAATCTTGGCAACCATTTCAAGTATGCTCCAAGAAAACGAAGCTTCGTAGTAAGAAATATTACAATTTAGAACATGCCACGTTATCTCTCAGAATTATTTCAACAAGAGTTAGAGCTTTTGTCCTTATTCATCTTCGTGTTTTAAAAATTTTGTTCAGAAATCTAGACCTAATAATACACCGCAGTATAAACCTCTAATTACCTGTTTTGAAATGAAATCATTTCATAAATTCCAGATCCATATATACCTTCAGATCAGACAAACTGTACAATTTCTTATTCCAAAAAATACTCATGGTATTCATTCCGTACCGTGTTATTCCAAAAAGTACTCATTAATTTAAACGTTAATTGGTAAGCGCAGTATTACCAACTATTATCCTACATAAACTGATTTTTTTTTTGTGGTTAACGTCCGACTATTGTGCACATTTAGGCTAATGCAGACGATGGGATGATTTATAGCGTATGAAAATGCCAAGCCTTGGCCGGGTCTTTGGGGTGAAAGCCCAATACGCTAACAACTAGGCCACTGAGGCGACTCTACATAAATTGGAAGAAGTATATTTAACTTAAGGACAGATTAATTGTTAAACATCGGCAAATACTCTGTACCAATTGTTTTTTTACTTTCAAAACAAACAAACGTCAATGAATAATTTAATTTATTTAACTGACAACATTGACTTAAAAAACTATTTATATTAAATTTACGTTAATTATAAGTTACTGATGTATAATTTGTTAACATGTATAGCATTATCTTATATCGAGCTTAAACGGTGTGTAAAATGAAAACATCAATATGTTTCAGGAAGTAAAATACATATTGTAAACAAAACACGCTTGATTGAAAGTAAACATTGCTTTATACTCTCTCACCCATATATTAGGATGTACGCTGGTGTTATTTTATTAACACAGAATTAAACTATGTCTAATATCCATTTCTAAAACAAAAACTTTGTATAACATTGCATTAGTTTACCTTGTTCAACATGTATTATTTAAATTTACATCAAATATAAAATATCAAAACACATAATTCGTTATAAAATGTAAAAATAATTTTTCGATAAAAGTTTTTTTTAACAATTAACCGAAAACCGGACAATCAGTACTTTCAAAATCTTCGGTATTCAAATAAACTTGTCGATATTTCTTTAAAATATTGTCGTAAAAAATTTTGAATGTTCCTCAGTTTTAAAGATATTTTGGAAATATACGAGTAAAGTGTTTTCAATTTGTAAAAAGAAACTAAATATTCACGCTAAAACAGATTTACTTGTACAATAAGAAAGAAAAAAAGGGAATTTTTTCTTGTGTTTAACGTCCGACTATTGTGCACACTTGAGCTAATGCAGACGATAGGATGATTTATAATGTATGAAAATGCCAAGCCCTAGTCGGGAATCGAACCCGGGTCCTCGGGGTGAAAGCCTAGTACGCTATCCACTAGACTACCGAGGCGGAGCCGGCTAGAAAACAAGGAAAAGTATACTGTGATACTTATAATTAGATGTAATATAGCTAATATTTTTGATTTGATATAATTAGCTTTCTGAAGAATATAAGTTTATCTATAAATACAATATTACTGATTAATTTATTGTTAATGTACTTAATTTATTTAAATTAATAAGATCTATTTAAAGTACTAATATATACAATTTTAACTCCAATAATTACGATTGTGAAATTAGCTTTTCAAAACACTATTGGACTGAAAATTTAAATTTGTTTCAACTAACAACGGTCAAGGTTAATTTTCGTATATTTCAAGTTAAATATATAAATATACATTTGTTAAAATGTTAATAAAACTTTTCATGGTTGTTAATTTTGGAAATCTTCTTCCATCGTGTCAACAAAAAGTTTGATTAGATCAATTACTTTTTTATAATTAAGTTGTTTTTATTTTTTTCTTAACATATTTGTAGTATTTTCAAGATTTATGTCGTTAAAAAAATTGGGCACTTGAAAAATAATGGAGCAGAGATTATTTGGAAAAACGATAATTAGGCCTGTATCAAGAAGATAGACTTTTAAACCAATGATTGTAGTACTTAAAATGATAACTAATGGAGATAATTATAGAAATGATTAAATTGGAAATGTTAAGAGTAATGTGAAAGGAAAGTTCAATATTTTATATGTAGAATCATTAATTTATTTGTGTTGTTTTCTTTGCACGAATAATAATTTTAATTCAAATTAAACATAATATTAATTACACAACTATACAAACCATAGAGTAGCACCTGAATAACAACTTTTACTACACTAAAAACAAAGCATAGTAGTTTTTTATGTTTTTATCAAAATGTTTATTTACAAATATCTCGTACTACAACGTAACGCAAGCATTAATCCTTAAGTATTAATTGTGTACTTACACCGAAATATTAGTAAGATGTTAAGGCGTAAGGAATATGGGAACATAAATTGTGGACGCAAAACTACTTACCCAAGTTATAAAAATCTTAATTGAACGATTATTTGTTAAATAATTTCATTTTATTAAAGTCAAGTGTATGAAACTAAAGTTAAGAAGTTTTAATAAAATATGAGTTTTAAACTTAATTTTTTTGTGAAATAACATTACTTAAGAGTCACTACGGGGTTAACTTTTGAATTTTGGATAGGCCTATATGTGTTTGCCTTAATCTAGACATTTACCAATATCTTCCCCCCTCCATGTCTGTAATTGGAATCTTAAAGAGATTGAACAGTAGATTAAAGTTTACAGGTTATGATCAAAGTTTCGTTAATTAAAATTGCTTACAACTTAGGGAGTCACGCTTAATACGGTAGACTATGTTTTACAATTATTATAACATTGTAGCTTCGAAGAAATTACATATTCAGTTAATTTGGAAAAATTAAATTTGTATTTTAAAAACTTCAACTAATTTTTTGACGCCATTTTTCATAATTAATTTTCATATATATTTAAAATAAAGTTGTATTTTTCTGCAATTCAAAGAACATAGTTTTTCTTTTTTTTTGTAATTGTTTCAATGTATAAGAATTATTCAAATACAACTGATATTTTTGGTAATTAGGTCTGTTTTTACGGTGTGCTTGCAAACTTTGATGGTTTGTTTACTTAGGGCCTTCGGCTGTCAAATCCGGTCTGCAGTTACTGGCAGCCTCTAACAAATCAATAAAGCTGCTTAAGCTTAGGTAATACAATTAATTAGCAAATGTGTTATTTGAATTCAGTTAATACAGTATTTAGTTTAGTTGTTTTTCTCCAAATATTAAATATTACAGTGTTAATAACTAAAATGCAATTAACTAATCATTATTTATTTATTATTGTTTATTTTCATCGTACACAACTGAAATAAAATTAACAAAACATAAAACTAAATATTTTTAATTTTAGTAATCACTATTGTGAAAATATATTTTCAACAAAATTTAAAATAAAAAGTTATTGCTGTATTGTATGATTTCATTTTGTTAATTTTTCAAAAAATTGCTTCATTCACGTCAGCGAGATTACGTTCATAAATACTTATTTCAATTTTAACTAAACAAAGACTCACTGACGTTGACACCTAAACTTCCAATACTCGCAAACTTTAAGGACACTGAAGTAAGTTAGAGTGCACCGAAAACGATGCTAGATCCAAACCGATGTTGCGTCAAACTTGAAAATTACTTCAATCTCAAATTACAAAACCGATCACTAACAAAGGTTAACGCTAACAAAGGCTTGACTTTATCAAAACTCGCTTGAGGCCATTCAGCGATACTGTACTCTACACTGATAAATTGATATTGTTTGAACTTCGTGTGATTCTGTAACTTTACTTACTTGAACTCAAGTAAAACTTAAGCTGTCACTATGCTTCTAACAATACTTTACATTATTGCCTTCACAAAAAAACTTTCATTTTTAATGAATAGAAAACTAATTGAACGTAGAAATTAAAACTCGGAAACCTAATACTTGCTTTTCTTTGGTGATTTTAGGTGTTCAAATTTAAGAATGAGGGAGACAAAATACATAAGTATTTGTATGAAAAGAATGGAGAACAAAGAAGAGAAAGTAAAGGAAAGTCATTGCAATTGGAAAGAGATTAAAGAGGTGCATTTAAAGATTTTAACTGAAAAGGAAAAACAACGTATGGACATACTTTTGGTATCAGACATCAGAATACAGCGTTTGTGCCGGAGGAATCAGTAAACAGACAACAAACTGAAGATCATAATGACGGTATGAGTCAGTATTAAAAAAGTAATAATAATTGTTAACTTTGATACTTAACAATTTGGCAGTTAAAAATTGATAACAAATTGATAGTTCAAAATTTTACTAATAGGCATAATTGGTAATATCAGTATTGATACTAAATTTTATACTACAAAATTTGCCCACAAGTTTAAAAAAAATTGTTCACTTACTTAACAAAACAGGCAAAATAGTACATAATGTTACTTTATTTATTTTAAAATAGTGGTCAACCTGGGCTAAATAAGGTTATTTCTGTCTTCAACATATATTCCAATTTCTCCTTGTAGTTAGCGAACAAATGATGAAAGACAGAATTCTCTGTAAATATATTTAGAATCCTCTGACTGAATGTACCCAGAAAAATGAACGCCAGAAGCAAATATTTTATAACCCAATCCTACAACAGGCACAGATTATCCCTCAAACGGTTCAGTTATTTCTTATTTTGTAATTGAAGAACAAAAATTATTGACCGTTCTAAGTTTTACCCCATTTTTGTCGGTGCAGTTGCCTTTTTTTGATTTCATAATTTAAATTTCCAAGTAGTTTAAAACAAAGATAAACTTTAACTTATTTAGTATTAAAATGACTTACTTGGATCAATTGAATACTGAATTTACAGTCAGCTGATTTTTCCAACAAAATGACTACTTGAATCAAATGTGTCAGCGTTTCCGTGTTTTGTTAGCAAATAAGGCAAGTAAAAACCAACAGCAAATAAAAACGTAGTTTAACTCAATAGACGATTCCGTAGATAGCGCTGAAATATTTAATAATAGAAAGTAATATATTATTTACAACGAAAATTAAATAATTGCTTGACTGTTTGTAAATTTTTAATTACAAATTTTTGGCAGATATTTAGTTGTAGATAATCTGATAAAAAAAAAAGTATTGTATTTGTATATGTTGTGCTGCTGGTTCAGATAACAAGACAAAACATGTACATATATTAATTACAGGGTGATCAGAAAAGTTCGAAATGGGAAAGCGGAAATAAAAATCGTATAGAGAAGACACGCGCGCGCACACACACACAGCTAGGTAAAAAATATGTTGCAAAAACATTACATAAACTTTTTTATATTCAATCATTTAAAAAAATCTGGTTTGGATGTTGCAGACAATAAATCGTAAAATTCGCCTCATTTCTTAAAATCAGTTTATCACAAAATTTTAGTCTTATATGGATTATATGAGGAGAGAGAGAGAGAGAGAGAGAGAGAGAGAGAGAGAGAGAGAGAGAGAGAGAGAGAGAGAGAGAGAGTCAGAGAGCCTGAAGGTCATAAATAATGCATAAGCTTGTAGAGAACATATGTATTCATAAAGGATATATTGTATGTGTGTGTGTGTGTTTGCTGAAAAGCTAGTATCTTTTTATTTTCAGTTTATGAATGAAGTGTTATGGTCTTATTGTTATGCAGTATAGTGTCTGGCTTCTGCCTGTGAAGCGGACAAAATACAGCGTGTTCAAAAAAAGACGCGTAGGGGGATATAAGGAAGTTACTTATGAGTTTGTTTTATGGGAATATGTTACGAGTTAGTTACAAAAACTGTTCAAAGTAGGCTTCATTATGCGATTCAAACAACTAAATAAGTCAGAATGGAAAGTACAGCACGAATGCACCAAACATGTCTACTTGTACAATATGGATGCCGGAATAAGGTCCAAGAGACAGGCAATGTGGCAGAAGTACCAAAAAGTAATTTAAACTGCCAACACTAGAAAAGTTATTCGACGTACAAACTGCAAATGTTTGTAGCAAAAAAAAAATAAATCTGTACGGCGTCTGTCTTGCAGTGCCCACGCGGAATTACGCAAGTTTTTAAGGATGTACTCATATGTTCACACATTGTCACCTGAAGCCTTATGTCAGTAGTTCATGGGCTTTGTAATATCGGATAGAAAACAGTTTGTTTTTTGCTCACAGTTGCTTTGGTCTGACGACGTATGGTTTCATTTTGATTGACACGTACATTCACAGAATTGTCAAAACTCATCCTCACACCATTGTCATTATTACAAAAATAATTTCAAGGATGTGTTGCTGCAATATTTCAACAAACGTAACAACGTGTGTTTAAGAACATACAACGTCGTATTCAGTTGTGTTTGTTTATTCAATAACGGAGTTCACCTTCAACATTTTTTGTAATTACAATAAACTCCGCACGGAATTGTTTTTGTAACTCAAGGAATAAAGTAACTTCAATTTCTCAGATATGCTTTCGTCACTGTTTAAACACTATTTATTTACTTAGTTGCAACTTTAATATGCGAAGACGTGTTGTTATTTAGTATGAAATTTTTACACTATCTTTTGAAATTTTGAAAATATCTTAATATGTATAATTTGCTCAAGTTACGTGAATTTGTATTTCAGACATTTTATAAACGTAATGTAGGCCTAATAGTGTGTCACATTTTATGACTTTAAAATTAGCAAAATTAGAGAAATATCCTTTTGGAATATTTCTTTAAAATTGAATTATTCTCTACTTCTTAATTTATTTGACAGTTTTAGAAACAGAATTTTAGTGAAACCTATTAAAAATATATTATTCTATTCGAAATATTTATGTCAGAAATATATATGAATGTAGTATAAAATTGTTCGTAATTTATCTAGGTTTCGAGTTACTCCATATTTCTTCAGATCACACATATATCAAAATAAAATGAAAATATATTTTTTATTAGTGAAAACGTCAATTTTTTTTAATGTTTTAACAAAAATTTATACAAAATTATATCACATTTGTAAAACTTTAAATTCACAAGATAATACAACAAAAAAAGTGTTTTTTCTATTAAACAAAGAATTTATTTGTAACTTTACCGAAAACAAAAATGTCGTGTTTACATTACCTTTACCATAAAGAACCCTAGTTAATATAATTACAAAATTAACTGTACAGTAATGCTACGATTTTTGAAGGAGTAGCTTCCATTCTATCTTTTTGGAATGTGAGAAATTTCCTAAAGCAGGATCGTTGGCTAGCATTTTGAGGCGGGTCATGAAAAATCATTGCATTTATTGGTTTTGTAGTCCTGAGATTTATATATTTGTTAAAAATGTTTTACTGAGAACATTTCCTAGACATTTAATTAAGTGCTACCGTTATTAAATGTCTTTCCTTGTGCAATATAAATATGCACAAGATGTTTTTGATGAAACTTTCAATGGAATTCTTCAAACTGTTTTGTAAAAAACAGTTATTTAAAAAACAAATACTTCTTGGATGACTTTTGTAAGAAAAACAGATATTTTCTTTACAAGAAAACTTATTTCCGTACGTTTTCAATAACAGCTGTTAGTCAATACATATGTTTCCATTGCAATATTTCCGTCTATAGCTATACACTGAGTATTTGTTGACATGCGTATTCAGGAGGTAATAACGTTGCAGAAAATATTAAGAAATATACGATGTAAAATACGCTTCTAGTATGCTTACATATATGATAGCTACGAATGCATATAACTGTTATTTTGGTTGTGCAGTTCAATGACAAAAAACATTTTATCGTTATCTGAAACATTTTATCAATATATGAAAACACAAAACTTAGGATTGGTTGATATAACACTGCAAAAGCAACTGATTGTGTCACAAAATGATTTAATGATTTTAATTAAATTTATGTCATATAATACTGAACTTGCTCACTCAGGTTTAGATTTACGTACGGGGTATTCAAAAGTAACTTTTTCAATTTTAATTAAAATAGTATTTTGATTTATGAACATATAGTCAACTACAGTAAATTATTGTCTTTGTTATATTATATGACAAAAACTGGTGTAAAATTTGATGAACTGTTTTAGAGATACTAGGTAATTATTGTTGTCGGATTTGTGGAGATTCTATAGTTTCGTAGTTACGGTGAATGTACTCTATCTAGGTGTTCGTACGCAACTTTGAAAGTTGTGCCCGTGTAAGCATTTTGGTGAATTGCTTAAATTTGTTTATTTTAAATAAAGATTTTATTTGTGAGGATCCATTTTCAACTGCCACTGCCAATAAGTGTAACGATTACACTGATTTTTGCCAAAATATTCTTTTGAAATAAAATCTGTAACAAGAATATCATTTAACACAATTAATAAGTCCCTATCTTTAACATTTACATGTAATTCTAATTCTAATTAAGGAGACTACTTTTTAGTCTGTCAGGCACTTACAGGCACGGAATTTTTCGGCCATATTCATAGTAACACTGAGACATTATTTACAAGGTACAAGTTTGTTTGTAGGCTTTAAATTCATGAAATCAACACAAATCAGATTTTGATTAACTCAAATTGTTACGATAACGAACACTTTACTATGTAATAAGCAAAACAAAAAAACTATATATTTAAAAAAAGTAACATATGTACAAATCACAAAGCAAAACGTTTCGTCAAAAGATATATGATATTAGTCTCACCCTAGTAATTTTTAATTGTTACATTTTTAATGCAAGCCTTAGCTCAGGCATGTTAATATCAAACTAAAGGAGTCATTGACAAAACTGTTTTGTAAATTTTAAATTAGACAAAAAAATTGTTCATAATTTTATGTAGTGTATTATAAATTACTATTATAAATATATTTTCACTGAATCACCAATAACCAATATACGAGTTACGTAATAAATAATATAGACAACAATTGTTAGATTATTACTAAAATATTTTGATTTACCGCCATTTTAAAAATCATTACACAAGGTGTATTTAGAAAGTAACGAGAATTTTAATTTTTTGAACAAAATATTTATTTATTCTTCTACATTGATGTTGTCGCCTTCAACGTAGTCCCCACTGGAGATTATGCACTTGTGCCAGCGCTTCTTCCAATCCTCGAAACACTTCTCATTCTCGATCTTCCAGCGTTGTGCTTTTAATGTCATCTACGGCTGTAAAACGACGGCCCTTTAAGGTTTTCTTAAATACTGGAAATAGTAAAAAGTCACACGGAATCATCTCTGGCAAATATGGAGGCTGGGTCATCGTTACAGTACTGTTTTTGGCCAAAAATTCACGAACAAGCAATGAAGTGTGAGCTAGTGCATTATCGTGGTGCAAAAGCCATGAATTGTTTTTCCACAGATCCGGGCGTTTTTTTCGGATTGCTTCACGTAAACAGCGTTGAACTTGTAGGTAGTACTCCTTATTGACCGTTTCACCTGGTGGCAGGAATTCATGATTCACTATGCCATTAATATCGAAGAACAGTGAGCATAACCTTCACGTTCGACCGCACTTGTCGAGCCTTTTTCGGTCTTGGCGAGCCAGAATGCCTCCACTGGGATGATTGAGCCTTAGTTTCGACGTCATATCTGTAAACCCATGTTTCGTCACCTGTTATAATACTTTTCAGTAATTCTGCATAGTCGTTGACTTCATTTAGTGACTTCTGAGCAACTTCCATTCGCCGCTGTTTTTGTTCAAAATTCAACAATTTTGGAACGAATTTTGCTGCCACGCGTTTCATTTACAAAACACTGAAAACAATGTCATGACATGATCCAATCGATATGCCAGCATCATCACCGATCTCTATAATTGTGATTCGGCGATTGTTCATAACCATTTCTTTCAATTTTTTGACGTTTTCATCGGTTGTTGATGTACTGGGGCGTCCAGGGCGTTCGTCATCTTCAACGTCTTCACGGCCTTCTTGGAAACGTTTATAGCACTCGTAAACTCTTGCTTTACTCATAGCTGACTCACCGTAGGCCTTTGTTAACATTTCACACACTCTGTTACACTTTATTCCATTTTTTACGCAAAATTTGATACAAATTCTTTGATCCATTTCTTTTAATAAAGGAAAATCGCCGAGTATGTAAAAACATGTCTAACCTTAGTGGCTGTCTCAGACAAAGTCAACAATGAGAACAGCTGAAAGTTTTATCATACTTTAAGGGCATGCATACCAATATAATAAGAAAAATGTTTGACAATCTGACTTTCCAAGGCCGAGAAATTTAAAAATTCTCGTTACTTCCTAAACAGACCTCGTGTGTGTGTGTGTGTGTGTGTGTGTGTGTGTGTGTGTGTGTGTGTATAAATTATAAAGATCAAATATTAATATAAACAATTTTAAACAGAGTTATCAGAAATGTCTCTAAAGAAAGCTATTTTTTCTTACATTCTACGAAGTCTTTACAAATTGTTTTATAATAATTTTTTATATTGTTAAAAAACTCTGTACAAACAATTAAAGAAACAAAATAAATATCAAAATTTATTACAAGAATGGAAATAATCAAAAAGTAAGAACTACTTTTTTAATCGAAAACTGTGATCTCCACAAAATCTTCAACAAAATAAATATTAAAGTGGTTTGCCATGCGATCTTTCGTAGTTAATGGAAAAATACGAGCAATATTTACCAGTGTAAAGCATTGAACAGTGTTATAGCACCTCTTCTACTGTTCAAATAGACGTTATAGTTTTATGACTTTTATGACTTGATGACAATATAACGCCATTCATTATATTCAGGTTATTTAATACAATATGCCTTACTTTCTTCTAATTTCTTATTTAAAATTACAACCTATAAAATTAGTGAATGAATTCTAACATTAAATTCAATACCTTATTTGTACCTTATTGAAATATTTAAAAATGAAGTCTACCGGATTTTACATTACCTATCTAAATTACGCTACTGTTTACTAAAAGCAGATTCTTTTATTTACCAACATTTACATATAGAACTGGCGTAGATTGTACTTTTAAAAACTGATTCAGTCACTAATTACTTAAGTTTTGAATACAGTAATAATGTAAACAATGTTTTTTTTAGCAATCAGCTGATTTCATACACATGCCTGCATTGCTCTCGGGGACTGCTCCTAGAATTTTGATTACATGCATTTTCCCTGATGTTCTGACGAACCCCTTAGGTACCCCATATATATAATATTAATAACGCAGGTCCTTATTTTGGGTAAAAAACCGATCGGTATGCTTAGCGTAATAATATATGAAAGATATATTATATACTTAAAACTTAATAGAGATTCTAACAGTCAATAGACTCACTAAGTGACTGAGAAACCGGAGGCAGCTGACTGAAAAGTTTAAAATCATAGCAGAGTATTTGCATACAACTTGAGACCTGTCAACCACTGATGAAAGTAAACCAGGTCAAATGTATAGTCAATCTCCACTGGACTTACGTAAGTGTATTCTGCGCTCATAGACGGGTAAATGGAAATTTACATTTTCTTAACGGATGCTTCGGAAACTTTTGTGCAAGTAGTAAGAACCCGAATGATTTTAAAACACTTCAGTGCTAACAAAATTAATTATAACATTTAAATTAGCTAGAGGTAAAAGTAAACAATTTTAAGTTATTGTAAACTTTACTGACATTATGAGTGCTTCTAGCTGACATTATCCTAGCTACTAGTTTCTACTTTAATGATAAACATATTATTTTTGTGAAAAGTGTCAAGTGTTTTTTATTTGTTATATTTATTATCATTGTCTACTTGCTAATAATTTTATTGCTAGCCTATATATAAAGATTAATACCGTTAAACATTGATGCAAACAAAAATAAAATCTTCTAAATAGCTCGCCGAACGCGGCACACACGCCATCTGGTGTCGCGAAAGGAATTGTAATTAAAGTAGGAGGGGAGGCCGGTGTGCAAATCAGCAAAAGGAGACCTCGCTATCGCTCTTTCTGCGGCCGGCGTCCAAGCAAAAGAGTGTTGCAAATGAAGTAGAAAAAAAAGGGAGGAATTTAAATAAATTCGAGCACATATGGAATCACCGCTCTGCGGAACAAAGATGGAGTTCGAGATGTAATCTGCAAACACCATCCAGTTACAAAGTGGTGCAAGTTGAGGATTGTCTAGGACGTTTCTACAAGCAACTGTTTAAAAAAAACTTTAGTTATTTTTATATGTATATATACATATATATTATTATTATTTGCGCATAGACCCTGTTGGATCACGCAAAGCACTCCGACTCTTGTCTTGTTCCTTCTAATCCTCCACACCTCCCTCATCCTCTCCCCATGGATCCTCTTCCGCTTCTCCGTCCATTTTACCCCTGCTCTCTTTGGGATTTCATTCTCTGGGACCTTCCGACCGAGCATCTTTCTCCTGTATGCGCGCCTGTCTTCAACATCTGTTGAGTCTATTCCTGCGTCATGTAGGTCTATTCTGACTTGTGCGATCCACGACGTTGTTGATTTGACACCTTGTATATACTTAAGGATTCTGTTGGCAAGTCTCGTTGTTGGGAGTCCATAGATGTGTCCATAGAACCGAAGCCTCCTTCTTCTGATATCTGCTGCCAGGTTCGATATCTTCTCTGTGGTCTTCCGGGAGTGCAACCTGTATCCAACTTCTGTTAATCTCGGGCCAAGGATCTTCCTCAAGATTTTGTCTTCTTCCTTCAAAATATCCTCCATGGTAGCTTTTGTGTGGAGTGCTAGCGTCTCGCTTGCATATAATACCTCCGGTTTTATGACTGTGTTGTAGTGTCTGATTTTTGTGTGCGTCGACATACATCTCTTATTGTAGATATCACGCGTTATACCAAGAGCCCTCTTCATTCTCAGTAGCCGAACCTTTTGCGCAGCCTTCTCGCCACCTGTGGGTTCAAGAATTTCTCCCAGATATTTGAAGTGCTTGACTCTGTTTATCTTACCGTATTTTGTGTTTAGTTCTTGAATATTTAATTTTGTATAGAAGAATTCGGTTTTTTTAAACGAGATCTGTAGACCGACCCTCTCTGCACATTCCTGTAGGACTTCTATCTGTTTAATCGCTGTTGTTTCATTATCTGTCAGTATGGCTAGGTCATCTGCAAAAGCTAGGCACGCGATTTCTGTGTTGTCCTTAGGTCTTCCAAGTCGAACTGGTTTCCAATGCCCTTATATATACACACACACACACACACACACACACACACACATATATATATATATATATATATATATATATATATATATATATATATATATATATATATATATTTATATATATATGATGTACATAATTATTTATTTAAGGATCATGTATTGGTTGTACGAAACAGTAAATACTGAAGTCTGGTGACCGCCGGCTAATACTGAACAAAAAAAGGGTGGAATAGCTATAGCAAATTTTAGGCCTCCAGCCTCCCAGTTCAAAATTAGATCAATCTATAAATGTATCACTGGTATAGAAGTGGATATAAAACCACTTGGCTGAAGGTCAATTCCTTTATTCTAATATAAACATTGTATTTAAATCTAAATTTAACGTTTAAAATTTTTAATTTAAATTCATTAAATATATTTTGGCAATATAAATTTGTAAATTTAAAAGCGACCACGGCTCATCGGGCGGTTGTGAGACAATCACTGTAAGTTCCGATAAAGAAACAACGATTTAAATCAAAAAAAATAATTCTACTCTGCCGTCACTGCACGCGTTTTTTTTCTCGTAATGTCAAAAATATTGAGAAAATTATTAAAATACAATATTTAATGAAAAAATTGTTTTTATCCCTAAAATAACTCAAATATTTACATATTTTTAGTTTAAGGGTGAAATTTTAATAACATATCCTACATTTTAATAACTGCTAAAAATATTCGTTAACTTTTATAAAATCTTTAAATGGTGTACATAAATTTATGAGAGCGCTGCAGTTTGTTACTCTGTTTATGCATTCGTCAGTCTGTAAGGATCGGCGGCAGTTTGTTACTCTGTTTATGCATTCGTCAGTCTGTAAGGATCGGCGGCAGTTTGTTACTCTGTTTATGCATTCGTCAGTCTGTAAGGATCGGCGGCAGTTTGTTACTCTGTTTATGCATTCGTCAGTCTGTAAGGATCGGCTGCAGTTTGTTACTCTGTTTATGCATTCGTCAGTCTGTAAGGATCGGCGGCAGTTTGTTACTCTGTTTATGCATTCGTCAGTCTGTAAGGATCGGCTGCAGTTTGTTACTCTGTTTATGCATTCGTCAGTCTGTAAGGATCGGCGGCAGTTTGTTACTCTGTTTATGCATTCGTCAGTCTGTAAGGATCGGCGGCAGTTTGTTACTCTGTTTATGCATTCGTCAGTCTGTAAGGATCGGCGGCAGTTTGTTACTCTGTTTATGCATTCGTCAGTCTGTAAGGATCGGCGGCAGTTTGTTACTCTGTTTATGCATTCGTCAGTCTGTAAGGATCGGCGGCAGTTTGTTACTCTGTTTATGCATTCGTCAGTCTGTAAGGATCGGCGGCAGTTTGTTACTCTGTTTATGCATTCGTCAGTCTGTAAGGATCGGCGGCAGTTTGTTACTCTGTTTATGCATTCGTCAGTCTGTAAGGATCGGCGGCAGTTTGTTACTCTGTTTATGCATTCGTCAGTCTGTAAGGATCGGCGGCAGTTTGTTACTCTGTTTATGCATTCGTCAGTCTGTAAGGATCGGCGGCAGTTTGTTACTCTGTTTATGCATTCGTTTAATATCGTTTCCTTTTTGCGTTATATTGATTTTCATTAATCACAAAGTAAAGATATTAAACCAAAAAGTAATTTAAAATTTCAGCTGTTACTCAGGTAAGTATCACTTATCAGATTGTGACATAGTTATAAGCTTGAACATATGTATATATGAATTAACTAATATTTGATCAATAAAATAGATTCTATTTTTATAATTATTTAAAACAAATTATTTTCTTTCGATACTCCGTTGACATCTTGTGCTCTACCTGGATCTATTATTATTATTCTTTTAATGGAAGAGCTTTATCAATAAATGTGATAATACGTTATCAAATTATAATGTACAATTTATTGTAAACCATTGTAATTGTCCATACTATAACATTAAGCTTAAGCGGATTCATGTTTGTTGATATTATCTTTTGATATTTGGGCAATTTTACGAAAATCTTAATAATTTTATATTAAAAAACTTTCTTTTTAAAATGTATTATTGTAATATAAATAAAGGTTTTTCTAATGTGTAACTTCTTTGCTCACTCGACAATCAAATCAGCCATTTTATAAAACTTAATAAACCATATGCAATAGCTTCATTAATATCACTGTAGGTATTGTAGAGAAAACACATTCACTGTAAATTGTTACAATTTATAAGTTACAGATAACTTGAAAATTCAAAAGAAAATAAGATTGTTAAAAACATGAAAGGCAACAGCGCTGGCATCCCAGTAGAGATAAGGCGCTCCCAAGGCAATGTCACAACACAATGCACAGCTTGGGCAATGTCTCTCGAGGGACGCTTTACTTCACCTTTCCCATTCACAAGCCTTTGTCGCCTAAAATTTAATGCAACTCAGTACTCATTTCTTGTGTCGCCCTGTAAAGGAACACAAAAAACAAAAGAAAATTAAAAGTTAAGTAAAGAATAACGCAAATTTTCGGTTTATTTACTCTCGAAAAGAAATAAAATTAATGTTTGTATAAAACGACAGTGAATAATTATATTAAACTATTCCGCATTCTATTTAAAGCTGCACATCTTTGGAAACACCAATTTAGATTCAGAACTGGCAGTAGTTTGAACGTTATTTGCTATTGATACATTATTTTTAACAAGCGTTTTTAAAAATGAAAAATTCTATAGTTTGTATTACAAATGTATTCTTTTAAAACAAAGTAAGTTTCAATGTACAGGGTGGTCCACGGGAAACGGACGTTTTTGAATCGCGTTGTACTCGACGACTGGTGAAAAGGGAGACCCGCGGTGAACATCATTCGACTCCCCGTTTCATGCCATTTATTCGCCATTATGCCATTATGGACGAAATATCACCGCGTGTTTGCATTCGATACTTTTGTAAAACGTGGTGAGTCCGTGGTTGAAACTCAACAGGCGTCACTTCCTTATCGGGTGCCGTGGTGAAATACCGAGTTGCAACACCAATTTAAGCTGGGTAAATGCATTTAGATCTAAGGGATCTGTTATGAAAACAAAGCCAACTGACCCCACTCACTCTGTATAGAGTGAGGCGATTCAGCGCAGTCCCGGCCGTTCTGCTAGGCGTCACGCTACGGAACTTGGACACAGTAAAGCGTATCTTGCACAAGGATTTAGGGCCACACCCTTATAACTTATAATTTTACAGAAGTCAAATGATGAAGATCATCAAGAACACCTCACGTTTGCTGAGACAATGTTAAATATGTTTGAAGATTATGAGGAACTGACAATTTTTTTGAGTGATGAAGCTGATTTCCATAAGCAGAAATATTGTTATTGGGCTTTGGAAAATCCTCGCGTATTACAGCAGAGACCTTTGCACAGTCCAAAAGTGACCGTTTGGTGCTATGTAGGAAAGTTTTGGATTTTTGGACGTTTTTCTTTGAAAAGACTTAAATTACTGTGACTGTGACTTATAATCGATACGTGAATATGATAACAGGCTTTTTTATGCCAGAACTTTAAAGATGAGAAATTAACAAAGATCACGTATGGTTCCAGCAAGACGGAGCTACTGCTCATACGGCCCGAGCTTCTATGGCTGCAGTTCGAGCGTTGTTCCCCGAGCGAGTGAGGGTTTGGTGATATTGCGTAGCCTCCACGCTCACTCGATCTATCCATGTATGATTTCTTCCTGTGGGGTTACCTTAAGGCATATATTTACAAATAAAAACCATGTATTCTGGAAAAATTGAAGGCTGCAATAAGAAACCAAACTGAGCTAATCAACGAACAATTTGGGAAATTTTCGAGAAAGACTGGAAATGTGTGTTCGTCACAACGACCGTCACTTGGGTGATATAATTTTTAAAAATTGAAGTAATGAAATTTTTCTTTTAAATGGCATAACTTTACCATCACGTCTGCATAAATAAAAATTATCTGTGTGTAGAACTAACGGAGCAGTGATTTATTCAAAACCATCCGTTTCCCGTGGACCGCCCTGTATTAAAAATTATCTGGAATTCATTCACAATATGCAAACTAAAGTTTACATTTCAGTTCAAATCTTTAACGTTCAAAAATAGACATAGCCTATACTAAGTGAACATAATTAACGAAGTTTAAAGTTACAAGTCACACCAGTTACGTTAATGTTTGAAACAGTAACTTGTACTTTAACATAATTTGGCTAGTTTGGCTAATATCATTGGAAATACTTTACTTATAAATATATAAAGTCAGTGTTCTCGTAAAAATATCGCGTAAACTTGTATGACATTATGACTTGTATGAACATTTTTTTGCAGTGATAAAAGCACCATGAAAATTTAATATTGTTATGTCTCGTAATATTTAAAAGTGCTTACTTTGGTTTAAGCTACAACTCCTTTAGCAATCGGATCGGTTTAGTTTATTGCAGACAGACGATGCGGGGTTTGTGTAATTTAGTGAATCAACACGTGATAGACATTATAATCGCTTGTGCACAGGGCTGAACCATAACTAACTGTAATATAAACTGAGTATTTTTCAATAATTCCAAATAGTTTATTGTTTCTATAAAAGCGAATAATTTTATAACTTTTAGGTATACCAGTTAAAAGAAATGATTTATTGTTTTTATTAAGACGTAATTTTGAATATTTGTTTTAAAGGTTTTATACACCCAGTTAAATGTAAGTAATATTTTTTTCTTATAAATTAACTGTCTATCACGTGATCCCTCATTGCCTGTCCACAATAAACTGAGCTGATCTGATTGCTAAAGGAATTGTAGCTTAAATGAATGTATATGATGAGAATGTATAAATGAAATGTATGAGCTTAATTAGTGTATAAACACACACACACACACACACACACACACACACACACACACACACACACACACACACACACACACAAGTAATTATTTATTTAAAGCGTGTATTGAACAATGTGTTAGTTTTTAATTAAAGTAATCTTTATCTTTCCGTCCATTCGCAGTCGTCCATACAAACAAAACTTTTCATGAATTATTTAAAATGTTTTGTAGATTTTTTCGTGCGGATCACTAAAACGTCCGAAAACTTTTTGCCATTAAGAATATAGTTTACAAAAAAATGTATTTCAAAATGTGAAAATGCTGTAATTACACAAAATACTTAACAGTGGCGTTTAAACAACAAAATTTAACCTGGAAATATGCATTTTAAATAATTCATGAAAACCGGTTTTGTTTGTATGGACGACTGCGAATGGACGGAAAAATAAAGATTACTTTAATTAAAAACTAACACATTGTTCAATATACGCTTTAAATAAATAATTACTTGTGTGTGTGTGTGTGTGTGTGTGTGTTTATACACTAATTAAGCTCATACATTTCATTTATACATTTTCATCGTATACATTAATTTAAGCTACAATTACTTTAACAATCAGATCCGCTCAGTTTATTGAGGACAGACAATGAGGGATCACGTGATAGACAGTTAATACTCCCTCGTTTGAAGGACGCAATGTCCCTAGTTTTCAATCAAACCCTCCTCAAATATCGATTTTTATAATTTTGTTGTGTTTATTTTTCAAACAAACAATTTATTTGTACAATTTGCGTTTCTCAAAGCCAGATCTAGAGGACATCATCAATGAGGACCTCAATTCAATCTTCTCTACAGACACGGAACGCGAAAGCGAATTGTACCTTTCAAGTTCCGTGCGCGCAGAAAAGATTGAGTAGCGATGGTAGACATAACCCTCAAAGCTCGTCTAGATGTGCAGTTTCGAAGTACAAATTAAACAAATAAATTGTTAGTTTGAAAAATAAACAATTAATTTTACGTTTTGAATCCCAAAACTTGTTCGGCATTGCTATTTTTAACATTTTAGATTTTTCGCCGGAAAAAAAAATATATATATATATGTGTGTGTGTGTGTGTGTGTAATTTGACAATCGAGTGTGTGTAAATTATATCATTTACAATAATAACGATAATGGAGGATTGCAGCAGATAATCCTCGATTGTCAAATTATACACACACACACACACACACACACACACACACACACACACACACACATATATATATATATATATATATATATATATATATATATATATATATATATATATATGTGTGTGTGTGTGTGTATAATTTGACAATCGAAGATAATGTGTTTATATTAAAACCTAGTTTGTCAATTAACAGAAACAATAGGCTTACTGTAATTGAAATTTGTAATAGTTGAAATGCAGTGGCCTATATATCGTATGTAAAGTTGGCGAAAACGAATTTTACGCGTTAATACCGCTCTTCAGATCCATAAAATACAATACAAAAGCACAATGAGACAACGTAATGGCAGCTAGAAGTAAATTAAAGCAAAGAATATCCACGCAGTGACACAAAGAGAAGAGGGAAGCTCTAATGTGCCCAGCGAGGCGTTTACACGCTTTGTTTAATGGAATAGGCTTCGTCTACACAACTTCCACTGCGCGGCATGCACATTTATTTAACTCATACAAAACAACAAAAATTTAGGTTTTATTGTACACATTCAGTAAATTAGTGCCTAAAGACGTGCGTATTTCCACAAGAGTTTCTGTCTGCCCGTTTTGGAATTTTATATTTCGTCTGACGTAAAAGCCTTCAAGGCCTAAACGTTAAAACAAAAATTACAAAACTATATCTGTATTAAGTGCTCGGGTATAAATGTATGGAAAATAAATAGGTTAAAGTAGTGTTTATTTGGAGGAGTTAAACAAAGTGGTTAGTAATAACAATGAAAATACTTTTTTATGAATAACGTGCGAATAACTATATCAATAGACATTATTCCAAAATGTAATATGATGGCGTAAATGAATGCAAGATTTGAAAAATATGTATTCCCTCTTTTAGTTTATATAATTGCAAACAGTTTACATGACACTACAACACAGTCATAAAACCGGAGGTATTATATGCAAGCGAGACGCTAGCACTCCACACAAAAGCTACCACGGAGGATATTTTGAAGGAAGAACGCAAAATCTTGAGGAAGATCCTTGGCCCGAGAAGATGGATACAGGTTGCACTAACGGAAGACCACAGAGAAGATATCGAATCTGGCAGCAGATATTAGAAGAAGGAGGCTTCGGTTCTATGGACACATCAGTAGACTCCCAACAACGAGACTTGTAAAACAGAATCCTTAAGTATATACAAGTTGTCAAATCAACAACGTCTAGGATCGCACAAGTCAGAATAGACCTACATGACGCAGAAATAGACGCAACAGACGTTGAAGACAGGAACGAATACAGGAGAAAGATGCTCGGTTGGAAGGTCCCAGAGAATGAAATCCCAAAGAGAGCAGCAATGGACGGAGGAGCGGAAGAGGATCCATGGGGACAGGATGAGGGAGGTGTGGAGGATTAGAAGGAGCAAGACATGAGTCGGAGTGCTTTGCGTGATCCAACAGGGTCTATACGCAGATAATAATAATAATAATAATAATATATATATATATATATATATATATATATATATATATATATATATACTCGTAGACACATGATACCGAAATTTCAATATGTCTAATCACCAAACCCTAAAGAAAGAAAGCACTCATACACTCATAGCCCATTTTCATTCATTATATATTCAATTAAATACCGTATTCATAATAATACTGTAACCCTCATTTAGAATTAAGACACTTTCATCTATCTAATTCATATTATATTTCTGAAAGTTTGTGTGTTTGTTTGTTTGTTTGTTTGTTTGTTTGTTTGTTTGTTTGTTATTCAATCACGCTTTAACCACTTGACCAACTGAGATAAAATTTGGTACGAATATGGTTTAAGTATCAGAGATACATATAGGCCTCTTCCCGTTTTACAAAACGTCATTATACTACTTACCCAGCCCAAAATAATTATCAGTTTTTAGTTTTGTGTCATGTGTTAATTGTAGTTATTTACTGGACATGTGATTTAGTTACCTGAGATGAACATAGATTCAATCCTATTTTAATAATCTTAATCTGTGTTTTATTTATTGCAAAATTATTGTTTTTAATGTAACATTTTCATATTTTAGTTGAAATTTTTTTCAAAACTGACTTTAATTTGTTACTTTGTGTTAAATTTTCAATATTAAATGTAAAAATCCTACACAGAGTGCCAATTGTAAGGTAGTATATATATTTGTGTAATTACATTACATGAAATATAGTAAATATGCAGTGTAGCATAACCTATATTTTTCGATATTTTTGTTACTAAAATGCTTTATTATGTGCCCAAGAGCAAGAATCCAAAATATGAAAGCACGAGAAGTACGATAAAATCTAAAATAAAAGTGACCAACATAACCTCAAAATTGGTACCAGGCGAAAATCAGTAACGTGTTGTAAATCTGTAAAACAATAAAAATACGACTAACACGGGTTTTGGGTGATAAAAAACCAATTTTTTAAAAGAATTCTGCATAACCAAACTGACACGGTTGTTAGGCCTAACAAGGTGATTCATGAAAAAACCTTTATATTTTTTTTTAAATAGCCTACTATATATCCTGACACGGTTGTTAGGCCTAAAACGGTGATGCGTGAAAAACCTTTACATTTTTTTTAAGAATACTACATATCCTAACTGACATGGTTGTTAGGCCTAACACAGTGATGCGTGAAAAAACCTTTATATTTTTTTAAAGACTACTACATATCCCAACTGACACGGTTGTTGGGCCTATCATGGTGATGGTGAAAAAAACTTTTATTTTTTTTAGAATACTACATAACCTAATTGACACGGTTGTTAGGCCTAACACTGTGATGTGTGAAAAACCTTTATATTTTTTTAAAGAATACTACATATCCTAACTGACATGGTTGTTAGGCCTAACACGGTGATGCGTGAAAAAACCAGTATAATGTTTTAAAGAATACTACATAACATAACTGATACGGATGTTGAGCCTATCACGGTGATGTGTGAAAAACCTTTATATTTTTTTAAAGAATACTGCATATTCTAACTGACACGGTTGTTGGGCCTATCACGGTAATGTGTGAAAAAAACCTTTATTTTTTTTTAAATAGTACTGAAACTTAACTGACACGGTTGTTAGGTCTACAATGGTAATGCGTGAAAAATACCTTATAGTTTTTTAAAAGAATACTCCATAAGCTAACTAACATGGTTGTTATGCCTAACACGGTGATCCATTAAAAAAACCTTTATTAATTTTTTTTAAATAGTACTTATAACCTAACTGACACGGTTGTTGGGCCTAATAAGGTGATGCATGAAAAAAACGTTATATTTTTTTTAAAGAGTAACTCAACTAACACGGTTGTTAGGTCTAACACAGTGATGCGTGAAAAAACCTTTATATTTTTTTAAAGAATACGACATATCCTGACACGGTTGTTGGGCCTACACGATGATGTGTGAAAAAACCCTTATATTTTTTTTAAGAATTCTACATATCCTAACTGACACTGTTGTTAGGCCTAACACGGTGATGCGTGAAAAAACCTTTATATTTTTTTAAAGAATACTAGGCTACATATTCTAACTGACACGGTGGTGCGTAAAAAAACCTTTATATTTTTTTTAAAGAATACCACATATCCTAACTGACATGGTTGTTGGGCCTATTATGGCGATGTGTGAAAAAACCGTTATTTTTTTAAAGAGTACTTCAAACCTTAACTGACACGGTTGTTAAGTCTAACATGGTGATACATGAAAAAAACCGTTATTTTTTTTAAAGAGTACTCCAAACCTTAACTGACACGTTTGTTAGGCCATGGTGATGCGTGAAAAATCTTTATATTTTTTTAAAGAATACTGCATAAGTTAACTAACATGGTTGTTAAGCCTAACGCGGTGATGCATTAAAAAACACCTTTATTTATTTTTTTAAGAAATAGTACTCCAGAACCTGACAAGGTTGTTGGGCATAATACGGTGATGCAGGAAAAAAGCCTTAATTTTTTTTAAAGAGTACTCCATAACTTAACTAACACGGTGGTGCGTTAAAAAAACCTTTATTTTAAAAAAGAAATATACCATAACCTAACTGACACGGTTGTTGGTCCTAACACGGTCATGCGTGATCTTTAATGTATATTACGATTGCGGGAAAAGCCGTGACGGTTAACAGGTAATCATATTATATTTCTGAAAGTTTGTTTTTGTTTATTTGTTTGTTATTCAATCACACTTTAACTACTGGACCAATTGAGATTAAATTTGGTATGAACACGGTTTAGGTACCTGAGATAAACACAATACTATTCCAGTTTAATTGAATAATAGTGATTTTTTAATAATACTGTTTTTTATTAAAATATGACAGGACCCTGTTTTAGAGTATCGAGTAGCAAAAATTTATTTCTCTTGGCCGAAAACCATAAATCGTATAATATAGTATATAGCAATATATTAAAATGAAATGACCTATTCTGATTTTGAAAATCGTCCATAAATTTTATTGCTTACATTATAATTGCAGGCAAAGCCGCAACGGGTAACAGCTAGTATAGAATATAAATAAAACAATTACATCAAAAAATGTGTATATATATATGTGTGTGTGTGTGTGTGTGTGTGTGTTTGTGTGTGTATGGGTGGGTGTGGGTGTGGTATGTGTATACACTTGAACATACATAATGGATATTGCTGTGTACGGGTACAAAATTCGTATATGGGTGAATACTTTCATTTGCCTTCCTTAGCTTTGTAAAGGAAATTATTCATTCAAGTAATATATACAACTATAATATGTTACACATTATTATTTATTGAAGTACATAATTTTGTAAAAACTAATTATGTTTTACAGTACTTAAATTTTACAAACATTTAACGGAAACATGCAGCAGTAAATACATTTAATTTGAAAATACTAATAAACTTCGTAGCCTATTTTGTGCTCACATTCGACTCTGCTGACAAGGCGGTCATTTCGTGTTAGGCAAAGCTGTAAAACGGTATTTGTTATAATTTTTCACAAAACTACGAACGGTTAACTAGCAGAATGCTCTATTGTTATTCGTGCTACATGCATACACATTAAAAAGTAACACAAACATATACCAAAAAAATACTTTTCGTATCTAAGCAATATTTACAGTTAGAAAAAATCATAATTTTTCAAAATTAGTTAAGCAAAATTTACTCTAATTCTGGTCATATATGAAAATTGATAAACTGAAGTCAGTGTATCAAATTTTTTAAAAAATACAGTTTCAAGAAAAATAAAAAAGTGGTAATTTTTATCCTGAAACGTTAATTTTCTTTATTTAAAAATGTGTTTTTATTTATTTATTTTGCCTAATGCTTTACGCCAGTTATACTAAAAAGTTCTACAATTAGCGTTAACAGTAAGCAAGGTTAAAGCAACAAGAGTAACTGCGGCTCGAACAGGCACAGCAGACTGTCCGATGCTTAAATTCACTTCAAGGTTTGCAGTTTTAAAATTTCATAACATATTCCACATATTTAAAATGACTTTAGAGCTATGTCTTGTTATTAAAAAATTACGGTTTTTTTGAAATAGTAATTTTTTTTCCTAAAAACTCAAAGAATAAAAGACTTCTTAATTTTCAAATCGCTTGGATATATTTTATAATTAGGTTCAAATACTTAACGAATCTCCCAAGTTTCGTAATTTTTTTAAATGGGGCGCTAGATGTGTTACCAAAAGACACACGAATGCGCGAAAAATTTTAAAAAATTTAAAAGTATTTTTTTTAACTTCGATTTGCATCAGTATGCGAAGGCGGTGGTCGCATGTTTAAATCACCGGAGGTGTTTCTTATCAACGTTTGATTTAGCGCGGCTCAACTGCAGTGTGAGTGTTGTATTTGAATGTTTACTGAAACACGTTCAGTTGAAATAACTCCATTTAAAATTTTGCAGATGGGAAAGAAGGAAAATGTATTAACTCTAGAATTTACGGCTGAGCCGGGACTTGCATCCTCGAGCCTAAGCCGAGGTCGTAAACTGCGATACATAAAACTACGCAGAATGGATTTCTGTTTCATGGCAACTGATGTCTACCCATGCTTTCCTAATGGTAAATTATTTCGGTTTGTGCACATACTCATAAGTGTACAACCATACTGCAGTAATACTATAAATAGTTTAAATTAAAATTAATTTCAAATATTTATAATCAACAGATTTACATGTATTACCTAAGTTACAGTTTTACACATCTTTAATTTCAATATGTCTGACTGCAGAATATTTAAACAGATCTCTGTAAGCATATAGGCCTATTGCTTCTATAAATTATCACACAAAACCTTCTTGCATTATAAAAATATTAAGGTAAATTATCTTAATTTACTTCTTTTAGCATTCAAAAGCATCACGTTTTTAGAAGGAAGGATTAAGGCCTGTAAAATAGACTAATATCTAAATAATAAATAATCGCGGCACGCAGCTGTCTCGCTGACACGATAGAAGGTAATTTCTAAAAGTTTTTTTTTCTTTACCTAATCCTTTTTTAAATTCTGATTTCACCATCACAATCAGCATTAAAATATTCATATAATAGCATTTTAAACTTTTAAAACACTTTTAAAAAAATATTAAACAATTAAACCTTGACCGCCGTCAAAAGCATTAAAAATTTCAACGGATTTTGAAAATTCAAATGCTGATTTCTGATTTGTACGGTTTTTAACGCTAATTATGATAGTGTAATCGAATTTTCAGACAAATCTACAAATGGTAAAATTGTAACAAAGATGCTACAAAAAGTTACGCATTTTTAAATATTTGAAACTGGCCGCCATTTTGAAACTGTTGAACGAATTTTTTTGGTTACAACTTGTACCAGCTGTTATCAAAATCGATTTTTATGCCATGTTTGAATCATATGTGAGCAAAATTCAGAACGCGAGCATGCTACACACACACACACACACACACACACACACACACACACACACACACACACACACACACACACACACACACACACACACACACACACACACACAAACAAACACACACACACACACACACACACACACACACACACACACACACACACACACACACACACACACACACACACACACACACACACACACACATACACGCACATTACATATTCATATTACATGGAAAATACAAAAATGATACCGAACGGAGGTAAAAAAAAAATTAATTTCAATGGATTTTGAAAATTTTAAATCCTAATTTACGCAGTATTTAACGCTAATAACTATGGTGTTATATAATTTTCAAAAACTTTTAAGACAAAAAATATATTAATTTTTAAAGATTTAAAATGACGCCATTTGGAACTGTTAAACGAATTTTGCTAGTTAATTATTCTGCTAAGCAATTACTATAATCAATTTTCGTGCCAAGTTTGAGTCAAATCGGACCAACATTGTGAAAGTGAGCACGCTAAAACACACACACACACACACACACACACACACACACACACACACACACACACACACACACACACACACACACACACACACACACACACACACACACACACACACACACACACACACACACACACACACACACACACACACACACACACACACACACCCTCAAAAAGTCAGGAGCGGGCTGATTTCGAGTTTCCATGTCTGGGTCTTACCATGATGGCCGCTCAAACACGTCATTTTTCCAATGAAAATTTGCCAATAATATTCAAAACAAAGTACTGCGGCCTGTTATAAACACACTTTGAGGGTCGACAACATCCACAAAACCCTTAAATTGGAAAAACGTTCACTGAAGCGGTAAAGACTACGATCGGATATGCAATGCACCGATCAATGGCAACTTGAGGTGCTGCAGAGAAGTGAAGCCATTGGACTTGGTGCAACGTTTTACACTTTACAAGTAGCTTGGGGAGTCGTTCAGTGGAATGTTTTGTCGTAGAAAGTTATGTAATTGAACTATAAACTTTTAGACAAGTTTATTCTTAGTTGTAGTGTAAAATAAATACTTAAACGATCGTTTCAAATACTCGTTTGTTTTAATTAACAGAGATAATTTTAGATTTATTATCACATCATATTTTTAAAACTATATTTTAGTTAAACTGTCATATTCTGTGTTTTTCAGCCAATTTTTAGAAATACGAATATATATTCATTATCGTACAATGTTCCAGTACCTCTAAACATGTTCTACAAACCAAACTCATTTGCCTTAATCTCACTTGTTTATTTATAAACGAATTAAAGTCACTTGAAGCTACTGTATGTTAACCATTCATTCATTTCTCAATTATATACGGATTTACCAAAGAACAAAAAACACTGAGTAGGAACTTTTTGCGAGTGATATTTTACACATTATATGGTACTCTAATATTTTATCTGAGTAGAACTTTGGCGAGTGATATTTTACACATTATATGGTACTCTAATATTTTATCTGAGTAGAACTTTGGCGAGTGATATTTTACACATTATATGGTACTCTAATATTTTATCTGAGTAGGAACTTTGGCGAGTGATATTTTACACATTATATGGTACTCTAATATTTTAGCTGAGTAGGA
Source organism: Callitettix versicolor (assembly GCA_022606455.1). NCBI lineage: Eukaryota > Metazoa > Arthropoda > Insecta > Hemiptera > Cercopidae > Callitettix > Callitettix versicolor. The sequence continues at coordinate 19,333,441 of CM040184.1, read as the reverse complement.
ACTTTGGCGAGTGATATTTTACACATTATATGGTACTCTAATATTTTAGCTGAGTAGGAACTTTTGCGAGTGATATTTTACAATATATGGTACTGCAATGAGTAGGAACTTTGGCGAGTGATATTTTACAATATATGGTACTGCAATGAGTAGGAACTTAGGCGAGTGATATTTTACACATTATATGGTACTCTAATATTTTAGCTGAATAGGAACTTTTGCGAGTGATATTTTACAATATATGGTACTGCAATGAGTAGGAACTTTGGCGAGTGATATTTTACAATATATGGTACTGCAATGAGTAGGAACTTTGGCGAGTGATATTTTACAATATATGGTACTGCAATGAGTAGGAACTTTGGCGAGTGATATTTTACAATATATGGTACTGCAATGAGTAGGAACTTTGGCGAGTGATATTTTACAATATATGGTACTGCAATGAGTAGGAACTTTGGCGAGTGATATTTTACAATATATGGTACTGCAATGAGTAGGAACTTTGGCGAGTGATAACAGAACTTTAACCATCGAACCTGAGAATAAAACCAATCAAAATATTTATAAATCTTACCATGAATTATATAAATTAATCTAATTATAAATCTTGCAGTGATAATTTACAAATTTTGTAAGAAAAGGACTAATTAACTGTGGTTCATTTTATTTGTAAATCACTCATAAATCAGCTCATTCTTTTACCCAGTCATCATCCTTTTAATTGTTAATAGAATTGACAGTATTGTCAGTGTATTTCTTAAAATTTAGATCCAAGATTCTAAGATAATGGTGCTTCAATTTATGAAACCTAGCCGAGGCATAAACAGTAATATTTTAACTTGATATGCATCGTATTATAAAGTTTATAAATAAATAATTTATAAATCGCATTTCGTTTCGTTTACAAAATGTATTATTTATAAAAAGTAAACATAACATGAGTACATGTTCATAACAAGTAAACATTAGATAGGCCTACATAACAAAGTTATGACCGTAGTACATGTAGTTATGTCTACATACATGTATATTACCCTACTTTTGTTACATTTACATTTTGTATAATAAATATCATTTGTAGTTTCAAGATTTTTAATACAACTTTGACTTCATTGTAATTATCTTTTGTTGCGCTGTTTGAAACAATTATAAGTCAAATTCAAAGTTCTAAAACATTTACGTCATTTAAAAACTAGCAAAAACTAAATCGTCATAGTTAGACTATACATTTTTATTTTTACTTTTTTTTAGAATCGTAAAAAATATTCAACAACTTATGCCTTTTATGTTTTCGTTGTTTGGTCGTCACTAATTTTGTCACTGAAAGACATATAATAAAGAAATATTACGCAATATAAAGATGTCACTTAAAGAAATATTAAGGAACATAATAATGAAATATTCAACAACTTATGCCTTTTATGTTTTCGTTGTTTGGTCGTCACTAATTTTGTCACTGAAATACATATAATAAAGAAATATTACGCAAAATAAAGATGTCACTTAAAGAAATATTAAGGAACATAATAATGAAATATTCAACAACTTATGCCTTTTATGTTTTCGTTGTTTGGTCGTCACTAATTTTGTCACTGAAATACATATAATAAAGAAATATTACGCAAAATAAAGATGTCACTTAAAGAAATATTAAGGAACATAATAATGAAATATTCAACAACTTATGCCTTTTATGTTTTCGTTGTTTGGTCGTCACTAATTTTGTCACTGAAAGACATATAATAAAGAAATATTACACAAAATAAAGATGTCACTTAAAGAAATATTAAGGAACATAATAATGAAATATTCAACAACTTATGCCTTTTATGTTTTCGTTGTTTGGTCGTCACTAATTTTGTCACTGAAAGACATATAATAAGGAAATATAACGCAAAATAAAGATGTCACTTAAAGAAATATTAAGGAACATAATAATGAAATATTCAACAACTTATGCCTTTTATGTTTTCGTTGTTTGGTCGTCACTAATTTTGTCACTGAAAGACATATAATAAGGAAATATAACGCAAAATAAAGATGTCACTTAAAGAAATATTAAGGAACATAATAATGAAATATTCAACAACTTATGCCTTTTATGTTTTCGTTGTTTGGTCGTCACTAATTTTGTCACTGAAAGACATATAATAAAGAAATATTACACAAAATAAAGATGTCACTTAAAGAAATATTAAGGAACATAATAATGAAATATTCAACAACTTATGCCTTTTATGTTTTCGTTGTTTGGTCGTCACTAATTTTGTCACTGAAAGACATATAATAAAGAAATATTACGCAAATAAAGATGTCACTTAAAGAAATATTAAGGAACATAATAATGAAATATTCAACAACTTATGCCTTTTATGTTTTCGTTGTTTGGTCGTCACTAATTTTGTCACTGAAAGACATATAATAAAGAAATATTACGTAAAATAAAGATATCACTTAAAGAAATATTAAGGAACATACTAATGAAATATTCAACAACTTATGCCTTTTATGTTTTCGTTGTTTGGTCGTCACTAATTTTGTCACTGAAAGACATAATAAAGAAATATTACCCAAAATAAAGATGTCACTTAAAGAAATATTAATGAACATAATAATGAAATATTCAATAACTTATGCCTTTTATGTTTTCGTTGTTTGTAGTCACTAATTTTGTCACTGAAAGACATATAATAAAGAAATATTACGTAAAATAAAGATGTCACTTAAAGAAATATTAAGGAACATAATAATGAAATATTCAACAACTTATGCCTTTTATGTTTTCGTTGTTTGGTCGTCACTAATTTTGTCACTGAAAGACATATAATAAAGAAATATTACACAAAATAAAGATGTCACTTAAAGAAATATTAAGGAACATAATTCAACAACTTATGCCTTTTATGTTTTCGTTGTTTGGTCGTCACTAATTTTGTCACTGAAATACATATAATAAAGGAATATTACGCAAAATAAACATGTCACTTAAAGAAATATTAAGGAACATAATAATGAAATATTCAGTATTTATTTTTAAGCTAGCTCATAAATACAAAAAGACAAACGAATTTTTTCTAAATCGTTCTCGCAAAACCTGATGTGCATCGCTACTCATATTTTTGCGGCTTAATTTCGTACTCGTATGAGCCAAAGTGAAAGCTAAACCATGCTTTCAATTTATATATAACTGCAGTGTCGTTCGTGTATCTAACACTTCATACGTTTTAAGTTCTGAATAAAGTTTTTTGTCATTAAATACGTCGTGTTAAGCGTCATTAGTTACAAATCGCGTTTCTTCCATAAAATAAGACTTTGCGAACATAAAGTTATCACAGCTCACCTAAAAAAGTGTGTCGTTACGTATAATCTATTTTATCTTAAATATTTTTCTAGATAAACACAGGATTAAGTATGAATAATTTCAACCAATTTAATATTGCACGAAACATAAGCTCCCATTCAAATTTCTTTTTCAACTTACACCACACTTGAATTGTTCATTCGTTAAAAGTGAAAAAGCAACAATAAAAAGGTCAAGAAAAGTTTTACACACAAAAATAAGTATCCCCTGGGGCCAGCTACGAAGACTGCAACATAAAACTTCCAAAGCAACGGTAAATCTTTTCAAGAAGGAGGAGAGATCGATAATATTTGTTCACCTAACTCTCAAAGCGCCAGAGAAACTCAGAAGCACTTAATTAAACCTTAATCTTTATCCTTCATAACTACTACAACAATAGTGTTTTTTGTTTCCCGAACAAATAAACACGGAGATTTTTAATGCACGAGCCAAACATATTTAAACAAGATAAATAAAAACATATTTTTTCTAAATTTTTAGCGCATCAAGTTTGAAAAAAAATCTTATATTGTTGGTTTAATTCTTAAAGTTTAAGTTGACTAACATATTCGCGAACATTTTTCCAAACTTTTCCACAATTAGCTGTAATTCTTTTACAAGTTTTATTACGATGTTCGTAGCAGACCTGGAGCGCAGTGTACAAAACAATGAAATTTGTATGTGAGTGTGCCTTCACAATCCTTTTACCTTTGTCTAACATATTTCTAACTTCGCTTCTTACATAAATCTTGTGCCCGCTAGTATTGATTTAGCACAAAACAAGTGTAACAGAAAAGTTTTAACCACTTCTACAAATTGCGACAATATATCTAGCGGCGGAGTCATTGTTTTACTCTACTTTTCAGCCGCCTAAGTGTAAATTGCAGGAACTGAATAATTCACCACTGGAGATAAATGTGTGCACTTACACTGATGTTGCAAAATAACATCACTTACACACTGAGACATAACATACTGACGTCCCTTTTAACTTTATTATACTATTCATTATTTTCAGTTTAAAAATAAAACCACTGTTAATTATTATTATTGAAAACACTATTTTTTTTAAAAGCTTGTATTTTGGGCCGGGATAAGACTAAATACCTCCAGTTTACGCAGTTTTCTACCAAAATTATGCAGCTGAGCTGAATGATGTAATTACACACACACACACACACACACACACACACACACACACACACACACACGCGCGCGTGTGTGTGTGTGTGTGTGTGTGTGAGAGAGAGAGAGAGAGAGAGAGAGAGACAGACAGACAGACAGAAAGAAATATATTTGGTGGTTTGCCAAAAAAAATTATTGTTTCTATGATAATTATTTTTGAAAAATATCTTTCCTGAAACTCTATTCGCAGTCTGTAGGATATAAAGGCAAAGTTGAGGTTAAATTTTACAACAAAGATTTCTAGCTTAAACTTTTCTTCAACACAGCCAAACCATTTCGAGATCATACCACTTAGCTCTTGTTGAATACAGTGGCTACAGGACAAACCAGAAAACACAGAACGAGGCCAGGCTCGAGTTCTCAAAAACGTTTACGCATTGTAATGTGAGCAATGATAAGGAAAGGACCAGCATGACTGCCGCCTCCTGAAATCAGGAAGCACTTTAATGAAGTTGATGAACTCTTAATTTCAAAAAAAGGCCTGATTTTTAATTTGTCAGACTTAATGATATCTTAAAAACCTAATTGATATTATTGGCTTGTGATTATGTACAGAAAACCAGAAGTGTTGGTAGTGCTTGGAACTAAGAAAACTTAAATTTAATATTGTTAGAACCTTTTCTAATTCCTTTTGGGACATAAAAGAGCTTTATATTTGTTCAATTTAATTGAATAAATTTGAAAAGACGATATTTGTTAAATTAAAAAACAATTTCAAGGCATGAAATTTGCATGCAAAATTATTCGAAATCGGTAAAATCATTTTATATTCAGCTTGTGTTTCACACACACGCGCGCGCGCACACACACACACACACACACACACACACACACACACACTCAGTGCTCCTTAGCAAGCTCAGTGCTCCTTTACGGAGCGCCGATTTGGAGCCAGGCTATGACGGTCGCGAGCTATGCGCGCAAGGTTAATGCGGTGCACCGCGCGTGCGTTGGTGCGTGTCGTGAGTGGTTACCGAACAGTTTCCTACGACGCTGCATGCGTAGTGGCGGGCGAAACCTCAATGCAGCTGATGGCTGATGAAAGAGCGAGGCTATACTGGCGAAAGCGAAATTCTGAGCCGCGGTATAGTCATACAATGGCAATTATAGAGGAGAGAAAGCGGACCCTGAGACATGGCAGCGACAGTGGGACGAATCAACAAATAGACGACGGACATACCAACTCATAGGTAACATCCAGGATTGGTGCAACAGGGATCATGGGGAGGTGGATTTCTATCCCACATAGATTTTCACTGGGCAAGACAGATTCAGAGGCCAACTGGAGGGCCACTGCGGGATTTGCTGCAGTGGTCATGAAGAGGTGGAGAGCTGAAGATCGAAAAAGGAGAGCCAACACTGTAGAAGAGTAGGCGGTCAGCCAGTCCATCTTCCCATGAAGTAATGCCTGGCGGCGGTTCCGTGGTGGGGGGTTTACAGAAGAGGAATGCTTTTGGTGGTTTTTTTAGTAGGTAACAATATATCTTAACTTGAGTTTGAGCAATGAATACAGAAATAGATGAGCAGGCAGTTGATTAAAATATTTTATTTTATTGCAGTTTACGAAATGCTGTTCTTTTTACATAGTGCTTTAGTACAAAGGTATTCTAATATCCTTACCACGTGTCATACTAATAGAGTTCGTATATAAAGAGCTTAGATAAGAATAATGATAATTCATTATTATAATACAAATTATGATAATACAATTCGATATATAAAGTTGTTCAAAGGTGGGAATAGAGTTAGAGCCCAATACGTTAATGAATTTATTCTGTATCGATATCAACAACTTTATTTATATATTGTATTTGCTTTTTATAAATACAGAAGTAAAAATTCAGATCAACAAAAATATAAAAAATGTAAAAAGCGAACCACATTTCCATATTCAAAGCTATTAAAATGAGATGTCAAACATAGTTTTACATTAACAAACAGCAGAGTATTACATACCGACAATTATGTTAAAGGCTAATTAATGTAAGACACACAGTGGATATATTAAATATCGCCCAAAGGGTCAACAAATTCTTTAAGAACAATTTTGTTTCATTGTTTCGATTACCCAAGGTATATCGATATATACCTTCACCCAAGGTATATAAGAAAGGTGAATCGAAATTCACGTGTTAGTGAAATGATAGTTAATTTGTGTTTTCGAAAATCTCTTCCTATTATGTTTCGTTTAGTATAAAATGTTTTACAACGATCAAACACTAATAAATAATTAAAAATATTTTGACGCTTTAAAATGAAATCGACTTTAATGAAAGTGTCAAATGCAAAGTAGAGCTGAGAATTATTAAAAATGTCTCGATTAATTATATTTGTTATTGGAAATCGCAAGCAGTAGCGTAAAATTGTAATTTGAAAAATAATGGAATATATAAGCTTGATATTCTTGTCACATTATTAAAATTGTTTATTTTTGTTTTAAAATTAATTTTAATTCTATCCAGAGCAACTTCTGTACATTCCGATTCCAGAACTAGACTTATTGGAAATAAAAAAACACATTAATGGTTTAATATGCATATTATTTAAAATCTTTAATATAGTAATTTAAAGTTATATAAGTAACTTTTTTAAGTAATATATAGGCTACCCCTTAAGGAAATTTAAGATTTTATGAATTTATGAAACAACAATTATTACTATTATCAATAATGGTGCAAACACATTGTATAAACTTTCCGACATTCAATTATTTCCTCAAAAATATGGCTGAAAAGCTGTAGATAAAAAATTAAGAAAAACTATTTTAATTTTACAAAGTATGTTCAACAATACTTGATCAATATTTAAGCCAGTGTAACAAATTTCAAATATTGTGTTTCGAAAGTAAATTGAGGAAAGATAAAGCAAATGATGGTCATTGTTTTTTTCGGGGTTTTTTCATTTACTAATAAAAATATTTTCAGTTATTTCTCAATAGCATCTAAACAGGGTTCGTTCAATATATACCCGTAAATTTTACAACAAATGAGTACTTATCAAGTTAATACGAAATTGTTTTTTTCAAAATTGTCATAAATTATTGTAAAACAAAACAGATTTTTGACAGTTTTACCAAAAAGAATTTCAAAGCCTTCTTTTTGGAAAATTAAAAAAATATCGCCAAACATGAACAAACTAAACATGTATTTTCAAAATTCCTACAATCACATGAACAAAATTTAAACCAAATCTGATGATCTGATATTGAAAAAAGGCCGGATTGCTTATTAACTGAATTCTTGTATTTTTACTCATGAACTACAGTTGAGCAAAATCATTGCTGATTTGAGAAAATCAGTTTTTTAAGATTTTTTTACAAAAATGAGTTTCAAAAATTCATTTTTAGAATTCTAAGAAAATAGTACAAAGCAACCAGACTTAAAAACCCAATTTTACTAAAATCGGTCAATTTGAAACCCGAAGGAGGTCAGGACTTGCTTTTTGCATTCTTTGATTTATTTTTGAACCTTATTTTTTAATTCAATTTTGCACAATCGGTGGCCTAGTTGATAGCGTACTGGGCTTTCACCCCGAGGACCCGAGTTCGATTCCCAGTATCTAAACAAAACGTGAACTGTAAGTTTTGTTTAGATACTTATGGGTTATATTTGAACAAAATTTAATTAAAATCTTTAAAGCCAATTTTGAGTTTTTTATCAAACATTTTTTACATTCTTTTTATGAAAAATTAAAATATATCTACGAGCTATTTACAAACATGGCAAATTTATCAAATCTTTATTTTGGTTAATATTGAGCAATATGTGCATATGTCGCAGACAGATGATAACGGATACTTGATCAAGTTTTGATCAAGTATCTGAGATAGATGATCGATTCACACAAGATGTTCTGTGGGGTGATTTCCCTAAAGAAAGTAAGTGATTTGATCAAATCCCTAAACTGTTTTAGTGAAAAGATGAAATAATATTGTTTAGATATTAAAAGTATTTGTTTAATATATCCATGCATTATTTTATTTATTTATTTATTTATTTGTATTTAACGTCCGACTATTGTGCACATTTGGGCTAATGCAGACGATGGGATGATTTATAGCGTATGAAAATGCCAAGTCTTCGCCGGGAATCGAACCCGGGTCCTCGGGGTGAAAGCCTAGTACGCTATCCACTAGGCCACCGAGGCGGTATTCCATGCATTATTAAATGTGGAGTAGCCTACGTAATAGAACAATAACTATTGAAATACAAATTATTTATTCGGAACTAATTTTAAAAAATAAATAGATACTTGACCTGATTTTTGGGAATGCAATAAATAAATAATAACGTCCATTCATTTTTATTGAATAACGATGTAGATTTGTGACATCTCAAGTTGCAAAGGAAGTTACTTTTATACAAGCATATCTTTTTGTTCAGCATTGTATTTTGGATTGTTCACAGGAACACTTCTTAAATCCTTAATCTCCAAATAAGGACAATTTTCCTGCAATCTCACGCAGACTTAGGTTAGTCCGTGGAACTGTTTCGATAAATGTTGTAGTAGCTATTAGACTATGACCATTAGTTTCTAAAAATAGATATGATTAACTAAAATGACTGCGATAGCTTCTTCCATCCTTTCGAGAGTCCATGCCGCTTGTTCAAAGATGCCCTGATGGTTTCTTTAAACTCTTCTTCAGATGCAAATTCGGTGCGTTTTCTATATGTGAACCCATTCATATTTTCACTAAAACAGTTGAGGGATTTGATCAAATCACTTACTTTCTTTAAAGAAATCACCCCATAGCGTTGTTATTTTACATCTTTAGTGAATGGATCATCTACCTAAATGATTTGATCAAATATCCGTTTGCATAATTTCCTTACGACGCATACACATAGGCGTGCACACACACACACACACACACACACACACACACACACACACACACACACACACACACACACACACACACACACACACACACACACACACACACACGCACGCACACGCACGCGCACACACACACGCACGCACGCGCGCTCGCTCGCACGCGCGCACACGCGCGCGCGCGTACAGACATCCAAGCAAAACCACTTTTTTGTTAAGTCATGGAGCCTTAAAAAGTAAATTCAATTCAATAATAATTCAATAATAGCCATAAAAACCTAAGATCGAGTTTTTCACTATCACTTAACTTTCCTTACCTCGTACTCCGAATATTACAAAAATTAAAAGAATCAATATAAAATTAAATTCAAAATTTAATTACAAAATAACTTAACTTCAGATATGATTGAATCCGTAAAGTAAGCAGGACGTTGGCATTGTTTTGTTCACAACAATACTCGAAGCTTAATTGTTTTATAAATATTTTTGAAATTAGACTACATACTAATTTTAAAACTTTTACAACAAAAGTGAAAAGTTAGGTTCGGTTCATTATAATTAATGCGGCAGTAGACTTGAAATGAAAAATGAAGCGTATTTAATATTCATCTCGACTGTTGTGCTTATCTTCAAATTTCAGGTCTTTGTGATGACGTAATTAATTAACCTTCCAAGCCAGCTGACGTTTTATCTCAACTTATCGCTTTTCACTTTCTTGGAAATTTGTACGTAAACAAATAATTTTAAAAAATGTGTTTACAGTGCTTCAGGAAAGTCTTTCACACCAGTATTTTTGTAACATCAAAGACAAACCTTAATGAATTGTTTCAAGTTTTTATATTGTACTGTACTTTAGACATTTTTCTTTTTCAAATCCAGAGAACGCTAAATTTTCGAAAACATTAAGTTTGTAAATTTTCAAGTGTCCTTGTTTTGAGGGTTTTTGAAATTGCTTCAATCCAAAAATGACTGCAGGTCCATTTATCAAAAATTACAAATTTTGGTTTTTGTAATAGAATTCCTATAAGACAATAAAGGTAGAAACTTAAAAAAGAACTTTTGATGAAAAATAACGTTCTTCATGATATTTTAAGTGTTTGAAATATTTTATTTCATTTTTGTTTTCCTTTAGTAAAAAATATTTGTTTATTAAGTATAATTTTTTGATCGTTAAGATTTTATATATCAAAAAGATTTTGACATTTTGTCTTAGTATTGACTCCTGTATACACCAAGGCAACTAGAATAATGTTTCCCTTACAATACCTTAACAATATATTCAGCTTTCCTCAGTGATTCCCAATGCGCCACAACTTGGCAATTTTCCAAATTAATTTTAAAAAAATCTTTATGTTGCTGAGTTAAAACAAAAGAGTTTAGAGCATACATGAGAAGGGAGCATGTAGTGAACTTTAAATACTAATGTGCATTGAATAAACAGAATTAAAAAAAGATAGAATTAGATTAAATGTTTTTATCTATGTGTATAAAAATGTATTGTATCATATCTCATTTTTTTACAAATTCTGATAATTTGTTTATTGTTCTATATAAGATGTGAGCATTAACAGGTTACCAGGTTCATTATAATATTTTTGTGTTTGTATTTAAAGTCTTTAGGGGAATATCATACTATCATAAAAAGGTAAAATTTCTTTGATCAAAGTTGTTTAATGAAATAAATTTGACGTTTCTTTCACGAACTATCCCTTTTATCAAACTTTGATGAATCTTTGACATGCTGTAATCTTCGACAAAGATTTTTAAAATACGTAGGTCATTTGTTCATTCCCTGTTTGTGTCACATTGTTTCTTCCGTTCCTTTCGTTGCATTTAATTTAAAACGATATCATGGACTTTTAAATGTCAATTGTCACGGACTTTTGAAACGTAGAATCATTAATTCTACAATAAGAAAAACACGCGTGTTTGTGGAATACCCACACTAATGCTTACAACAACCGAGATTGAAAATACACCCATTCTTTAAGATCGACTATAAGAATTACGATCTTTCAAAATGCAATTCTTTAATAATAGTGGCGTTTACACCTTGTAAATATTTCCTTTGTATTCGTGGTCGGACTCAAAATTGTTTTTCCTTGCCCTTTCTTTTACAGTAGTGCCATAGCAAGATAAGCGCTTAATGCAGCAGTATAAGTCAACATTATTCGATCCATTACAGTTACTGCACTTGGGTAAACATAACCTCTAAGTAATATCTAGTTAACAACTTAGCTGAATGAAGACACTTGACGAATGTAAAATATTTTCTTTGACAAAATATTTGGACAGAACATGATGTATAGTCAAAGTTTCGTCAGATATTTAACAATTATTTTTAATAGTATAATTTGCCCCTTAACAATGTATTTTTGTATTTTTAAACAATAGCAAAGAAACATACAAATAAAGCTATATAGTGTTTGAAATGGGCTGCATAGATTTATACATGATAAGAGGTCAGTGTGAAGATCGGATTTCGGAAGTGTTTAGCCTCTGGATTGGGACAGGGTGGAACTCCGAGTATGACTGACGAGTGCTGACTGCAGTGGGAGGAACATGATAAGAGGTCAGTGTGAAGATCGGATTTCGGAAGTGTTTAGCCTCTGGATTGGGACAGGGTGGAACTCCGAGTATGACTGACGAGTGCTGACTGCAGTGGGAGGAACATGATAGGAGGTCAGTGTGAAGATCGGATTTCGGAAGTGTTTAGCCTCTGGATTGGGACAGGGTGGAACTCCGAGTATGACTGACGAGTGCTGACTGCAGTGGGAGGAACATGATAAGAGGTCAGTGTGAAGATCGGATTTCGGAAGTGTTTAGCCTCTGGATTGGGACAGGGTGGAACTCCGAGTATGACTGACGAGTGCTGACTGCAGTGGGAGGAACATGATAAGAGGTCAATGTGAAGATCGGATTTCGGAAGTGTTTAGCCTCTGGATTGGGACAGGGTGGAACTCCGAGTATGACTGACGAGTGCTGACTGCAGTGGGAGGAACATGATAAGAGGTCAGTGTGAAGATCGGATTTCGGAAGTGTTTAGCCTCTGGGTTGGGACAGGGTGGAACTCCGAGTATGACTGACGAGTGCTGACTGCAGTGGGAGGAACATGATAAGAGGTCAGTGTGAAGATCGGATTTCGGAAGTGTTTAGCCTCTGGGTTGGGACAGGGTGGAACTCCGAGTATGACTGACGAGTGCTGACTGCAGTGGGAGGAACATGATAAGAGGTCAGTGTGAAGATCGGATTTCGGAAGTGTTTAGCCTCTGGATTGGGACAGGGTGGAACTCCGAGTATGACTGACGAGTGCTGACTGCAGTGGGAGGAACATGATAAGAGGTCAGTGTGAAGATCGGATTTCGGAAGTATTTAGCCTCTGGATTGGGACAGGGTGGAACTCCGAGTATGACTGACGAGTGCTGACTGCAGTGGGAGGAACATGATAAGAGGTCAGTGTGAAGATCGGATTTCGGAAGTGTTTAGCCTCTGGATTGGGACAGGGTGGAACTCAGAGTATGACTGACGAGTGCTGACTGCAGTGGGAGGAACATGATAAGAGGTCAGTGTGAAGATCGGATTTCGGAAGTGTTTAGCCTCTGGATTGGGACAGGGTGGAACTCCGAGTATGACTGACGAGTGCTGACTGCAGTGGGAGGAACATGATAAGAGGTCAGTGTGAAGATCGGATTTCGGAAGTGTTTAGCCTCTGGATTGGGACAGGGTGGAACTCCGAGTATGACTGACGAGTGCTGACTGCAGTGGGAGGAACATGATAAGAGGTCAGTGTGAAGATCGGATTTCGGAAGTGTTTAGCCTCTGGATTGGGACAGGGTGGAACTCAGAGTATGACTGACGAGTGCTGACTGCAGTGGGAGGAACATGATAAGAGGTCAGTGTGAAGATCGGATTTCGGAAGTGTTTAGCCTCTGGATTGGGACAGGGTGGAACTCCGAGTATGACTGACGAGTGCTGACTGCAGTGGGAGGAACATGATAAGAGGTCAGTGTGAAGATCGGATTTCGGAAGTGTTTAGCCTCTGGATTGGGACAGGGTGGAACTCCGAGTATGACTGACGAGTGCTGACTGCAGTGGGAGGAACATGATAAGAGGTCAGTGTGAAGATCGGATTTCGGAAGTGTTTAGCCTCTGGATTGGGACAGGGTGGAACTCCGAGTATGACTGACGAGTGCTGACTGCAGTGGGAGGAACTGACCTTGTGTTTTGCCACTCATTTATCACACTTATCACACAATCTAAAATTCAAAACGATAATGACACCTTAAAATATACCATTTTTCATAAATATGTTTAAATAACGAATGTGCATTTTATTATTGTGAATATTATTTCGTAAAGCATTGTATTTCTACAGACTTATATTTCATGAGCTTATATTTGAAGAGCAGAGACATGCAGTGCACTTTAATACTTTGAAATGCTTATCAAACGTATGACAGAATGTAGTATATGTAAGTAATGAGCTCGTTCCTAATAACATTAACTAACCAACCAGAATGCAGCGGTTTTATCTCTTGCTTTAAAAACTCGTTACATATTCAGTTGTACAGTGGTATTTATTTGTTCGGGACTGCAAAATACAATGATTTTTAACTAACACTTTTAATTTATTTCACTGAAACCAAAACAAAAATTGAAATATCTCTAAAAATATACAATACATAAAGTAAGAGCAATATTAGACTATCCGTTGGTCTGTTTCAATAAAACAGCACTTGTTCGTTTTTTTTTAATCATCGTGTTTAATTTACAATTTTTCAAAATATTGCATAATTATCCTTTTATTTAAATTATAACTAATAATTGTTATTTCAGAATTTTAATAAACAACCAATTAAATATTGGCTCCACAGAAGTAAATGCATATTGTTCGGTTTACAATGAAAACATTCCCGATTGAAGTACATGGTTACACTGAATTCCAGTCATTTTGTGCAATATATCGATTAATGATTATATATGCCTTAATCATAATAAATATAATAGGCATATATAATATAAATATATATATATAATATAATATAAATATAACATAATAAATAAATAAATATAATTGAATATTTATTTAATCGAGCTCAATGGGTTGGAATGAGCTCTATATTCAAGTATTTATGTTTACAAATATTTAATTTGGGTATTTTAAAGTGTTTGATCTAAATTTCAATAAAATATTTGTCAATTTTTCATTTGCTATAGAGATAAAATTTTGAAGTGAGATAATGATAATTACGTTGAAATTATCAAACTACAGAAAACGTGATTTTCACAAAAAAACCTAGTCTTGCTAAAAAAAATTTCGAATATTCTTTTTTAATTTCGGCTTTTTGTAGAGGTTATGATCGGTTCAAATTTCACAAATACGGATCTGGGCTGGGTTTGAATTGTTCCTGTTCCAATGGAAATTGACTGCGGCAGTGTTTTAAGTAAAGGAATGCAATAAGCGTAACTAACAGAATGTGGACGAAGATATTTCATTAAACAGGCACTCTAATGTGTTCTTTTTGTGGGGCTGTTTGGAATGTTTAATATGCAAAGACTTCGCGTCACGGTATTAGTGGACGGTATGGAAATGAACGGAATAGCTTTGTGTCTGTTAAAAATGTGTTTGACGTGTTCGTAATTAATTTGAAAACGCAACAAGTATTTGGAATGTTAAACATGACTACTATGCATCATTGTTTCTTAGCTTCCTATATGATGTGTTATTGAAGCGAATCTCTTAATGTTAGCCTTGGCGAGAAGAGTGAATAGAAAAATGTGTGCCAAACGGGACAATGTAACGGAAATATGGAATGAATGAGTAAACGAATTTCGTCTCTCTATTTCTGTCTCTTTCTTTTTCTTCTTCCTTTTCGATAACAGTTGTTAATATCGATTTTAACAGCATAACCTGAAACTTATTATATGCTATCAGCTGTTCAATGAACTCAGCTGATAGTTACTAATTAATACAAAACAACTGAGATTTTACAATAACTACAGTAAATAATATCTAAGCTTGGTTAATTAAATAATATTTATTTATTTAAACAAAACAAAATATTTGTAAACATATCTTCAGGATAGTTATGTACTCAGCAAAGATATCATTAACAACAGTTTTGCTTCTGTCGGTAACTCCTCGAGTTTCACTACAAACATAGATCTACTTTACAGTTAAAACAAAAGTATTTCTTTTCTTATTACGTCATCGGATCAATAATATCGGCTGTGGTAAATAAATGTTCCGAGATAGCGAAAATACATCTTATCCATTGGTTTCTTTTATTCAGTCTTATGACTATGGCATAAAGTACAGTGACTGAAATAATTTCTAACGACCTTTGGGAGACCTGACCAACAATAATTATCTCTAATGTTCTTCTTCTTCACGCTGAGGTGTTCGGCCGGAGTTAACTTACCTTGCATCAAGTCTAACTTTGATATGTAACTGGACTCAAGTGGCAAATTTTTCTTCTTCTTCTTCCAGATATTCTTTTCTGATATTTGGCTTATTTTTCTTAAGTCGAAATTACCCGTAAACGTGCTTCACTAGAACCACGGGTGACCCCAGGAGCTCCACTACGGTTCTATCACCATTTTCTCAACTTTTTAGAATTATTTGCACCCATTCCTAATGGTTTTAATTGAACGTAATTTTACCATGCCACCGACAACAGTATTAGGAAAATTAGCGGCCATTATGGTATGACGAAATGAGGGATCTCGAAATAAGAAGCCGATAAGAAGTGACTGGTGTAACACTTTCGGAGCGGTGTTACGAGTAAGTAACAATGCAAAGTTCTGGTTATGACGTCATTCTGTAAACTTGAGTTTTGATATTTTAACAGATTTACGAAATATGGATAAACTTACATACAAGTTTCATCAAAATCGGTTAATTAGTTTTATAGCACAGTTGTTTACTCAAACAGGACAGACATACTTTCCTTAACGGTGAGGGTAAAGGAACGGTATTAACAATCTTGAGATGTGGAGTTCAGAGATGCAGCAGACTGACGGGTGCCTTAGCTGCATTAACGCCAAGCTCAGAAAACAAATAAATTTATCCAGTTTCAAGACTGATCTTTTATGTTCTTTCCATTTCTTAAAGTAAAGAAGAAAAATAGAATATTTTGTTCTTTGAAGAAATAAGATATTGTTTTAAAAAAGTAGAAGACACACACACACACACACACACACACACACACACACACACACACACACACACACACACACACACACACACACACACACACACACACACACACACACACACACACACACACACATGTATATATACACACACACACACACACACACACACACACACACACACACACACACACACACACACACACACACACACACACACACACACACACACACACACACACACACACACACACACACACACACACACACACACACACACATGTATACATACATACATATATATGTATATATATTTAGACATCTAATGATATGCCAATATTGAAAATGACCTAAACTAGTAAGGCAGAATATAAACTTCTAATCATATCGACTTTTCGTGATAAGCTACTCAAATAAATAGAGCGAAGAAAATCCATGATTTTGTGTCCTTTCGTCTATGTAAATACAAATTCCGAAAGCTGCAGTAAAACTAAATGGAGTAAGAAAATGTACAATCCTTTTTGCATCCAAATAAATACGAATATAAGTATTACCCTCGTAAAAATAAACGGTACAAAACTTCTACCTTCAGGTAAATAGCAAGATTAAAGATGAGAACATGCAAAAGGTAAACAAGAGATAAACCGATGTCTACAATGAGGGCAATCTTAATACTTACCTAACTTTTCTTTTGTGGTCAGTTTTATATAATAAGAGATATTTCGTACGCTGAGAACTCGGAATAATTCCTTTGTGTTAATATTTCTAATGTGAATTTAAGCAAGACTCTTCATATATGACGGGATTTCATATGAAATGACTCTTAATAACATATAACATTCTCTAATATTAAATGTTTTCAGTTTTTTACAGCTCCAAGTGATGTTACTATTTTAGTCCAATTTTCTTAAACAAATAGGCTATACTGTATTTTTAAATTAGTCTTATTATTCACTAATAAATTATTATTATAATTATTATAATTATTATTATTATTATTATTATTATTATTATTATTATTATTATTATTATTATTATTATTATTATTATTATTATTATTATTATTATTATTATTATTATTATTATTATTATTATTATTATTATTATTATTGTTGTTGTTGTTGTTGTTGTTGTTGTTGTTGTTATTGTTATTGTTATTGTTATTGTTATTGTTATTGTTATTGTTATTGTTATTGTTATTGTTATTGTTATTGTTATTGTTATTGTTATTATTATTGTTATTGTTACTGTTACTGTTGCTGTTACTGTTACTGTTACCGTTGTTACCGTTACCGTTACCGTTAACGTTACCGTTACCGTTACCGTTACCGTTACCGTTACCGTTACCGTTACCGTTACTGTTACTGTTACTGTTACTGTTACTGTTACTGTTACTGTTACTGTTACTGTTACTATTACTATTACTATTACTATTATTACTACAATTACTATTACTATTACTATTATTATTATTATTATTATTATTATTATTATTATTATTATTATTATTATTATTATTATTATTATTATTATTATTATTATTATTATTATTATTATTCCTTTTTTTTGAAGGAGTAATCCGTTTTCGTAATTCTCTAAACGTTTTTACTAAACTAAATGCTTAACTTTAATCAGATTTGACAGAGCTTTTTAGGAAATACCAAAGTAAGTAATCTTAAATGTTTACTTGCCTGAATGCGAGTTCGTTTTTTCAGCAAAATCTATTAACCTTTCCAGTTTTGTTCTTTTTAATAAAACAAATAATTAAATTACTACATTACACCTTCGATTTCTGTGTATATACCTCGTTGTTTACTACGTGAAAGTAAGAAAATATTCAAAAACAAAATTTTAGTGTCCTTATAAAAGGAACAATGTAATACGATAAAACTCCGGGTAAGGAGAAATATAAGTTTTTATTACGGCAGTAAATGAATATATAAAACGAGACACTCGTCTACAAGCAAAAACCGTCTTTCGCGAAAATGGAAAAAAGTAAACTATTGAATAGGCCTAAGTGTCGCCCAGAAGGTCAGTGTCGAGTTTATTTGGCATTGAAGAGAAAGGCATATTGATGAAAAAAATACTACATGAATATAGTAATCATTAGATGCTTTTATCCGATACGTCAAACTACTAAATGTTTCATTTACATTATACAGTACGAACAGTAACGTTTATAACGACCAAAATTGCTTTTCCGTATAATATCTGAAAAAAATTATCACAGAAGTGAAAACGTGAAATTGAAGTAATTTTGTTTCAGTCCAATTGTATTACTGATTTTATTGCTAATTTGAAATTATACACTATAAATATTGGAGAAAATAAGCACACTTATCTATGGTATACAAATGTAAAACATCTATCATGTACAATATAGCCAACTATTAATTCTAAAATAAATGTGTTATTAAGCAGGGCATGTACTCGTAGTACAACGGCATTCGTTAATTAATCATTTCTTCTTTTCGGCTTAAAACGTTCTCCGACGTCTTCCGATTCCTTGCTTATTTTTCTCTGTCGTTCCAGTCGCTTCTCTCTCACTACCTTAATTCCTTCTCTCGGGCCCAAGTGTGCACAATAGTCGGACGTTAAACACCAAAAAAAAAAATCCTTCTCTCCAGTTAAGTCTCGGTCTTCCTCTTGTTTTGCTTGTGGTTTCCATTTTAGAATCTGTTTGCAAGTCAATTTACGTCAATCCTTTGGACATGGCCAAACCATCAAAGTTGTTTTGTCTTAATGGGGTGCTGCTATCCATGATTCTTAATTTTTTTTTTATCTTTCGATGAGGCCTGCTAGGGACCACGTGACAATTTCAATTTTTCACACTTAGCTGTTTTCTCTTCCGTTCCCTCCAATACTCTCTCATCCTTTCACTATGCAGTTTCTTTCTGTCTTCGGACCACTTCGCACCAGGTTTCCTCTGCAATCTTCCTTGGAATCCCTCCATACTCAATATCCTCTTTCTAAAAATCTCTCTGTTCAGCGTTTCTTCTTCTTTTATATTATTTCTTTCTAAATCTTTCCTTACCTCTTGAATCCAACTAGTTGTTTTTTTATTATTTTATTATTATTTTTTAATTTTTGTATTATTTTCCTTTTCGACCCTCATGCGGCTCTACGCCAATAGACAATTTCTGTAGCTTAAAGACATTTTTCTGTTGTTTTTTCTGTTGATCCCATATTATGCTTTTCAGTATTGTTATTGTTCTTCTTCTAAAGGTGTTTCATCTTTTATCGCCGTGTCTAACAGTTCATCACTAGTAATTAACATTTCCAAATACTTGTAAGTTGTTCATCCTTTGATTTGCGTGTCGTATTCCAATAGAATATTCCTGCTCTGTCCTCCAACCCACATGTACTGTTTTGTTTAGGTTTACCTCAAGTTCCCAAATATCATATTCCTTTATCAATATTCTACTTACACTTTCTAGAGCGTATTAATAATTTCACTACTTATTAATAAACTTATACAATGTACAGAGATATAGCAACTGTACACTCTTTAAATAATGTTGTGCTGGATGTGTGTTAAATGTAACTTAAATATTTATAATTGAACGTATTTGTATAGGCCTACATAATTTTAAAGAAATATATGAAATAAATATAAGTTTTTCAGTTGCGTGTTTTGAACTTACGTCTCTTAGTTTTAGGTGCAGAAATCCACCGTCAAAGTGCTCATAAGAATAACCAAATCACTTGTAGACTTCAAGAATACTAACATGTAAATTGTAAATGTATTTTCTACACGTAATTCGTGTAGTAACGAGTTTGTATATTTACCCGCTTAAAAAATTCCTTCCCAAAGACGTTTTCACTTGAAAAATATGTTTCAATATATTTTACATGTTATTATCTTTTAAAGATGTATAAACAATTAAAAATAATAATAAAGGTAATTCCAAGATGGTGGCTGAAAATATCACTTTTACAAAAATAAAGTCTATTCAACAGTGTCTAATATTTGGAATCAGTACAGCTGAAGGGAAATTTAAAACTTTTTCTGTACACACTGTAGTAGAAGTGTTAAATTTTAAATTATCAATAAGTACATACAGCAGTATTTATTGAAACAAATAAATATATGTGTAGGGCGGCAGATAAGTAAAGAAACGTATACATACGTATCTGTTGTTCTATTCGTGTATTTTTTAAAGCTAAATAAAACTAAATACTCATTATTTGTTGGTTAAAATACCCATTATACTATATACCTTATGGATTGCTCTAATTATATATAAACGTAGCTGTTTTAGTTCTGAGATAAATATGTTTCAATTTTTATATTGACTTCATTTTTTAAGTTTAGCTTTATTTATTGCGTCATATGTTATAAAATAACTGGAAAGTATGAAACATTTTAAGCCCTAGTTTTAACGATGACAATGCCCGGTATTACAGCTGTATCACGCCACAATGCCGTGCGATAACTCTCGATGCAGGAGTAAAATTTATGGACCAGTAAATCACAAAGAGCTCTGGCTTTACGTTACTTCGTCGTCCACTGGTTCTCTAAATGGACATTCCAATTTCCGCACAAATAGTGACAACCGAGTATCTTACCTAACTTTGCATTCTGAACCAATGCATTATTTCATTGTTTTGCTTTGCTTTTCAATACCCCGAAATATGAGGCCTCACTTTACCTTGAACGAAGAGTTAATAATTTTAACCTACAAGCATTTTTGTAACCATATTTCTTTAATTTTTGGCTTAGGAAGCAAAAATAAAAATATTTTATAATATTTTCTTAATTTCAGAGACTTATCGTCAAGGTTTTATGGCCTAACTTACATCGGAGGACTCTTTGCACATTATAAATAAAACTTATTTTATATATTTTGCCTATTGTAATTTACTTATTCAAGCATAATGATCAATTATAATGATCGGAATTAACGAGTGATGATGGAATTGAAATCTCATCAAATGATTTTTCAAATGAAACTGTTCTATACTAAATTATTCACATTAGTTCCACATAAATATTTTAGTAGAAGTTTTCGATTTTTAAATAACAATTACAACAACGTATCAATTCACACATTGTAAATTCCATGATACATATTTTTTAAGGTACTTACTTATCGATAGATGGGTCACATTGAAAAAACATTTGCTTGTTTATTCTTTAGTAATCGGTAAGTTATGCTTCTAAATTTTCTTGTCATTTCTCTTAATTTTTAGGCCCATTTTGTTTTAATTAACACATGCGGTTTACATTTTTAATCGTTGAGTTTATTCTTTCCAATAACCGTTATTTCTCCCTGGAAAATTATACTTTATAATAACTGAAAATATAATAAATAGCAATGTGAAGAAAGTATTGTACATATTTTAAAATTTTAAGTAACCTATAGGCCATAGGATCAAGTAAACTACAAGGATAATAAAGTCTGTTTCTAAAAGTGTCGTTATTTGATAAGAGCTCATGATATTTTCATAAACTTTAAAAGAAGTACAAAAGGTTGTCGCAGTTTTTACTCTCTTGAGAGTAAACTCCTGGCACTTTGCACTCTCGAGTTTTTACAGACTTTTATTGTATCTCTCCAGAATAAACAATATTGGCCGAGGCTACACGAATAAATATTTTACCCTCATTTCAAGTATAGTGTGTTTACACTGTAGCCTATATTATTTATTTTATTGGATTTGTGGATTTTTGTAAGATTGCTTGTGTATATTTTTGTGCTGGACTTTTGGTCTCGCTAAATATTCAGGCATTATGAAACAGTAAAAGCTATTACGTTTTCGGGCGCACAAGGACGCAGACAACGCAATACAAAACAACAAAGGATACATTTAACACTTTCACGGCGTCTTGGGCCATTTAAAGCCCATTAATTATTTTCGCGTGTCCGGATTAGACATTAACATATGTTTCTAGAGTTTGTCGTAGCCATAACTGTTTTTACGTTCTGAAGACAACATTCGTTAGACATTATTATTCCCACAATCGTGAATGTTTAAATATCATTTATTTTTTTGAGAAAAAGGTTAAAAATATTTTGAAATTTAATTTTAGTTTAGAAAAATATTATTTCATGCTAATGTACAAAACAAATAATTAAATATTTTCAATTAAGAAACACAATAAAATCTTTACAACGGTATTGAATGAAATATTAGTTTTTGCCGCTATAAAAAGATGTCCGCTATAGAGAGAGCAACCAAAACGTGTATTAGACGATTTTTTTTTAATGTTTTGAAATATTTTTATTTTGAATTATTGAATGCAAAGTTTACTGAAATAAAACTATATGACATACAGTCTTTAAAAAACAATACTTATTAAATAATAATGTATGAACAAAATAACGTAACTCCCTTCAATTTTTACAGTAACAATAAGCAATTAACTAAGCTACCAAGTTCATTAAAACCAAAACTGCCTGGTATATGGCACTCGAGGGATGACAGACCCTCATAACAATAACTGAGCCAAACATCAGCCTCATTGTTTCAGGAAAGCTTGTTGACCTGCCATGGGTCAGGACAGGGTAAACCTCATTTACAATTAATAATAGAACTTGCATTCTTACTTAAACTTAACAAAAAGGTGGTAATCAAGTAGCATTGTCATCACATATCACTTCCAATAAGTTCCCCAGTTTACTTTATATGTCGCAAAACTCTAACCTTTACACCTATAGATAAACTTTTCTGTTTAGACATCATTCCACTGTATTGTAAAAGTATAAAAAATAATGCACTACTTGTAAAATGTACAAGTCACAAAACACTCGATTCAGTTGACGCAGAATGCACTGCTTTTAATACTCGAATGACTTATTAGCATATCGAGCAATAGGGCAGAAATATGGGAAGTGTGTGCTTGTTTCGCCGCTATACAGAGATTTCTGTTACAAAGAGATCCGCAAAAGCGAGATTTTACTGTATTAAGAAAATAAATAAATAATTATAACATTATTATTAACAAACAATAAGTAGTATGCTAGTGCCGTCGGTTTCTTTTGTTGAAACAGTCCAGATGTAGTGGAGGAACATTAAAATACTTTGCACAATAGGTATGAACTAGCCTGGTTTTATTTTTTGCCACTTTGGTAACCAGTTCGGAAAAAAGATCCCCATAGCATCAAACACAACGTTTCTTTGTCTTCATTCCTGATTCTTCCTTTTTCTTAAGTTGGTGGTTTGTAGCTAAAACGGTCGCTTGAACTTTGCTGGTTCTAAGGCCCTAATGTTGGGCCGCACGATGTTTTTTTGCTCTGTGTCAGTGAGACAAATAAGGAACAGTGGGATTCGCCGCCAACAATCCAACAGCATCGTCAAGTTTAACCAGAGGTGAGGATTTATATTCAACTAAACCGCTTCAATCTTGCCTTTCGAAAAAACAAAGATGCTACGCCAACGTTACCTGGTTTTTAATGCATCGTCCTTGAAAACACAACCCCTTAATAAATTAAACATGAGTGACACTAAACGTTGTGTGTGTACTAACTGTCTGTTTCTGCAAGTTCCAGGCTAGCCTGCATCATCCCCTACAAGATCTTTAACCAAAGATATGTTCACAGAATTTATTATAGTTGATTGTAAATTAAACTTGTTTGTTAGATAATACTAACTGTGTGTTCTAAGTGTTTCTGCAGGTTCCAGGCTAGCCTGCGCCATCCTTTACAAGACCTTTAACCAAAGATATGTTCACAGAATTTATTAGAGTTGATTGTAAATTAAACTTGTTTGTTAGATAATACTAACTGTGTGTTCTAAGTGTTTCTGCAAGTTCCAGGCTAGCCTGCGTCATCCTCTACAAGATCTTTTACCAAAGATATGTTCACAGAATTTATTAGAGTTGATTGTAAATTAAACTTGTTTGTTAGATAATACTAACTGTGTGTTCTAAGTGTTTCTGCAAGTTCCAGGCTAGCCTGCGTCATCCTCTACAAGACCTTTAACCAAAGATATGTTCACAGAATTTATTAGAGTTTATTGTAAATTAAACTTGTTTGTTAGATAATACTAACTGTGTGTTCTAAGTGTTTCTGCAAGTTCCAGGCTAGCCTGCGTCATCCTTTACAAGACCTTCAACCAAAGATATGTTCACAGAATTTATTAGAGTTGATTGTAAATTAAACTTGTTTGTTAGATAATACTAACTGTGTGTTCTAAGTGTTTCTGCAAGTTCCAGGCTAGCCTGCGTCATCCTTTACAAGACCTTCAACCAAAGATATGTTCACAGAATTTATTAGAGTTGATTGTAAATTAAACTTGTTTGTTAGATAATACTAACTGTGTGTTCTAAGTGTTTCTGCAAGTTCCAGGCTAGCCTGCGTCATCCTCTACAAGACCTTTAACCAAAGATATGTTCACAGAATTTATTAGAGTTGATTGTAAATTAAACTTGTTTGTTAGATAATACTAACTGTGTGTTCTAATTGTTTCTGCAAGTTCCAGGCTAGCCTGCGTCATCCTCTACAAGACCTTTAACCAAAGATATGTTCACAGAATTTATTAGAGTTGATTGTAAATTAAACTTGTTTGTCAGATAATACTAACTGTGTGTTCTAAGTGTTTCTGCAAGTTCCGGGCTAGACTGCGTCATCCGTTACAAGACATTTAACCAAAGATATGTTCACAGAATTTATTTGAGTTGATTGTAAATTAAACTTGTTTGTTAGATAATACTAACTGTGTTCTAAGTGTTTCTGTAAGTTCCAGGCTAGACTGCGTCATCCTCTACAAGACCTTTAACCAAAGATATGTTCACAGAATTTATTAGAGTTGATTGTAAATTAAACTTGTTTGTTAGATAATACTAACTGTGTTCTAAGTGTTTCTGCAAGTTCCAGGCTAGCCTGCGTCATTCTCTACAAGACCTTTAACCAAAGATATGTTCACAGAATTTATTAGAGTTGATTGTAAATTAAACTTGTTTGTTAGATAATACTAACTGTGTGTTCTAAGTGTTTCTGCAAATTCCAGGCTAGCCTGCGCCATCCTTTACAAGACCTTTAACCAAAGATATGTTCACAGAATTTATTAGAGTTGATTGTAAATTAAACTTGTTTGTTAGATAATACTAACTGTGTGTTCTAAGTGTTTCTGCAAGTTCCAGGCTAGCCTGCGTCATCCTCTACAAGACCTTTAACCAAAGATATGTTCACAGAATTTATTGGAGTTGATTGTAAATTAAACTTGTTTGTTAGATAATACTAACTGTGTGTTCTAAGTGTTTTTGCAAGTTCCAGGCTAGCCTGCGTCATCCTCTACAAGACCTTTAACCAAAGATATGTTCACAGAATTTATTAGAGTTTATTGTAAATTAAACTTGTTTGTTAGATAATACTAACTGTGTGTTCTAAGTGTTTCTGCAAGTTCCAGGCTAGCCTGCGTCATCCTTTACAAGACCTTCAACCAAAGATATGTTCACAGAATTTATTAGAGTTGATTGTAAATTAAACTTGTTTGTTAGATAATACTAACTGTGTGTTCTAAGTGTTTCTGCAAGTTCCAGGCTAGCCTGCGTCATCCTCTACAAGACCTTTAACCAAAGATATGTTCACAGAATTTATTAGAGTTGATTGTAAATTAAACTTGTTTGTTAGATAATACTAACTGTGTGTTCTAATTGTTTCTGCAAGTTACAGGCTAGCCTGCGTCATCCTCTACAAGACCTTTAACCAAAGATATGTTCACAGAATTTATTAGAGTTGATTGTAAATTAAACTTGTTTGTCAGATAATACTAACTGTGTGTTCTAAGTGTTTTTGCAAGTTCCAGGCTAGCCTGCGTCATCCTCTACAAGACCTTTAACCAAAGATATGTTCACAGAATTTATTAGAGTTGATTGTAAATTGAACTTGTTTGTTAGATAATACTAACTGTGTTCTAAGTGTTTCTGCAAGTTCTAGGCTAGCCTGCGTCATCTTCTACAAGACCTTTATCTAAATATATGTTCACAGAATTTATTAGAGTTGATTGTAAATTAAACTTGTTTGTTAGATAATACTAACTTTGTGTTCTATAATACTAACTGTGTTCTAAGTGTTTCTGCAAGTTCCAGACTAGCCTGCGTCATCCTCTACAAGACCTTTAACCAAAGATATGTTCACAGAATTTATTAGAGTTGATTGTAAATTAAACTTGTTTGTTAGATAATACTGTGTGTTCTAAGTGTTTCTGCAAGTTCCAGGCTAGCCTGCGTCATCCTCTACAAGACCTTTATCTAAATATATGTTCACAGAATTTATTAGAGTTGATTGTAAATTAAACTTGTTTGTTAGATAATACTAACTGTGTGTTCTAAGTGTTTCTGCAAGTTCCAGGCTAGCTTGCGTCATCCTCTACATGACCTTTAACTAAAGATATGTTCACAGAATTTATTAGAGTTGATTGTAAATTAAACTTGTTTGTTAGATAATACTAACTGATCCATCGAAAAAAATGTTTAATTCACTGAATTCCTTGTATTACGAAAATTAAGGTCTTATAAACGCAAGCTTCCTAAACATTCTAACCACTTCAACCGGTAAAATGCAGCTTGGATACTTGACACTGAAAACTCTTTCGTTTGTTAGTACGTATTCCTTCACGGATAGGAAAATGTGAATTACATTGCAATCCGTTAGAGAAGAAACACTGTCCCGACGTTTGTCAAAATGTTTTCTGGCGTATTTAAGGTGATCCTGCCGACAATTCTGAACTCGAACACCAAATCGTTAAAAATTAGACCAAATGTGACCAATCAGACTAGTTTCACTAATAAATTTATTTACTTATTAGGAACTGTTTTACAAAAGACAAGTTCACAAAGAGAAATATTGAATTTGAAAATTAGTAACATTAGTTTATGTTTAATTTCATATTTATTGACAGCACGATAAAATTAGAATAAACAAAAAATTAGAGTAAGCGAGCTGAAATTTTAAATCCATCTGTTGATACTGTTATCATCTAGTTTCTTTATCCAGTGTGGTGTCCACTATTTTGTATTTCTGTTTGTTTTTGTATCTACAGTCTTGAATAGAAATGTTACTGTTTTACCTATATTGTAATATTGTAAAGCGTTTCTTAAAAACAATTGGTGTAAGGGCTCGGTGGTCAATCTGCTGTTCCTCTAGCCACACTTACTGCCGTTAACCGTAGACGCTGATCTCGTAGCCTACGAACGTTACGTTAACGTGTCATTTAAAAATAAGACTAGTAATACATTAAACTCCAAATAACTGAAAACGTTTTGGGTTTTAATAAGAAAACACTGTGAACTGTTATTTTATACATAAAATGTTACAAGTAGTATTTAATGTACCAATAATTATGTTACAATATAAAGCACATGTTTTACAAATGTCGCTTCTTGATAACGTATAATTTTGTGAAACAAACTGACATTCAATTTGTGATTAGTGTACAATAAAAATGTAATTAAAACATACAATTATTAGTGAACCGTCAAATACAATGAACACTCCAATACATTAAGCGAAATGAAACAATCTCGTGTTAGGTACTTTTGTTTTCTGTTATTCAGAAACAAGATAATTCGTTTATTTATTTTCCAATTGCTTGGTACATTACTAGTATTTTTTAATAATTAATGAATGAAACTAAATATTTACTTCTTAAAAGTTCTGTTTAAAAAGATATTATCAAAAACCTCAACTGTTAAAAATTGTCCATTTACATAATACTGTACTGACATTATAATGTATTTACTTAAACAAAATCTACTCCTGTTATAACATTAAGAATAATCATTCGCATAATTAAAATTAATCAAATTTGTTTTATTGTACAAAAATTATAGTAAATTCGGAACACAACAGCACATTCAGGTAATACTAATAAAAAATCAAATGTTTCCTATTGTACATTTAATTTTAAATTTCTAATGTCTCAGTTATATGTTTCTTTCTAACAAAGTAGATCTTAAAATTAAAAGTTGTTTTTTTGTTTTTTTATTTAACAGTTTTTTATGAACAACAGTTACTCTTTAAGTTATTCTTGAGTGAATGACATAGTGTTTATAATGAAAACTATGAGGACTAGAAAGAGACGTGTAATAAACACAACGAACTACTATCAGATGATGAATGAATCAAGTAATTATTATTATTGATTATTCTTACGTTCTTAGTTAAAATTAATGATAAAATCAAATAAGTAGAATTTAAACATTATTAGCAAGCTACAAGAATATTAATTTTTACTAACAAGAAACTACAGGATTAATATATTGTTAAGTGCAAACAATTTGACGGCAGATGTTTAGGCCTAAAAACGAAAAATAACGGAGTAGGTTAAACGTATACATTAAGATGATGTTTTAAAAACTTATATTCTCGCCCTTTGCGTTAATAATTACTGTGTTGAGGTTCCAGTGCCTTGAACTGTTTGTCTGTCTATTCTCGTTAGACAATAAAAGGAACTAACTTACTTAATCATGTAGGCTTTTTTTTAATTTTGAGTAGGTTTTATGCATAGGTTCAACTCAAAATATATTTTTGTTTTTAGTTACAGTTACTAAATATAGCTTACATTTAATTCTACTACTTTAATATTGCTTATTTTGTTTGCTTTTTTGTCAAGGTTTTTCGTTTTACCTCATCCAAAATAAGATTTTCTAAAAAACTTATTATTACTGCTTTTAAAAAAATCAGCACTTTTATTAGTGCTTATTTAACGCGACTATAATTTGACTCAGACTTAACGAAAATAAAAATCGTACTGGTTTTATATTGTTACAAATTACATTGGTTTTTATTGAAATTACTGTAACAGTTACAAATACACAACAGAAAATTTGGACTTCTAGAAATCGATGTATCAGATTCTGTTCAGTATGAAGATTAGAACGGAAGTTTTTTTAGGTTAAGTTCTTTGTTCTGTGTTTCAAGCTTTATCTCCCTTCAATCTAACGTTAGAAAAATCAATATTAATAAAAAAACCATTTAACTACAGCTGTTTTCTGCTATGCTACAGTTTAACAAACAAGATATGTATTTAAATAAATTATTTATTTAAAAATAGAATATATATAGTTTAATACGGAAGAGTAAAATGCAATTAAACTGAGATGACAAACTGATACGTTGTATGTACACTTTAAAATAAATAATAACCTATTTTTTGCATTAGTAATTTATAAATGTATTTATATTTTTACATAATAGCAACACCCATTCCTCACTCACAAAGCAAAGCGCACAAAACTCACAAACACTTTGCATTAATAAAGGAATTAAGATAATTAATTGTATTTAACTATATGTTGTTACAATACAAGTTATCACAAAAATATAACTTACATTTTGACCTTTAACTATTCTTTACAACTTTATCAACAGCTAAACTTAATAAAGCACCTACAACATCTTCGATTTATTGGATCATTCTAAAAGGTATAAACAAATTCTAGTGGTTTTAGTGATATTGGCTATGTTTTTAATAATTCACAGGAACTGCTCACCTAAACGTTAATACTTTTAAAACAACAAAATGTAATAATTATAATCAGAAGCAGGTACAAACAAAGTGTTACTACTTGTTTTCAGTTAGAGTGTATTTAATTCGGCACAGTTATTCTGTAAAGAAATCGTTCTACCTTTGAAAAACTGTTGAAACATACTCTATGTACGTCGTTCTTTTATAACTGAATGTGGTGCTTCCAACTGAATGTATGCTTTTTAAACAGCACAAACGATTTTGATTTCGCCAAACATTCTTTTAGTTTAATTTCAGTTATTTTCAGAAACTATTTATCAGTTATTTTCAGAAACTATTTATCAGTTATTTTCACTAACTATTATGCTATATTAATTGCAAAAAGTTTGAAATTAATAATTTATCACTCCGAAAACGTAGACTTCTTTATTAATTATAAATCATACATTTAGAGCTTACATAAATATTCAATCTATTGAAATAAGATTACACTTTTTAAAGATCTGATTTCTATATTTATAGTAATTAATTTTAAAAATAATTCAATATTTATTTTCAAAATTTAAAAGTTATACTTTGAAAACGAACTATTTCTTTCTTGCATTCGTAAAACTACTGTTCTAATAATATGTTTACTTCAAATACGGAAAACCAAATAAATCCCCGTGATTTCAATGTTTGAATCTGAAATAAGTTGACTTTTTAATTTTCTAAGGCACACAAAAATTAAACAAATGAATTATCTGGTAAACAAGTTTCAGTACGGAAAAAGTAAATTATATGAAAGCAACATGTCACAATTTTTATTATTGTAGTTACAATTTTATTAATACGAGGGTTGATCAAATATAAACGAGACTGACTTTCTAAAAACTTTTCCGTTGGACATTGAACTCTAAAGGGTGGGGTTTCAGGTAGCCTGGGAGGTTTGGGACGGGCGTAGACGGGCAACATTTCCGTTCGGACCCTTCAGTATAAAACTATACAATGAGTGAGAGTGAAGTGCACGTTTCCGTGGAGCAGAGAATTATTATTAAGTTTTTGGCCAAGGAGGGGGTCAATCCGACTGAAATCTTTCGTAGATTGACGGCTCAATACGGGGACAGGACCCTGTCAAGAGCTCGCGTTTTTGAAACAGGCAAGTATGGAGTGGCGGAAGAGGGGAGAGAGGGCGCCTCTGAAGGCCAAATCACGATCGTCGGCCGGGAAGGTAATGGCCACTGTATTTTTCGACAATCAAGGCGCCTTTCACGTCGATTTCCTCCATCAACGACGCACAATAAATGCACAATATTATTGCGATGTTTTAGAGGCCGCAAAACAGTCTTTTCGTAGGAAAAGGAAATCTAAACCGGCGAGAAACGTCATTCTTCTTCACGATAATGCCCGACCACATTCGGCGAACGCTACGAGGCTTAAACTCGATCAAATTGGCTGGGAACCAATGGAACATCCCCCATACAGTCCAGACTTATCACCCTGCGACTATCACCTGTTTGGGCCACTCAAAGAGGCGCTTGGAGGCCAGCGTTTCGAAGACGATTCTGCGGTGGAGACCTTCGTGCTCCAATGGCTCAATGAACGCCCGAGAACTTTTTACGAAGATGGAATTAAAAAACTTCCAATCCGGTGGGAAAAATGTGTTACTCGTGCGGGAGACTATGTAGAAAAATAAGTTGTATCAAGAATAATTTGTAAGTAAGCAATAATTTTTTTAAAAAATCAGTCTCGTTTATATTTGATCAAGCCTCGTATATTATTTTGTTTGTAAAATATTAAAGGTTTGTACTTTAAACGTTCAGTTTTCGATACTTTTCTTCCAAGAATTTGTTTTGTCCTCAACAATCAGGAAACAATCTCTAGCTAACGTTAGCAACGTGACATGTTACTAAATTATAACAGCAAAATATTCTCTGCTCAAAGTATCATTATTTGATACTCGTAAAAGTTTTTTTTAAATGTTCAATGGCTTACAAAATTTGAACTCTTGAACGACTGTTTGCTAGTTTGGAATCTGTGCAGAACATTGTTACTTTAATTAAGGAAAAGTTTGTTCATTTATTAAAGTCGAAAAACCTTTAGTTAGAGTAGTCAGATTTTGTTAGTTTACATAAACTCTAAAACTTTACATAATAACTTCATTTTACTTCTTCAAATTAAAATTAATTTTTTTACAAATTTTGCTAAACATAACGAGGCATTACGTCTTCCTTTTAACGAGCGCCTTCACTGCTTTAAACACACGAATACTAACGATCCTGCAAATTATATTAATTAGTAGAATTAAAGCGAAAAACCAAGTTTTCAATACCACTTAAAATTAAATACTTTTAGGGAATCACGGTTTTAAAAAAACCGTAATCCGTATAATCAAAACCATGACACGACTGTTGTAATACGTTTTCAAACACTCAGTGATTGTTTTTAGAAGTAATTTGAATGATATAACTAAATACGTGATAAAACAACAAACATATCGCTTAAGTCAAACATCTTTGGTATATAAAAAGTGAATACACTTAAAATTATTTTTTTCTATTTACATATTAACCACCGAGGGTAACTATTCACAAGATAAGTCTGGGCATCTTAGAAGCACCTCTTTGTAATCCCACGACTACGTTACAAATTTATAGTGTACTGAAAACACATACGAATAAAGCTAATGAAATCAACAAATCTGAAATTTAAGGCTGTCATGAGGTACTCAAGATTCACTGGAGCTGCATCGTGACCCAAACCACGGAGCGTGGATGGACCAGGCCTCCGATCTCGCAGTTCACGGTGCGTGTTTCGCCGTTGACCACGAACAACGCTTCGTTAGCTGGAGTGACCATGTAGTGGCCGAACACACCGGATGCTGCTATGGGTCGGTTTGGGTTACCCCACTGTGCGAGGGCCGGGTGCATCGCTTTTCCGACACCGGTGATCATTTCTACTTTACCTGAAAACACAAACATATTGGTTTTCATTTCCCTCTTTCCATTGAGCATCAGCTGCACAACAAAGCTGTAAAAGCATTCGTAGAGGTACAGCGCTCTGAAACAATTGCTTGGTTAACTTACTAACGTGCAGCCACGCAAAGTTTGTAAAATTAAAAATAATCCCTAGGCGACTACACCTAAAAACAGGTTTAATGACCTGACTTTCTTCGTAGACTGTAACACACGGTAAATTTCTTTGTATTTAACCGAATTACGACGAACTATCGCTGTTTGCGGATTTCATGACAGAGTAACTCGGCGAGAATAAACTTTCACAACTATTTGAATTACGAGTATCGTGGATGAGTATCGTGATTGCGTGTTAATGACACAGTTTTCATGCTCGGTTAAACGCAACGTGTAATTCTTCTTACCAAACATGTATCAGTTCATGAATAATTTAAAACGCAAACAGATGCATCGATTAGAAGTAGTAGCGTTTGAGACTGTAAACACAGTTCGGATAAAATAACCATAGAGAAAAATTTTCGTTGAAAAAAAACTTAAATTCAAATCAGAGAAATTAATTTGTTTGCGAACTTTTGTAAAATGTGATCTCGTATTTCATTTAGGGATATTAAACATTGTAAAACTAAATATGCTGTAAACGTAAATATAGTTGTAAGAGCCTAACGACGATTTTCATTGTCAACAACAGCTGATACACAATTTTTTTTTAATAAAAACATTTATGAAAATATTTTTTATATATTAAAAAAACTATCAAGTTTTAAAATAATAATAAATAAAAATTTTATTAAGCTTAAATTTTTTCTAAATTTTTCAAACGGAACGCTGGAAAATTGCTGTAAATTGTTGTAAAACAAAGTTACTGTTGCAGTCAATATTGTTAAGAATCCATCCGATTAGTTTCTCAACTCCATTTCCATTATGTATTCAAGTCACACCCAATGACTGTAACAAAGTTACTGTTGCAGTCAATGTTGTTAAGAATCCATCCGATTAGTTTCTCAACTCCATTTTCATAGAAACGTATTTTCAAAGTTGCATCTATCGAGACGTTACAGTGCTGCTGATTCGTCACACCCGATGACTGTAACAAAGTTACTGTTGCAGTCAATGTTGTTAAGAATCCATCCGATTAGTTTCTCAACTTCATTTTCATAGAAACGTATTTTCAAAGTTGCATCTATCGAGACGTTACAGTGCTGCTGATTCGTCACACCCGATGACTGTAACAAAGTTACTGTTGCAGTCAATGTTGTTAAGAATCCATCCGATTAGTTTCTCAACTCCATTTTCATAGAAACGTATTTTCAAAGTTGCATCTATCGAGACGTTACAGTGCTGCTGATTCGTCACACCCGATGACTGTAACAAAGTTACTGTTGCAGTCAATGTTGTTAAGAATCCATCCGATTTAGTTTCTCAACTCCATTTTCATAGAAACGTATTTTCAAAGTTGCATCTATCGAGACGTTACAGTGCTGCTGATTCGTCACACCCGATGACTGTAACAAAGTTACTGTTGCAGTCAATGTTGTTAAGAATCCATCCGATTAGTTTCTCAACTCCATTTTCATAGAAACGTATTTTCAAAGTTGCATCTATCGAGACGTTACAGTGCTGCTGATTCGTCACACCCGATGACTGTAACAAAGTTACTGTTGCAGTCAATGTTGTTAAGAATCCATCCGATTAGTTTCTCAACTCCATTTTCATAGAAACGTATTTTCAAAGTTGCATCTATCGAGACGTTACAGTGCTGCTGATTCGTCACACCCGATGACTGTAACAAAGTTACTGTTGCAGTCAATGTTGTTAAGAATCCATCCGATTAGTTTCTCAACTCCATTTTAATAGAAACGTATTTTCAAAGTTGCATCTATCGAGACGTTACAATGCTGCTGATTCGTCACACCCGATGACTGTAACAAAGTTACTGTTGCAGTCAATGTTGTTAAGAATCCATCCGATTAGTTTCTCAACTCCATTTTCATAAAAACGTATTTTCAAAGTTGCATCTATCGAGACGTTACAGTGCTGCTGATTCGTTACACCCGATGACTGTAACAAAGTTACTGTTACAGTCAATGTTGTTAAGAATCCATCCGATTAGTTTCTCAACTCCATTTTCATAGAAACGTATTTTCAAAGTTGCATCTATCGAGACGTTACAGTGCTGCTGATTCGTCACACCCGATGACTATAACAAAGTTACTGTTGCAGTCAATGTTGTTAAGAATCCATCCGATTAGTTTCTCAACTCCATTTTCATAGAAACGTATTTTCAAATTTGCATCTATCGAGACGTTACAGTGCTGCTGATTCGTCACACCCGATGACTGTAACAAAGTTACTGTTACAGTCAATGTTGTTAAGAATCCATCCGATTAGTTTCTCAACTCCATTTTCATAGAAACGTATTTTCAAAGTTGCATCTATCGAGACGTTACAGTGCTGCTGATTCGTCACACCCCATGACTGTAACAAAGTTACTGTTGCAGTCAATGTTGTTAAGAATCCATCCGATTAGTTTCTCAACTCCATTTTCATAGAAACGTATTTTCAAAGTTGCATCTATCGAGACGTTACAGTGCTGCTGATTCGTTACACCCGATGACTGTAACAAAGTTACTGTTACAGTCAATGTTGTTAAGAATCCATCCGATTAGTTTCTCAACTCCATTTTCATAGAAACGTTATTTCAAAAGTTGCATCTATCGAGACGTTACAGTGCTGCTGATTCGTTACACCCGATGACTGTAACAAAGTTACTGTTACAGTCAATGTTGTTAAGAATCCATCCGATTAGTTTCTCAACTCCATTTTCATAGAAACGTATTTTCAAAGTTGCATCTATCGAGACGTTACAGTGCTGCTGTTCGTCACACCCCATGACTGTAACAAAGTTACTGTTGCAGTCAATGTTGTTAAGAATCCATCCGATTAGTTTCTCAACTCCATTTTCATAGAAACGTATTTTCAAAGTTGCATCTATCGAGACGTTACAGTGCTGCTGATTCGTCACACCCGATGACTGTAACAAAGTTACTGTTGCAGTCAATGTTGTTAAGAATCCATCCGATTAGTTTCTCAACTCCATTTTCATAGAAACGTATTTTCAAAGTTGCATCTATCGAGACGTTACAGTGCTGCTGATTCGTCACACCCGATGACTGTAACAAAGTTACTGTTGCAGTCAATGTTGTTAAGAATCTATCCGATTAATTTCTCAACTCCATTTCCATTATGTATTCAAGTCACACCCGATGACTGTAACAAAGTTACTGTTGCAGTCAATGTTGTTAAGAATCCATCCGATTAGTTTCTCAACTCCATTTTCATAGAAACGTATTTTCAAAGTTGCATCTATCGAGACGTTACAGTGCTGCTGATTCGTCACACCCGATGACTGTAACAAAGTTACTGTTGCAGTCAATGTTGTTAAGAATCCATCCGAAAGTTGCATCTATCGAGACGTTACAGTGCTGCTGATTCGTCACACCCGATGACTGTAACAAAGTTACTGTTGCAGTCAATGTTGTTAAGAATCCATCCGATTAGTTTCTCAACTCCATTTTCATAGAAACGTATTTTCAAAGTTGCATCTATCGAGACGTTACAGTGCTGCTGATTCGTCACGCCCGATGACTTTAACAAAGTTACTGTTGCAGTCAATGTTGTTAAGAATCCATCCGATTAGTTTCTCAACTCCATTTTCATAGAAACGTATTTTCAAAGTTGCATCTATCGAGACGTTACAGTGCTGCTGATTCGTCACACCCGATGACTTTAACAAAGTTACTGTTGCAGTCAATGTTGTTAAGAATCCATCCGATTAGTTTCTCAACTCCATTTCCATTATGTATTCAAGTTAATTAGGTGTATTAATAGGTGTATCCGTCACAGGCACCTTGCCTTTTAGTACACCAAAAGAGTAATGACCAGAAAGATGTGATTGTTTTGTTGATATTGAACGTTGCAGTACCGACATATCTTACTGCCTCTAATAAGCTTGTTGACATATTTGATAATTATAACCATTTTGTATCTTCTTTAGTCGGTTAAAATATTAAAGCAAAAAGCTGGACCAAGCGGGTTCAATATGAAGTGTGATTTAAGAATTTCCAATATGAGTTTGTTGTCATTCTAAAACGGTAATGGAATTAGTGGTTGTGAAAGCGATGACGAAAATTTGTTTTGAAATATTGAATATTTTGTAAGTTCGCCAAAATTGCAAGGAATTTATTGAAAGTAATTTAGACAAGCTAGTGCAGCATTCCATCGTGATTCTCTCTTTCTATTATAACCCTAATCCAAATAATAGAAATTTTAATCCTGGGCGTAATTACGATCCGCAGTTACTGTGCAGTCATAGAAATATCAGTTCCTGCAGGTTCAGAGAGTCTCGTGTTGAATGAATACTTTCATACAGTCAACTGAGAAATCAGACATTCTAAATTACAATGTTATCATTGAAAATAGAACAGTATCAATAACACAATCCACTTCAAGAATTAATTTCCGTACAAACTCCAATGACATTAAATTTCAGCTTGGAATTCCATTAACGTCATATACAGACGCGAATTCAGGAGATTAGAATGTGTGGTGTGGAAGATATAGCCGCAGTGTGTCTTTGTTTTAACTGTGTCTTTGATATTAACATTATTTTAAATCACTACGCATGGCCTACGCTCAATTCAGTGCTCTTAATTTATAAACTCTTGAGCATTTATTAATTTCAAACGAAATGTTTACATGAAAGAAGTTCAAAGTTATTGGTTCAGGAATTAAGAAAAAATAAATACAGTCAGAATGACTTCCAGTTGAACAATTTGTTACTATTTCTTTACTTACTCCACAATAACTTCACATGTATATATATATATATATATATATATATATATATATATATATATATATATATATTCTGGTGTTTAACGTCCGACTATTGTGAAAACTTGGGCTAATGCAGACGATGGGATGATTTATAGCGTATGAAAATGCCAAGCCCTGGCCGGGAATCGAACCCTTGGGGTCAAAGCCCAGTACTCTATCAACTAGGCCATCGAGGCGACTTAAATACGGCGATGATAACCTTAACGGTTTTTCGCCGGAAAAAAAATATTTATATATATACTACTCCGAACTTCGTTAATAGTAAACTTTTTAGGTTCTTTTTCACCTGTTAATAACAAAACTGTTTTTACGTAGTCAAAGATTAATATAAATTATAAGCTATAATTAATAGCAAGCAAAATTAAAATAACTACGAGAATTGTTTACCTGTAACAAGATTCAGGAACAGGATGTCTTCTTTGTCTACTGCGCTTGCATACAAGTCGTATCCGTGAGTAGTTTGAGAAGGATAAAAGGTCATGTCACTTATATTCAGAGTGGTCTTTACATCGAACAAGAACTTCAGACCGCCCTCTGTAAGTTTGCAATATATTAGTATTTCACTACTATAGTAGCAAAGACATGAGAAACTATTTTAGTAACTTTGCTAATTAGTTTCAAATTGATATAATAAATTAACAAGACAATGGCTTGGAGAAATCTGCTGTTGAAGAAAGGGTACGCAAAATGGAAAGAGCATATGGTATCACTAAAAATTATTATAACAAAAAGTGCTTATCTAAAAATCTTAAAATAAGGCACTACACTACAGTAGTGAAACCGGAATGCCTGTGCGCAAGTGGATGCTTGGTACTAAATTATAGTTTAGATAAACTGAAAATACTAGAAAGGAGAATCATGAGAAAAATTGTAGGCCCAGTGAAAACTAAAGAAACGTGGAAACTAAGATCTAATGATGAAATATACAGGAACATAGAGGACATGACAGAGACGATAAGGAAGAGAAGACTGCAATTTCTTGGACATATGTACAGGATGAATGATTCAACACTAGCGAAAAGGATACTTTCAAGTACCTATGGGATAAAAAGTCAACAACTAGTTGGATTCAAGAGGTAAGGAAAGATTTAGAAAGAAATAATATAAAAGAAGAAGAAACGCTGAACAGAGAAATTTTTAGAAAGAAGATATTGAGTATGGAGGGATTCCAAGGAAGATTGCAGAAGAAATCTGGTGTGAAGTGGTCCGAAGACAGAAAGAAGCTGCATAGTGAATGGATGAGGGAGTATTGGAGGGAACGGAAGAGAAAACGGCTGTGTGAAGAATTGAAATTGTCACGTGATCCCTACTAGGCCTCATCGAAAGAAGAAGAAGAAGAAATTAACAATACAACAAATTAAAATATACTTTTTAATGGAAGGGACAAACTATTTCGGATGGCAATTGTCTTATGTAGGTTATTTAATTAATTGTTTAAAAAATAATTATCAAAAACTTTAAAAATAATAAGTAAACTTTTGCACAAGTAACATTATAATAATTTTATGCTCTTTCTAAGTTACAACATTACGAAATTAACAAGTCTAAAGAGATAATCATTTAAAAGTTTTAAATTCCGTCGCTTGAAATACGTTGACAGAGATGCTCGTTAACAAACTTTCTAGATGCAAAGTTATAAGTGTTTTCTTTGTTTCGAAAGTAAATATCCGAGTACGATATGAAGTTGTCTTATATTAAATGTTCAGGTTTTGTGTTTAATGATTAGCTTGTTATTATCAAGGAACTCGACAGTCATCCTCAAGCTGTCGCAGTGTGTGAGGTGACAATTAGCAGTTTTTATGTAGTCATAACTTAAAACCAAAACATTCTCTAAAGTCGAGTACTACTACACTTCAAGGAGCATGAAGAAGTGCTAACGATAAAAACTTATTTTTAGAGTCAAAGCTTAGAACTCGATTTGAAAATTACAATTTTAACCGTTTCGTCTTCAACATTGACAGCCTAAACATTTTCATCAACGATTACTCGTTTTATTTGTTCTGTATACAGGGTGTGCTTTTTGCATAAAAAATAAGTAGATTTACTCTTTTAAAATTACAACAAAAACGCAAAAATACTAGCCTACATATATTATAAATTTATGTACATACAGTTTAAACTACAGAACCAATTGTGATCAACGATGACTTACGAGGTTTGTCCAATAAATACGCGAACTGGTCGAATATTACGGAGAGTTAAGCGTGGTCATTACGGAGAGTTAAGCCACGCCCACTGGCCTGACGTGTTGTCTGGGACCCAATGAGCCGTCAGTGCTTGGCAGAACGTTACGCTGTGCGGATCTTGCGAGTAGAGTTATTTTTAGTTCTGCATTATTTTTTTGTTCGTCGATATGGAAATTGACCAATTCACTGAACAACGAATTAACATCAAGTTTTTGGTAAAGCTTGGTAAAAATTACCAAGAAATTGCTGAAATGTTGAGAGTTGTTTATGGTGATAATGCTATGAAAAAAACAGCCATTTTCAAGTGGATTAAGCGCTTTAAAGAAGGTCAAGAAGACGCCACGGATGATGCAAGAATTGGACGACCTTCAACCTCTTGTGTGCATGAAAACATTGATCGTGTGCGGCGTCTTGTCCTTACTGATCGCCGAAAAACTGTCCGAATGATAGCTGAAGAACTAAATTTAGGAAAATCAACAGTGCACACAATATTAACCGAGCATTTGGGCTTAAGAAAGGTTTGTGCGAAAATCGTGCCAAAACTGCTGACTCCGCATCAAAAGTTGAGAAGAGTCGAATGTGTTACTGACTGGAAAAATTCCATGGAAAATGATGTTGGATTCTTAAGTAGGGTTATCACTGGTGATGAATCGTGGTTTTTCGAGTATGACCCCGAATCGAAATCGCAAAGCATGGAGTGGAAAGCAACAGGTGAAGCTCGAACAAAAAAATCAAGGAAAAGCCGATCAAAAATCAAAGTCATGCTCCTGGTTTTCTTTGATATCAAAGGTGTTGTTCATCATGAATTCCTTCCTGAGGAAAAAACGGTAAATTCTGAGTTCTACCTTAACGTTCTCAAGCGTTTGAGAGATCGAGTGCGTCGTGTGCGACCACATTTGACTCAAAACGATGGATGGATTCTTCATCAAGACAATGCACCCGTACATTCGGCTTTAATTGTTCGCCAGTTTCTGGCTAAAAATTCAATCACTATCCTTGATCATCCCCCTTATTCACCGGACCTCGCCCCCTGCGACTTTTTTCTATTCCCTAAATGCAAAAATGTGATGGGGGGACAGCATTGGGAAGATGTGGACACAATAAAACAAGAAACGACGAGGAGACTGAAAAGCCTGACTTCCGAGGACTTCCAAGGGTGCTTTGAAGAGTGGAAAAGAAGATGGGATAAGTGCATAGCAGTGAATGGAGAGTATTTTGAAGGGGACAAAATCAATGTAGATGAAATTTTGTAAAATAAAGTTTTTATGACCTTAGTTCGCGTATTTATTGGACAAACCTCGTATTTTAATCATTACGGTTATAATATGTGCTTTTCTTAAAAGTAATAAAAATATTTAAAAATTATTATTTGCAAAAACCGTCAGAAAATAAAAAATAATTAAAACCGGGAACATCGACGCTTCCACATTATAAATTACTTAAGCAACTTTCATTATCGAGCCATTTTATTCATCATGGCTGCAGTTTTTGCCTTTTGTATAAAAATTATAAAAAGTATGTTTACAATTACAGCATTGCAATAAACTCCAAAACATTTACCGATTTCGGAATAGTGTACCTTTACTGAACAGGTTATCTATGAAAAATGACTTCTTCTTACATGTTACGAAAAATGTTAAAAATATCTTTTTAGTTCTCTACAACCGTAAATAAAATCAGCTTCACAGTCTTGGGCTATTATAATCGAATGTAACTCTACAATAATTTGTTTGCTTACACATTTTATTTCCTTCGATAATTAGTAGCTAATTTAATTTATCATTATCATCTTTCACAATATTTAGTGATAATCATACAAAAATTATCCCAATCTAAACAAAAACTAAGGAGTAAAAATTTTCCCGACAAGTTTAAATTAATAAAGTTGTTAAATGACCGTTGAATTCCGATAAGTTTACTGAACAATACCAATTTTCGCACTTGGTGGCGACGTGCCTTCCATATTATCTCTCATTATTCACTGTAAAGGTGTATTTCCATGTTCTTTTCTACTCTCAGCGACTTAGCAAAGGTATTGGTGCAGATGTAAAATCATTACATTAATCTTAAACAACGCACTTACTGCATTTAAACAATACGATTCACTCCGCAACAAAAACCATATTCTTTAAGGAGATTCTTATACACAAAAACCATATTCTTTAAGGAGATTCTTATACACAAAAACCATATTCTTTACACTGTGAAGATTATAATTCGCATAAAATAAATTCTACAGAAATACATAAACATTTTAAACTAGAAATTTTCCTGATCCGAGCATGTTTCAAGATTTTACATACCTATTTGTCAAATGTATCTGCAACGAAAGTCAAACTGCTATTTAACAGAGAAAAAGCACGCCGCGGTCATGTGCTGTGATTGATATTGTTCAGTAAACTGCATAAGCAGAGAATTGGAGGAACAAAGAGTTCCTGGCAAAATGCAAAGGTTACTTAACAAATTTATTAACTCAAGACTTTGCGGGAAATTTTGTAATACTTTTGTAGTTTTTGTTCAGATTAAAAACAGCAACACTGTAAGGTCTCACCTGTGACTTGCTGCACCACCAAGGTGACTCCATCCCTCGACCTATCCAGGGTGACGACAGTCCTACTGTTAGGCGACACCAGTGGATGTCCAAACAGTCCCGACTTCTGACTGATCACTGCGTCTGTCAAGTAGTCCAATAGAATTTGCCCTGTAGATCTTCCGGTTATCGGTTCTTCGCATTCTAACACAACGAAACCGTCTGAAATACAAAAACATCGCTGTCAAAAGCCTGGCTGTACTCTGTTTAGTGGCAACTTTCAGCTATACAATGTTTTTAAAAAATATAAATCTGAACGACAAATTTTATACAATAAAACACTGTTTTTCTTTTTTTAATTGTGTGGCTATTCAATATAGTTGCACTACTTTGTGATTGTCAGTTTTCAGCATGC
Source organism: Callitettix versicolor (assembly GCA_022606455.1). Lineage (NCBI taxonomy): Eukaryota > Metazoa > Arthropoda > Insecta > Hemiptera > Cercopidae > Callitettix > Callitettix versicolor. Next base: position 19,290,531 of record CM040184.1, on the reverse strand, counting down.
TACTCACACAGGGCGGAGAACTGCATGCTGCGTGGTACACAGTTGTACGGCGCCAAGTCAATGCTGCGGATGTACCTCATGTTGGCCAGGTCCAGTTTATACAAGCCTCTCTGGTTGGTGTGGCTCACATAGCCGTATTTAAACATGTGCGACATATCCTAAAACAAACAGAATGATTTTAAACTGTATTTCAAGTGAATACGTATTTTTAAAAAAAATGTATATTCTCACTATTTTGTTAATACGAGGGTTGATCAAATATAAGCGAGACTGACTTTCTAAAAACTTTTCCGTTGGACATTGAACTCTAAAGGGTGGGGTTTCAGGTAGCCTGGGAGGTTTGGGACGGGCGTAGACGGGCAACATTTCCGTTCGGACCCTTCAGTATAAAACTATACAATGAGTGAGAGTGAAGTGCACGTTTCCGTGGAGCAGAGAATTATTATTAAGTTTTTGGCCAAGGAGGGTAAAATTCACACATAGACTGAAATCTTTCGTAGATTGACGGCTCAATACGGGGACAGGACCCTGTCAAGAGCTCGCGTTTTTGCTTGGCACAAGGAATTCGCCGAAGGACGGGAAGCAGTAGAAAACCTCAGCCATGATCGTCGCCCGACCACTTCCGTCACGGACGAAAACATTGATGCTGTTCGGAAGCTCCTGGACGAAGACAGACGTATATCGCTGCGATTTATTGCAGATGAACTCCAGTTGAGCTATGGTAGCGTTCAAAAAATCGTTACATCAAACCTGGAACTCAGCAAAGTATCTGCAAGGTGGGTTCCACGAATTTTGACCGACGTTCACAAACGGAATCGTTTGGAGATTTGCCAGCGACTATTGACCCAATTTGAACGAGATGGTGAGGCATTATTAAACCGGATTGTCACCTGTGACGAAACATGGGTTCACCATTACACTCCCGAGTCGAAACAGGCAAGTATGGAGTGGCGGAAGAGGGGAGAGAGGGCGCCTCTGAAGGCCAAATCACGATCGTCGGCCGGGAAGGTAATGGCCACTGTATTTTTCGACAATCAAGGCGAATTTTTTCACGTCGATTTCCTCCATCAACGACGCACAATAAATGCACAATATTATTGCGATGTTTTAGAGGCCGCAAAACAGTCTTTTCGTAGGAAAAGGAAATCTAAACCGGCGAGAAACGTCATTCTTCTTCACGATAATGCCCGACCACATTCGGCGAACGCTACGAGGCTTAAACTCGATCAAATTGGCTGGGAACCAATGGAACATCCCCCATACAGTCCAGACTTATCACCCTGCGACTATCACCTGTTTGGGCCACTCAAAGAGGCGCATGGAGGCCAGCGTTTCGAAGACGATTCTGCGGTGGAGACCTTCGTGCTCCAATGGCTCAATGAACGCCCGAGAACTTTTTACGAAGATGGAATTAAAAAACTTCCAATCCGGTGGGAAAAATGTGTTACTCGTGCGGGAGACTATGTAGAAAAATAAGTTGTATCAAGAATAATTTGTAAGTAAGCAATAATTTTTTTAAAAAAGCAGTCTCGTTTATATTTGATCAACCCTCGTACTATTAGAGTTTTCATATTTTTTTCTAAGTTCAACGCTACCCAAACCGCAGTTGTATTACTTCTGGAATGCAATGTCTATATTCAGTAGCCTTTTTCACAAGCCTGTCTTCTTTCTTTGCTTGTTATTTTTTCCCTCAATTACCATTTACACTATACAATGGTAATATTCTCCTCTTTATGAGATTCCACAGTAGTAATCGTGATTTTCTGCCAAGTATCTTACTACAGAGACAGCTCCATCCCTCAAGCAGTTATCAACTCTTCTCTTTCCAGGAGCTCTTACAATACATCCATGTGTGCTCAAATATTTCCACGCTGAACAATAAACGCCATAACTTTCCTCCCCAATCTATCATAACTCTATTCAGGATTCTTAAAACACCTTTAATTTTACACAAAACTGTCTTCACAAAATCTGACACCCTGGTATGACCAAAACAAATAGATACTTTAGGTCTTCTCTGTTTCAAATACATGATATGATACTTAGCTCCACATGTAATTTTCTTAAATAATTACTGGCTATGAGTAGGACAAATTCTAGTTCTAAGTATCTACTCTTCACACAGTATCGCCCCTATATCACTGTTATCTTTGATTGAACTACAACCTCGTCATAACATAACCCTTCCCCTCACGGTAATTAAGGAACAAATGTCAATCCAATTTCCAAATAAAAGATCCACATCTCATTTTCTTCATTAATATTTTCTATTGTTAGATAACCCATCATTATCTTAATGAGGCACTTAGATACATTTGTGTTTTCCCACCTGTTTCATAATTCCATACCTAAGAACACTACTTACTACTTAATACACTTTTAATATCCAAGTCACACGTTTCTACGTCACCAAGACACAGAAACTACAACCCTTATAATCTTCCCATTATAACTTTCTAATTCTAAGCTCTAAATTCTACACAGTTTCCATTTCGTCCATTGTAGTGAACCCACGCTATTGGTCAGATAAACTACACATGTTGCACGCTGCTTCTGTACTTTGTGCTGAAGTACTTCCTCTAAGGCACACAGTTTCCATTTCGTCCATTGTAGTGAACCCACGCTATTGGTCAGATGAACTACACATGTTGCACGCTGCTTCTGTACTTTGTGCTGAAGTACTTCCTCTAAGGCACACAGTTTCCATTTCGTCCATTGTAGTGAACCCACGCTATTGGTCAGATAAACTACACATGTTGCACGCTGCTTCTGTACTTTGTGCTGAAGTACTTCCTCTAAGGCACACAGTTTCCATTTCGTCCATTGTAGTGAACCCACGCTATTGGTCAGATAAACTACACATGTTGCACGCTGCTTCTGTACTTTGTGCTGAAGTACTTCCTCTAAGGCACACAGTTTCCATTTCGTCCATTGTAGTGAACCCACGCTATTGGTCAGATAAACTACACATGTTGCACGCTGCTTCTGTACTTTGTGCTGAAGTACTTCCTCTAAAGCACACAGTTTAAAATCCTTCTACACTTACGCAGTTATTTTTGAGGAATACATTTTTTTATTGCTAAGTAGCGCTCTTCTATGGAACACTGAACTTTCACGGGAAGGTTTAGTTTATGACACAATTTTATACGCCTGAACTCCAATAAGTTCCATGCTTTGTTCTCAACTTTAATCTCGCTCCTTTACAGCTTGCGTTCTCAGTTGCTGCGTTCTATTTTCGAAAGTTATGTTATTCTTGTTGTCTTTAAACGAACTTTTCTGGCTTTCACAAATCTATTTGTCTATCATCCTTTGCTTCAGTTTTTCTCTTGAATGCATTATCACGTTCACACCACTGCGTAGTTCTTCTCCAGGGTTATCTCATTGATTTCTACTTCCTATTATTCTATATTTTTTTTCTAAAAATATTCTAATGTTTAAACAATATTTTTTCTGTGCCTTACGTAGAATTCTTCACTTTTCTTCTTTTATTTTCACGAATTCGTAAATTTAGAATCAACATCCAGTTTACCCTTATGCTGCGCAAGAGTATCACTTTAAATTGCCTTGCAGTAGAACTCCCTAATTTTGCAGATATCCGAGGAGATTGTAAACACACACACAGTCACAACTAAAAAAGAGCTAGTTTTCCTTACCAAAGTCAGCTCAATGTCCGTGACAAAATTTCAGTTCAAATCTCCTGCAACTGTAACACGGTCGCTTGTTGTTTCTCTATCGCTAAATTCACAATACCTCAATTTCCGTATAACGTTACAGAAGATGCAACAAACCACAACTGTCATTGTCATTCCTGCCCGTCTCCGTGGTCTAGCTGTCGCTGAGGTCACAGTAAATGCTCCTGTGGTGTTTTAACACCCTACTCACAGATTCTGAAGCAGATGCAAAGTTTATCCTCACTGAGTTGGTTCGGAATTTCTATCACTTCGTGACGCAATTTATTACCTCGATAAACGACATGCAGACATTCAGCTTCTAAATATTCCACTAATTGTGTTTTTCTATTATTATTATTTATTTAGTATCACATTTATTGCATTACGAGTGCTTTTATTTCTGGTCCTGGTACTTTGTTATGATTTTATTTTTCTACAACTTAAAACTTTTAAATTACTCAAGGTATTACAAATGTTGAAGAAACTTATTCCAGTTTTCATTACTTAAATGTTTTCCAGGCAATACCGCGATAAAATCCCACTGATAGCAATCAGTCTGTAAAACCAAAACCGGTTCAAGTTCAGTGCGTAACGTCAATGGCCCATCCCGTTATCGTGAAAACAAATCAAACGTAATCAATGCTTTAACTGAAGTTTTCACGCGATGATATTAACGTTATTTTAAAAGCTTTATATTGAAGAAGTAGTAATTTAGAACAATATTGGGAGAAAGCCAATATTTAAGTTAAAATTTTAAATAAAACTTAAAAGGGACTCAAATATTTATAAACATTTATAAATCAAATATAAAACATAACTCTTAACTTTACAAACATTCTACCTCATAAAAAACATCAAAAAAATATACTTTGTAAAACTTTAAAAGTAGATATTCGTTATTTTAAAAATTTATTTACATTTATAAAATTGCAAGCAGTAAGTTATTGTATTTTGTTTTAAAATAAATAACTACATGCACAATTTAAACACACTTTTGTATCTGCAGCACTGCTGTTATTCGATGCATATATTTGGGTCACTTGTAACACAGATGAATACTTACATACCTATTTCTGTTTACATACATAAAGAAAAACTCAAGCATCGCTTTTATGTCGCAGATCAAAGAACGGTTTTGCTTTATTTTATTTCTACTACTTCTACATCTGCATGTTTATTTAGAAATGAGTTCCATAAAGTGGATCTGATTTATGCTTTCACTGCAGGAATCACATTCGCACATGCCATCGCTAACTAAGAAAATACGAGGGCTATTCAGAAAGTAGATTACGTTTTTGGATAAAAAAAAAACTAAGTACAGGAAAAAAATTTTATTATATACATTTGAAAGAGGAACTAAAATACTATTTTTAGACATAATCGCCAAACAAATTTAGACATTTGTCATATCGGTGAACTAGTTTTGAAATTCCCGTGTCGTAGAATTCCGCCGCCTGTGACGCCAGCCAGTCAGTCACGCCCGCGCGGAGATCTTACGACAAAGATGGTGAATCATTTCTTGATCGCATCGTAACGGGAGATGAGACTTGGGTTAAGCACGTTACCTGTGAGACAAAACTACAGTCTATGGAGTGGGGCACACAAATTCCCCAAAAACCGAGGAAATGTTTGCAAACCCTGTCAGCAAGGAAGATCATGGCGACCGTTTTTGGGACAGGAAAGGTGTTCTTCTGGTTGACTTCCTAGAACGTGGAGCAACCATAAACTCAAAAAGGTATTGCTATGTTTAAAATAAAAATATATTTTATTTACAATATACTCACTGAAATGAGAAAATCTTATTTTTTTAATATAGATTTGAATTGTGAACAAATATACAGGTACGTTTTTAGGCCTAATATTTAAACTTTTAACTTTACGAAATAAAAAAACGTTTTTGGGAGCAATAAATTGCACACTTTCAAAATTAGAAAATGCGTAAGGCAGTAAATTCTTTAAAACCGTTTAAAAAATGATGGTATACATTGAAACTTGGTAATACTCTACTTTATTCTTTCAATATCAACCACTGCTGTTGTCCAATTATTGAGACATCTAAAAGCTATAAACAAAATGGTGAAAGTTTCCTTCTGTAAAGTTCTGAAAAATAAAATCTGGGGCCGTTCAAGGAACCCAAAAACCTTATTTTAAATACCAAACATAAAAAGTAAAATTTCGTTTTTAGATATGGATAAAAATGCTCTCAACCAAAGCTAACACTTCATAGTAAAGCTTTGTCATTGAATTATCGTACAAAGAATTCTCATTTGATTTATACGCTGGATTCTATTGACTGTCCTTTGTTATTGAATAGGAATAAATATTTACAAATTTCCTACAGTTTTTTTCAATTTTGTTTAACTGTTGGTTGTATTTTTATAGTTATCTCTTTAGAATTAAAATATTTAAATTTTATTTTCTGTACGAGTAAAGGAAACAAATAAATACTTTGTTTCTGCCATTAAAGCGTAATTTTATTCATTAATTGGCGGGGGCAAGCATATTTAGCGTCATTACTTTTCGTTGAGGACATCTTGTTTGCTTTAAGAACACGTGTTTACCCACATTAAGGGAAAACCATATTTAGCACGTTATGTAACATCGACTTTCTTTCTTGCAAATCTTTTAGCAATGCCTTACGTATTAGTCGTTATTACATTAAACATTTCGGGTTGGAAGTTCTCGTTAAGAAAACGAAAAAGTTGTTATATTAGCGACAATCTAGACACAATTTAAAAAAAACTATTTCAATTATTTTTTTCTGAAATATTGCCATAAAATAAAAATCATAACTAAAATTAGTGGATGAAAAAAAAGTTGAAAGAAAAACTGAAAAACGGGATATTTTTTGTTACAAAAACTTTTATGTTGATGACAGCTAATCTTAATTTTGGGCCAACATCCATGTAGAAAGGTTCAAAAATGTAAAGTTTTATTTGAACCAATCCGTAATTTTTGATTTTAAACAAATATGTTAAGACAATTATGCGAGCGCCATTCATTAAATAATTTATTTTTTTGTAACGTAATCAAATGTTTTTCAGATAAAAAAAATAAAACATAATGCACAATTAAACAATAAACATGCTATAAAATTATTAGACAATTACAATATTTTCAATCTGTACGGTATTGTAAATGAGAACCTTTCCAAACACAGTTTTTTTGCACTAACAGCCAATAAATCACTGAATATCTGTTTAAGTAATAATGCTTTACTCGGGAAAAATCTGACAACACACTGTAATTACAATATGCATGAAGAGATTAAAGCGGAACGCTGCCGGGTTTACGTTCTAATTACGAAAGACTTCAAGGAATTAAGACGTCAGTTTTTCAAACAATTTTCGAGAAGGTATATTTTCAGCGCTGACAAAGAAGAAAATTTTCCGTTAATTTCAATTTGTGGCGCTGTTAATTTATTCAAATTAGGATTAGGTAATATTTGTTTTAAGATTTGCAGGTTTGCATTGCTTTTGCATCGGTATATCGGTAAAGCACCACTAGGGCAGAAATATATTATAGCCTTACTTACATATATATATATATATATATATATATATATATATATATATATATATATATATATATATACACGAAAGTACAAAAAAACTTAAAATTAACTTTAAATTAAAAGAACTTAAAATTTAAAGAATAACTAACATGGTCCAATAATATAATGGAATACCAATATATTTCAATGTAAGAATCAAAAAATGTTTATGTAAACTTTTAATAAGGTTATGGTTCTGCTCACCTGTATCGGAGGCATGAAGAGGTCCCTGACGAGGTCAAACTGTCCGTCTATTGGCTCAGGGTGCACAGTGTGGTGCTTGCGCTTCTGGGCCGCGTCACGGATAACCTGAATCGTCTTCACTCCTTTATCGTACTCACTCCTCCAGTTCAGTACCCACACTTGGTCAAGATGAGGGACGTAATGCAGTGCCACAGGGTTCTTGTCCGTCACAACGACCTTCAGTTACAAAGTAATAAAATTGTAATATCAAGTTGGAGACAATAATATACATTATTCCTGCATTGGTATCTTGGTAGTATGTGACAAACAGAGCACTAGTCTAACTGATTACTATAAATTTAATTATTAATGATTTAACAATTATTAAAATGTTATAACTGCTAATTATGTTAATACTTCATCAAATACTTTTTTATGATTTAAATAACACTAATTTCATTTACTTAATCATCCTATCTACAACATAAAAAACTATAAAGTAAAAAACCTAACTTAGCTCTATTTTGTTTTATCGGATTGGCATAACTGCATGATCGTTAGCTCAAAATTAAGAATATACCAACAATGCGGTGCAAAATATTAAAAACTTTTCTAACGTTTAATTAATTTATTGCATTTTATTTATTTTTTTCCTGTCTACACAAACACAAAGAAATAGACACACAAACATACACGAAGCCTAAACTACTGTTTTATATTATATTTAAGTGTCTTGAAACTAGATGCACCGATCAAAAATTAAGATAAATTTGTCTACGATCATCGGTATTTTCTACGGACTCTGTTTAATAAGGTTCTTTTTTTACTGTTTTTATTACGTTTTTATTATTATTAAAAATAATAATTGATATTTCTTAAATTTTTATCGAAAAAAGTAGAAAATAACTATCATTTTCATGATTATCGGTCAATATGTTCATTTAATTTCATGACGATTCAGTCAGTAGTGATTTTATTTTACACTCACGTTATAATCAGATGATCGTACTTTCTCTTATGTTCGAGAGGTCGTTTGGTTTTTTCTTCCGTGAACCATCGACATGATGTCCTTCGAATTCTCATTGTGTGAGTACTTGAAACACAACTCTCCAGAAGTTGTGTATCGACATGAGTTTTGCCGTCCAATTAATTCTATCTACTGAGATTATCTTTGCAGATGGTTTGAAAATCGACAATAATGTTGGTTGTGCATAATATTCAACAAGTCAAACGTGCAAGATGGATTATCCTAAATTGTTAGAGTCTTTACTGCCGAACTGTTTGCTATCTTTATGGCTTTGAACAATGTTGTATCCGATTCTGTGCATTATCTGTTCAATCTGTGTTCCGATTGGAAAAGTGCACTCCAGGCTATCCAGAATACGTGTTCGGTACACTCTCTGGTTCAAGATATTCTCTGTTCCATCCATCATCGGTAACACTTTGCTGGATACTGCGGCGAAGGAATCAACTCTGCTGCCGCCAAACAGACAACGTGTTATTCATGGATTTTGTTAGTCATACAAAACACTTATTTCTTTTGCATTGGGAGAATGAGTGGGCAGTTACTGTATTTATAACAACAAACTGAGGGTAATTAAAAATACTGTTCGTCCTTGGAGTTCGTCAATACGTGGAAGTCGTAGTGAAAAGGTGGTGGTCCTGTGTTTGCATTGGCCATTCCTTGCTTACTCATGAATTTCTAATGGGAGGTGGAACCCCGTCTCAATGCGAGTACTATCACAGTGAAACACTCTTTGCGCTTTGGGTAACGAAAACGTTTTTTAGTTCTACTATAATTTATCTTTGTTTTATTATTATTATTATTATTATTATTATTGTTGTTGTTGTTGTTATTGTCGTTGTCGTTGTCGTTGTCGTTGTCGTTGTCGTTGACGTGGACGTGGACGTGGACGTGGACGTGGACGTGGACGTGGACGTGGACGTGGACGTGGACGTGGACGTGGACGTGGACGTGGACGTGGACGTGGACGTGGACGTGGACGTGGACGTGGACGTGGACGTGGACGTGGACGTGGACGTGGACGTGGACGTGGACGTGGACGTGGACGTGGACGTGGACGTGGACGTGGACGTGGACGTGGACGTGGACGTGGACGTGGACGTGGACGTGGACGTGGACGTGGACGTGGACGTGGACGTGGACGTGGTCGTGGTCGTGGTCGTGGTCGTGGTCGTGGTCGTGGTCGTGGTCGTGGTCGTGGTCGTGGTCGTGGTCGTGGTCGTGGTCGTGGTCGTGGTCGTGGTCGTGGTCGTGGTCGTGGTCGTGGTCGTGGTCGTGGTCGGGTCGTCGTCGGTCGTCGGTCGTGGTCGTCGTGGTCGTGGTCGTGGTCGTGGTCGTGGTTCGTCGTCGTGTCGTTGTCGTTGTCGTTGTCGTTGTGTCGATGTCGATTGTCGTCGTCGTCGTTGTCGTTGTCGTTGTCGTTGTCGTTGTCGTTGTCGATGTCGTTGTCGTGGTCGTTGTCGTTGTCGTTGTCGTTGTCGTTGTCGTTGTCGTTGTCGTTGTCGTTGTCGTTGTCGTTGTCGTTGTCGATGTCGATGTCGATGTCGTTGTCGTTGTCGTTGTCGTTGTCGTTGTCGTTGTCGTTGTCGATGTCGATGTCGTTGTCGTTGTCGATGTCGATGTCGTTGTCGTTGTCGTTGTCGATGTCGATGTCGTTGTCGTTGTCGTTGTCGTTATCGTTATCGTTATCGTTATCGTATTATTATTATTATTATTATTATTATTATTATTATTATTATTATTATTATTATTTTATTTTATTCGCGACTCGGCGATGATAACCATCAAAGTTTTTTTGCCGGGAAAAAGAAATTAATCAGAAGATTCTATTATATTTTCATATAATATTATTTATATTATTATTATTATTATTATTATTATTATTATTATTATTATTATTATTATTATTATTATTATTATTATTATTATTATTATTTTAATTCGCGACTCGGCGATGATAACCATCAAAGTTTTTTTGCCGGGAAAAAGAAATTAATCAAAAGATTCTATTATATTTTCATATAATATTATTTATATTATTATTATTATTATTATTATTATTATTATTATTATTATTTTAATTCGCGACTCGGCGATGATAACCATCAAAGTTTTTTTGCCGGGAAAAAGAAATTAA
>CM040184.1:19234963-19277463 GCA_022606455.1 Callitettix versicolor | reverse complement strand
GTGTGTGTGTGTGTGTGTGCGTGTGTGTGTGTGTGTGTGAGAGAGAGAGAGAGAGAGACAGTTGTGTGCCACGACTATATTTCAATCTACAAGATACTAAACAATGTTTTTGCATTATAAAAACACTTTTTATTTGCACCTTACTAAAACATTTAATATGGATATTTATTACACATTTGCATAACAAAATAACTGCATAAGTACTGTACGTGAAACAATGTGTTGTACTATCGGGTGGATTATTTTTGTTGAAATAAACTTAAAACTTTGTTGATTGTTGCTTACCTGTGTTCCGGGAATGATGTCCGTAGATTGGATCTGATGATAGAGTCTGCAAGCAGAAGGTTCGTACACTGACACCCCCCAGTCGTGAAAAGAAAAGAACCGCCTTTCTTCGTTGGGAGCAGCTGAAAGGAACAAACTATTTAAAATACTAGCGTTCGTAATTTATCCACATTTACTACAAAAATGTATTTTATATACACTGCGAAATATATTCATCCATTTTAAAACGTTAAAATCTGTAAAAAGTCATAACTTCTGCGTTATATACGTTTACAAAATCATATTTTACTACCGCGATCACACTGAAATCCTGCATACATTCACCTTTCATTTATACTTTTAATTATTTAATATTCAAATTTACGTACATTTTAATTTCGATTACAATAGTAAAATCAGATTTTTTTCGAAAGTGTAATGTAACAAATTTTTCAAAGATTAGGATTAGCCACTATTTTAAAGCAGATGAACGGTTTTCCCGGTGTAACGAACTGGTTCGAGCATTACCAAAATAATGTTACGTGCCAAACTGCAGTATTGAGTTTCATGATTGCATTTCAGTAGTAATAAACAAAATTCATTGAACGACAGATAGCTCTGACTCGATTTAAGACTTGTGCTCAAAGCTAATGCAACTCGAAAATCATTATTTTACAGAATAATACGTATAATCGTCTAAACAGAAATCCCGTAAATAAGCAAGTTACAATAATATGAACCAATACTAACGGTGTGTGACTTAAATTAAATCTAGTCTATTAGCAGGTACTCGTACCTACTTGATATCGTCTTTCATTTGCTTCAAACAACAATAAAACCTGCCTTATTGAGAAAATTATCAAGTAAAATGTATCAACATCTTCTCTTACTTGTTTTTGATCGTGGTGCAAGAAACTACCAAACCCCATAACCTCTAAAAACTAATCTAATCGATAGTCCTTAATTGACTGAAAGAAGAGAAGTCTTTGTTTCAACTCGACCATTCGGCATTTGGTTGGTTTTGTTACCAAGTTTTTACCAAACGCATTGACAAATTGTTTTGAAATTTGCCACGAAGGTATCCTGTACGTACGAGGGTTGATCAAATATAAACGAGACTGACTTTCTAAAAACTTTTCCGTTGGACATTGAACTCTAAAGGGTGGGGTTTCAGGTAGCCTGGGAGGTTTGGGACGGGCGTAGACGGGCAACATTTCCGTTCGAACCCTTCAGTATAAAACTATACAATGAGTGAGAGTGAAGTGCACGTTTCCGTGGAGCAGAGAATTATTATTAAGTTTTTGGCCAAGGAGGGGGTCAATCCGACTGAAATCTTTCGTAGATTGACGGCTCAATACGGGGACAGGACCCTATCAAGAGCTCGCGTTTTTGCTTGGCACAAGGAATTCGCCAAAGGACGGGAAGCAGTAGAAAACCTCAGCCATGATCGTCGCCCGACCACTTCATGGTAATGGCCACTGTATTTTTCGACAATCAAGGCGCCTTTCACGTCGATTTCCTCCATCAACGACGCACAATAAATGCACAATATTATTGCGATGTTTTAGAGGCCGCAAAACAGTCTTTTCGTAGGAAAAGGAAATCTAAACCGGCGAGAAACGTCATTCTTCTTCACGACAATGCCCGACCACATTCGGCGAACGTTACGAGGCTTAAACTCGGTCAAATTGGCTGGGAACCAATGGAACATCGTCACCATACAGTCCAGACTTATCACCCTGCGACTATCACCTGTTTGGGCCACTCAAAGAGGCGCTTGGAGGCCAGCGTTTCGAAGACGATTCTGCGGTGAAGACCTTCGTGCTCCAATGGCTCAATGAACGCCCGAGAACTTTTTACGAAGATGGAATTAAAAAACTTCCAATCCGGTGGGAAAAATGTGTTACTCGTGCGGGAGACTATGTAGAAAAATAAGTTGTATCAAGAATAATTTGTAAGTAAGCAATAATTTTTTTAAAAAATCAGTCTCGTTTATATTTGATCAACCCTCGTATAAAGCCACAGCAATCAATGTGTAACATATTTTTCATTCGCTTCTGTTTCAAGATGGCGATCTCTGATTTAACCACGATAAGTGTTACACAGTTTTGGCCAAACGCATTGACAGATTGTTTTGAAATTTGCCACTAAGGTATCCTGTACGTATAAAGCAAGAGCAATTAATGTGTAACATATTTTTTATTCGCTTCTGTTTCAAGATGGCGATCTCTGATTTAACAACGATAAGTGTTACACAGTTTTGGCCAAACGCATTGACAGATTGTTTTGAAATTTGACACTAAGGTACCTTGTACCTATAACGCCAGAGCAATCAATGTGTAACATATTTTTCATTCGCTTCTGTTTCAAGATGGCGATCTCTGATTTAACCACTATAACTGTTTAACAGTTTTGGCCAAACGCATTGACAGATTGTTTTGAAATTTGCCACTAAGGTATCCTGTACGTATAAAGCAAGAGCAATTAATGTGTAACATATTTTTTATTCGCTTCTGTTTCAAGATGGCGATCTCTGATTTAACAACGATAAGTGTTACACAGTTTTGGCCAAACGCATTGACAGATTGTTTTGAAATTTGACACTAAGGTACCTTGTACCTATAACGCCAGAGCAATCAATGTGTAACATATTTTTCATTCGCTTCTGTTTCAAGATGGCGATCTCTGATTTAACCACTATAACTGTTTAACAGTTTTGGCCAAACGCATTGACAGATTGTTTTGAAATTTGGCACTAAGGTACCTTGTACCTATAACGCCAGAGCAATCAATGTGTAACATATTTTTCATTCGCTTCTGTTTCAAGATGGCGATCTCTGATTTAACCACTATAACTGTTTAACAGTTTTGGCCAAACGCATTGACAGATTGTTTTGAAATTTGGCACTAAGGTACCTTGTACCTATAACGCCAGAGCAATCAATGTGTAACATATTTTTCATTCGCTTCTGTTTCAAGATGGCGCTATCTGATTTAACCACTATAACTGTTTAACAGTTTTGGCCAAACGCATTGACAGATTGTTTTGAAATTTGGCACTAAGGTACCTTGTACCTATAACGCCAGAGCAATCAATGTGTAACATATTTTTCATTCGCTCCTGTTTCAAGATGGCGCTGTCTGATTTAACCACGATAAGTGTTAAACAGTTTTGGCCAAACGCATTGACAGATTGTTTTGAAATTTGGCACTAAGGTACCTTGTACCTATAACGCCAGAGCAATCAATGTGTAACATATTTTTCATTCGCTTCTGTTTCAAGATGGCGCTGTCTGATTTAACCACTATAACTGTTTAACAGTTTTGGCCAAACGCATTGACAGATTGTTTTGAAATTTGGCACTAAGGTACCTTGTACCTATAACGCCAGAGCAATCAATGTGTAACATATTTTTCATTCGCTTCTGTTTCAAGATGGCGCTCTCTGATTTAACCACGATAAGTGTTTAACAGTTTTGGCCAAACGCATTGACAGATTGTTTTGAAATTTGCCACTAAGGTATCCTGTACCTATAACGCCAGAGCAATCAATGTGTAACATATTTTTCATTCGCTTCTGTTTCAAGATGGCGATCTCTGATTTAACCACGATAAGTGTTACACAGTTTTGGCCAAACGCATTGACAGATTGTTTTGAAATTTGCCACTAAGGTATCCTGTACGTATAAAGCCACAGCAATCAATGTGTAACATATTTTTCATTCGCTTCTGTTTCAAGATGGCGATCTCTGATTTAACCACGATAAGTGTTACACAGTTTTGGCCAAACGCATTGACAGATTGTTTTGAAATTTGCCACTAAGGTATCCTGTACATATAAAGCCAGAGCAATCAATGTGTAACATATTTTTCATTCGCTTCTGTTTCAAGATGGCGATCTCTGATTTAACCACGATAAGTGTTTAACAGTTTTGGCCAAACGCATTGACAGATTGTTTTGAAATTTGGCACTAAGGTACCTTGTACCTATAACGCCAGAGCAATCAATGTGTAACATATTTTTCATTCGCTTCTGTTTCAAGATGGCGATCTCTGATTTAACCACTATAACTGTTTAACAGTTTTGGCCAAACGCATTGACAGATTGTTTTGAAATTTGGCACTAAGGTACCTTGTACCTATAACGCCAGAGCAATCAGTGTGTAACATATTTTTCATTCACTTCTATTTCAAGTTGGCACCTCTGATTGAACGATGACAAATATAGAGCTTGGTTATTTCCTGTACCACTGGCTGGACGGCAAGACCAGAAAGAAACTTTCCAACAAAGTTGGCCCAGTAATATTACGGTTGTTGGTTAGGTTGATGGAAAAAGTTGCGAGGGCGTTAGAGTGCTGTCGTGGAACGGTTGACACACAAATATGATTATCCTGCGAGGTCTGCTGTTCTTTGAACCACCAATTAAATAATACATTCTATACTAAGTTTCACTTGCTTGGGTGTACTTACTCGGTGTCGGCTCCTCTTGCACTATGAGGGAGGAGATGTCCCTCGTCACGCCGCCGACATTCGTTGCTTGACACATGTAAGCCCCGGTGTCTGCATAACCAATGTTGTGCAGGCGCAGTTCAGTACCGTTACCAATAATGTTGTACTTGTGCGGTGAATCCAACTTCAGCGGCTCGTCATTCTTTAGCCATTCCACCTGCAGAACAAGTGTACAATTAGTCTGGTTTATAGCAATAAAACTTTGATTAGTTTTCAAACAGAACTTCATTCAAAATATAGCGAAGAGTGAAAAAACACCTTTAAAAGTAATAAGCAAGGTTAAACATATATTCATGTTACTCGTATATTCGTTAATAAGTATTACCTTTATTTTATTAATGTAAATTTAAATATTCAGTACGAATAATAATCCTTTCATAAAATAATTTATAATCACTATTTAAAGAAAAACAACTAAGATTTATACTCTTAAGTTCGAACTCGTGTTCTCCTATTTAAATGGCAAAAGCTGCAAGCGTTTACACTTCTCAATACCCTTTATACCATAACACTAACTGATTATAATCCGAGTGTTATACTGTATTAGCATAAAGTGTATTAATTAAGACGTTAAAATATCAATAACCAAAATCAACATGCAAAATCTTTTTTATAATATAATCGGGTTACCTTAGGAAAGGGTTCTCCAATCACGTGACAGAACATTGCCGCCTCTTCGCCTGGCCTCCTTGATTGTATCCTTGGCGTTACTCTAACCACTGGCACAGCTGTAAACATAAAGATCGATCGTTAAATACCAGACGTAAAATTTAAAAATAATTTATGGTTTGCAAAAATACTATTAAGAGATTGTACGTTACAGCCAGCGAGAACAGATATGAGAAGTGTTAAGTACCCAGTGTTAGTCTGCAATATCAAGTGTGTAACATTCTGTAAAACATCCGCTAAATTCAAACTTTTCAGAAATATATTTTACAGATTATTTATTACTCAGTAAATTTTCTGTATAAGTTTCAAAATGGGGCCATTTAATCTTCAAACCCATCACTTTTAATCTTACTTTTTTTAAAGTGATTTCGCCATCGTACATAGTCATAAATCCTGCACAAAAGCATTTTTATTCTCAAACTATGTATTCTGTATTTTCAAAATAATATTTTTATGCTACTTGATGGGATTTTGTGGGGTTAAATATTCGTAGCATGCAGTTGTTTCGTTGACATGAAGCGAATTTCCAAAAGCATTTTCCTTTATCTTACCCTTTTCAAAATACTCTGGTCTCACCATCACAAACAACATTAACACATTAACACTTTAAACTTTCATATTACATGGAAAATACAAAAATGATACCGAACGGAGGTAAAAAAAAATTAATTAATGGATTTTGAAATTGTTAAATCCTAATTTACGCAGTATTTAACGCTAATAACTATGGTGTTATATAATTTTCAAAAACTTTTAAGACAAAAAATATATTAATTTTTAAAGATTTAAAATGACGCCATTTGGAACTGTTAAACGAATTTTGCTAGTTAATTATTCTGCTAAGCAATTACTATAATCGATTTTCGTGCCAAGTTTCGAGTCAAATCGGACCAACATTGCGAAAGTGAGCACGCTAAAACACACACACACACACACACACACACACACACACACACACACACACACACACACACACACACACACACACACACATTTATCAAATATATATATTAATTTTAAGGATCCCTGAAAAAGTGACCTAGAGGTTAGGATCGGCGCTCATTTCATGGTCTGGGTCTTACCATGATAACCACGGCAATAACTCATTTTTCCAACATAAATTCGCTGAAAAAACTGTAAGCTGAAAACGTATGTTTTTAAGTTCATGAATGGTCAGCCTTTTGAAAATGATGATCAGTTTTTTCTTGGTAACGATCTCCTTTAAGCTGTTTTTACAAATTTGAAATAAACTGTTACAAACGTAACCTGTATGTCTGGACCTAGCTTATGATTTTACTCCAATGACGGCTTCAAAAATCTCCTCGTTTTTTTTTTGAACGAGGATTTATTTTGATTTTACATTAAAAATAAATGTAAATGTAGATTGATTACATTCCCAGAGAAAATGTATTGTAATCTAATGAATGGCAATTATTATACTAACTGAAAAAGTAAGTTAGTCATGTAAACATCAACAATCAAAACTGTTTTCCAAAAAGTATAAAGGCAGCGCTACTTACTGTGCACCGTGAGGACATGAGTCTGCGTGACATCCCTGTTCCTCTGCGCGTGGCAAGTGTAGTTGCCGGCGTGGACAAGTTGTATCCTCGTGAGGTACAAGGACCCGTCACTGAACACTCTCACTTCGTCCTCTCCCAGAGAAGACAGATCTGCCGTGTTCCTACGCCATACTATAGGTGGCGGTGGGGTTCCGCTTACGTCACATTTGATCTCCACGTTGTCTCCTACCCTGGCCGACAGGTGGTTCACTTCCAGAGCTTTGTCCAGTGAGACAACGGAGAGGCCTGCAAAATATCACATTCTTGTTGCTTAGACTTCAGTTAGGACTTTAACGGTAAGGATTTGTTGAATCTACTTGTAAGGTAGCGTACATAACACAATTGAACATGTACTGATTAAGGGATGCAACGATAATTTACGACTTTTGTTTGTGTTTTACTTTTTGTTCGCTTCGTGGGTGCAATTTATTTGGACTTGAGAAAACCGTTTATATTTGCAATATAATGAACTCACAAATAAAACTCTACTTGCAAAAGAACCGGTTGTCGTGTGTTTTATCACGACAGATTTGCGCCGAACAGAACGGAAACCTATGCGCGGCTACTGAGCGGAGTCGCTGGGCTCCGCAGTGCGTAGCTTCGACTCTGTCTAGTTCGGTTTAAAGCTGACTCCGCTTCCCCCACCACCACGCTGACCAACCTATGCGCGGCTACTGAAAACATAACGGAGCTGAGCGGAGTCGCTGGGCTCCGCAGTGCGTAGCTTCGACTCTGTCTAGTTCGGTTTAAAGCTGACTCCGCTTCCCCCACCACCACGCTGGCCAACCTATGCGTGGCTACTGAAAACATAACGGAGCTGAGCGGAGTCGCTGGGCTCCGCAATGCGTAGCTTCGACTCTGTCTAGTTCGGTTTAAAGCTGACTTCGCTTCCCCCACCACCACGCTGGCCAACCTATGCGCGGCTACTGAAAACATAACGGAGCTGAGCGGAGTCGCTGGGCTCCGCAGTGCGTAGCTTCGACTCTGTCTAGTTCGGTTTAAAGCTGACTCCGCTTCCCCCACCACCACGCTGGCCAACCTATGCGCGGCTACTGAAAACATAACAGAGCTGAGCGGAGTCGCTGGGCTCCGCAGTGCGTAGCTTCGACTCTGTCTAGTTCGGTTTAAAGCTGACTTCGCTTCCCCCACCACCACGCTGGCCAACCTATGCGCGGCTACTGAAAACATAACGGAGCTGAGCGGAGTCGCTGGGCTCCGCAGTGCGTAGCTTCGACTCTGTCTAGTTCGGTTTAAAGCTGACTCCGCTTCCACCACCACCACGCTGGCCAACCTATGCGCGGCTACTGAAAACATAACGGAGCTGAGCGGAGTCGCTGGGCTCCGCAGTGCGTAGCTTCGACTCTGTCTAGTTCGGTTTAAATCTGACTCCGCTTCCCACCACCACCTGGCCAACCTATGCGTGGCTACTGAAAACATAACGGAGCTGAGCGGAGTCGCTGGAAAGTGCGTAGCTTCGACTCTGTCTAGTTCGGTTTAAATCTGACTCCGCTTCCCCCACCACCACGCTGGCCAACCTATGCGTGGCTACTGAAAACATAACGGAGCTGAGCGGAGTCGCTGGGCTCCGCAGTGCGTAGCTTCGACTCTGTCTAGTTCGGTTTAAAGCTGACTCCGCTTCCCCCACCACCACGCTGACCACGCCTCCAAACTTATACTAATACTTACAGTTTGAAAGTTTTACATCCGATTGTCTCGCACAATGTGACTACCAAAACCAACACGTGGTTATCAAGTTCGCGACTTTGTTCAGAAAACTTCTATTTCGTGACGTAGATGTCGTCGAAGTAAATTTAATAAATAATTCAGTCTATGAAGTTTCAACTGAATTGACCATTATGACGCAATCTTTCTTTGTTGAACAATATTACGTTCACACACGAAGTTCTTATTATTATGAAACGTACTTTATAAAAAAACTTCACAACTACTATGTTGTAGTTTTTTATAGTGTTTGACGTAGAAACTTTATTCTTTTAGCAATAGACGAGATTTCCTGAAAACTTTGGATTTTTATTTGTAACGAATTACGTGCCGTTTAAGACTGCCAGTCCATTGCTCTGTAGCCAAAATACCGCAAATTTTACTCTCCTCTCCCATTGGTCAAAACATTTTTTCGTTGAATCCACTAATATTTCTCTGGAAGTGCTGCCTGGCATAATACTAATATTTCAAAATAAAAATTAGTTATTTGTTTTTGTGGTCACAAATACAAACACATAATGAGAAGTTTATGTTAAATTAAATCTTGATATGTACCAACAGGTTTATATATGTTATTGCAACTTATTATTATTACATATATGTCACTAGGTTTACCTAAGCAATCACAAATTGTTACAATTCGTGCCAGGAAGGCAGAATAAAAACTAATTTCTAGGTTCTATTTTTGGACTCTGGGGTAACACAGATACGTTTGCTTCGTTACAAACTACAAATCAAAAGACAAATGTGGAAATTTTCAATCTTACAATTCACATTACTTTTCAGTATCAGTATTTACAATCCCGAATGAGTACATTTTCATTTTACATTCAACAGCCAACTTTATTTGTGCCAACTTCGTGTTATTTTTCTATTCCAGGACAATTACCAATTACCTTTCTCACTATAAATAAGTTACATTGTGTTATACAGAATGATTCAGCATTCTTCAGTTCAGTATATTGATTTTAGGGATGATATGTGTCTGTAAACTCACACATAAATCAAGTAGCAGAACCGACTTTGCTTAAATTTCGTAAATGAAATGTTTTCCTTCACTTTTTAGGAAAAGGTTATTGAAATATACATGCACTTTATATTTTTTTCAAAAAAAAACAGCTCAGCCGATTTGATTACAAATAACCCTAAAATAAGCAGACGCATTTAGGTAAATATTTCACAGTATTCTCTTCGAACGGTCCGGTGTAGAACCTATCGGGAAGGGCCGAAAAAAACAAATAATACGTAAAATCATAAGATACTGGTTGTCCCTGAAAAATGCTAAATTACAAAATTACTTTGGGTTTTAAATGCGATTGCTAGCTGCTGCAACTCTTTGTAGCCTTCAACAAAACTTCCTTTTTTAACTCATTTCATCCAACTCTTAATGTTTCTGTTTCTTCTTCATGAGTCGTAAACACCATTCAATCATAAAAACATTAAAGCTTACTTTGCACTTTGCAGAGATACTACACATGCCTGACAGTTTCAGTGACATCCTACCGTAGAAGAGTTTTCACAAAATCGGTTTTACCGTAATTGCCTGAATTCCGTATGCAACCTCACAATTTATTGTAAAGTGACATTTCAGCTTCAAATTTGATACATTGACTTAAGTCACACTACATTCTTATTAAACGACGAATATAGAAATGATTACGTTTGTGAAAACAGTAGTACTTGAATGTCGCCTTTAGAATTTATTTAGATGTCTGTCTGTCTGTCTTGGTGCACATTGCTGAAAATAAAACTGATTTACCGATTGCTATACAATTTTAATTGTACAGTTTATTTTATTGTATGTATAGTTTTCACAATTTTTAAACAATGTTAATTATTTTTAACATTTTTTTAAAGTATGTCGTTGATAAAAAAAATTTTAACTGGAAACAGAAAAACGCCATATTTTTCGAAATCGATTCATTATAATTGTCGGACACGTTACAAGATCTTTACTCAAATCGGTGTATCACATTTAAATGAAAAAACTTACAGTTTATAAGCAAATAGGAAAACTGAATATATATCTTAATGTCAGTGGTTGTTTTATTAAGTCAATCAGTTTTAAATACTAGATTTTTTAAAATTTATTATATTTTAATTTTTGTTTTTTATTGACTGTATTACATTTTTTACAAAGTTGAGTGATTTCGGTGTTAATAGTTTCTCATACTTTTATTTTTTGAGGATTATTTCGAACTTTTACACAATATCGAAAATAAAATTTAACAACGTCTGGCAATGGTTTTGCATCATTTGTATTTTATTTACGACAAATCTTTCAATATCTGGAACACTGTTTATAATTGCACAATTAAAGATCAAATTATTTACAATCAATATTATACTTGCAAATAATTCTTGAGTAAAAGTCACGTTTAAATATCCACTTAAACAAAATAATCCACAAACTGAAAATTACTGAAGAAACAAATTTCTTCTGTGCAAGGAATTCGTTACAGTAACTGGTATCGTTAAAATGTTTAATGACTTTGTCATCGGGTTGACATTGTTTATAAAAATAAATCAGACAAGAATATTAAATGATTAGATGACCTATTCTACCCGTCAGTGGTCTATCAACTCACCTCATAAAGACTATCGCGGTTTCGAAACTCTATAGTTTCATCTTCAGGACATACAAAATGTTAAATCCCTCTGTCGAGGTCGTCACAAAGTCAAACAAAACATTAAAACATACATCACAAACACTAAGCACAATTACATATTTAAAATATTCATCATGAAATTCGGCTTGGCCAAGCTACACACGCGACTCGTACTCGTTACATCCGGACTTCGGAGTCTCCATCATTAGTAGCGCGCCCGTCGTTGTTATCAGTTACTTACTCTGTTGGTTTTTGTTACTTACTCAAATCACTTATCCTTAGGTATCTAAGGATAAGTCTTAAGAGTCGCTTGTGTAGCTTGGCCAAGCCGAATTTCATGATGAATATTTTAAACGTGTAATTGTGCTCAGTGTTTGTGATGTATGTTTTAATGTTTTGTTTGACTTTGTGACGACCTCGACAGAGGGATTTAACATTTTGTATGGCCTGAAGATGAAACTATAGAGTTTCGAAACCGCGGTAGCCTTTATGAGGTGAGTTGATAGACCACTGACGGGAAGAATAGGTCATAATCCTAACCATATGAATATGTGGTCCGGTGGCTGTGTTACAATAATAAGAATATTAAACTAATAACAGGTATGGTGGTATTTATGGTTTATGATTGAAATGGTATTCACTAATACCATCTAGTTCTGTCCAATGTTTAGTTCCGAGATCGCTAACTAAGCGCACTTATAAAGAAAGCTGTTTAGTTTCTGTGTTGTAATCTACCGACGACAACCCTTCTCGCATCACGGGCAAATCCTGTATGTACTTATGAATTTATGCATAAATAATAAACATTTTAAATGCCAAAGCTAAATATGGCAAGGAAACATCTGTCAGGGACAAAACAATTATTGACTGGAAGACAAATAAAAAAAGTGTTCTTTAATACTTGCTTTTATATTCACGTAGTGTTTGATAAATTGTTATTTAAAAGGTAATGAATTCTTGAATTGAAGAAACAAGCAGCTAAAATAGGTCTAAACATATCGTTTGAAAAGACCAAAATCATGACAAACAACAAATACCCAAATAAATACCTTAAAATCCAAGAACAGAAAATAGAAATTGTAAAAGAGTTCAAATATCTTGGTGAATGGATTAGTTGGAATGCAGATGAGGGCAAGGCAATGGAATCCAGGAAAAACAAACTTGAATTGGCCTTCCAATTGACGAAAGAAACATACAATAAGAAATCCCTTTCATGGGGGTCCAAAATTAAACATTATAAAACAGTGATCAAGCCGGAAGCACTGTACGCAGCAGAAACATTAACCATGAATCGCATAGGCCAGATAGAAAAGCTTGAAATAACGGAAAGGAAAATCTTAAGAAAAATTATAGGAACAAAATTTCAGGATAATAAGGTGGTATATATAAGAAATGAAGCTCTCTATAAGAAAATTGAAAAACTGTCAGATACTATGAGAAAAGGGAGAATAAATTTTTACGGCCATCTCCTTAGAATGGACTCCAATAGATTGACGAAACGGGTGTTTGATTTTTTCCATAATCGTAAAACAAAACCGAACTGGTTTAAAGAAATTGAAAAAGACCTAATAGAATTAAAAATTACAGAAAATTCACTGCTTGACCAAACTGCTAAGATAAGTACCAAGGACGAAAGAATAAGATTCCAAGATAAAACCAAAATAAGACCTAAACCTGTCATTTCGGAAGAGGAGAGGAAAAGAAGATCGGAAAGAATGAAGAGCTACTGGGAACAAAGAAGAGTACAACGCGCAAGAAATGATTAATTCAGCGTACCCCAAAGAGGGTGAAACGAAAAGAGGAGGAAAAGGTAATGAATAAGCTGTATGTACAGTCACAGTAATAATAACATTAGATATATTAATTATCACTGTTTTATAGTGAAAGTTGCAACTACTAGTTCAGTGAGTAGTAAAGCCCCTAAACTAACTCAGTTTTTTTAAATCGATTAATACAAATACTAGTGATATTCGACAACAAATATTTTGTGTTGCAAATAAAAAATTTTGTTCCAGGCCTACGCATATTTGCAGCTACAATGCACGAGATCCTTAATATTTCACCACCTCGTCTTTTGTTTTGTATAAATCCGGCTTCAACATAGGAGACATGCAGACTGCAGGAAGGAAACTGCAAAGTGTCAACTTACTGTATAACTTACTGAACGCCGAATAAAATTCGTTCATGGTGAGGCGGCCATCTTTGTCTGAGTCGTCGTAGGTGATCAAGTCGTGCAGGAAACACCCGTGAGACAACTGGCTTAGATGTTCCTGTTCCGCGATCTAAAGCGAAAACAATCTAATTAAATTATTTGTATTTTAAACAAACACTGTATAAATTGTTCTTTCTGGTTCTTTCGTAATGCTTTGCGGACAAAGAAAAAATATAATTATTTACATAAATTTACTTAGAATACTAATTTTTCCGTCAATCGTTTGTATATTCTTTTTGTCACTAAGAAATAAACATATTGTTACAAAATGTTACAGAAAGCTGGTTAAAAATTTTACAAAGCCTAAATGCGTAAATTAATGTTTAAACACTAGAATTTTCAAAATAATTTTAAGCTTTTACGTAAAACAGTTTTCAATAATTATGTTCACAATTATTCATTATAAATAATAATAATAAATTTAAACAAACACATTGAAATTAGATTATATAATAAGGAATTTAAATTAACGGATTATGAAATAAATTTCATTTTGAGAAGCTTTGCAAAACCTTTAGCACAACCTAAGACAAACTTTTTTCAATAATATATATCGATATTTCTTAAAATTCGATTTATATTACGTTTTAAACAAAACCTGACGGCTAAATTAAAAATTAAAAGCTTCAAAATTTTGTTTCTATTGTTAAAATATGCACTACGTTTGTCACGGAAAAAAGAGATTTTCTCAAACAACAATCCAAACGTATGAAACAACATACTCATGAATAAACAAATATTTCAAACTCACTTTTTATCATTATTTAAATACTAATGTTTTTTCTTTAGATACAAACCATTTGGATGTTTAAAGAGAGCTGATCATTAAACAATCATGCTACGCCTGTTATTGATGAGACATTCTTAAACTGACAATTAGATGATTGTTTAATGTCACTAATTTAAATGTTAAAGCCAAGTTCTCAATACTTAATTGGAAATTTCAGTTAAATTTGTCTCAGGAGATTTTATTTTGATACAGGAACGTTTCAAAATGGACCATTTTATTTGAATTATTTTATTTGTAAATAATTACCTTTAACCATTGTTAATTGTGTGAACAATTACGCCAAAGGTACTAGATGTGTGTGATTGACTAAAATATTTACCTAAGGGTGTACAAAAACTCGTCTTTAAATGGAAATAAACAAATTTTAATATTAACAAACTTACATCCGTTGAAAATTAACTTTTATCAACCAGTGTGCTGAGTAAGACACACTTAGACATATTTAAGTCTAAAGACAAATGATAGCAGTACATTTGAAATGTATTTCGTCTAAACAACCTCAAGCACATCTGTCAGTGAAATATTGTTCCACAAGTAATTTGTTAAACACCTGCAGAAAGGTTAGCACGTCAGCCTATCTGTCTGTACAACACTAATTTACACTGTTCAAGTAATGAAAGCAGGTTAAAACACCTTCAGATATTTAAGTATTCTGTGGGGCGTAACTTGTAAAAATTTAAGACAATAACTATGTTAGGCCCTTTATATACTAAACATTTTTGAATATTTTTTTATTGTATTGTTTTTTAAGATGTTGTTTGAAACGTTTGTACGAGAGACACAAATCTTATTCTCATACTTTAGTATAAATAAGTCCAATTTAAAATAATCACGTACTAATTGCTTCGCTGGCTGGGTGGAAACGAATTTACAACTAAAACATTAAATAAGATTACATAAATGAACATTTCGACAGGCGTCAATAAAAATACAAATGTTATAACAGATTTTTAATTTTAAAAATACGAAAATTAACCCAAGTGTCTACATATCATCTACCACAACTAAAATTTGTATACATTAATATTTGAAATGTTTACATTATATTGTAAATACAAAAAATAACACTGTTCAGAATGAATGTATTTGAAGGAAGAACATAAAATCCAGTTAATTAATGGATTGCACGTCACGGCCTTAAACACTGTTGGTTTATATTAAACACAGGGCCGGAAGGTACAATATTGTTTTGTTTTACATTATTTATTTTTGTAAAATAATAAGTAGTCAATTCCATTTATTTAATTACTGTATGCCACTGGTCCAATGAAATTGTACTGAAATTAAAACTATTACATAAAATCAACAGTCTACATGCTTTATATTAGACTACATTCTGTATTGAAATATTTACTTTAACGTGGGTTTTCGACTACTTCCATGATTATGTTTAACTAACGATTGATGTTTGTAATTCAGTTTTGCTTCCAACTAAAGCAAAGTATACATTTCATTTAGAGTTATAACAAGTTAAATTCTCGGGAATGATTTATGAGCATGCGCGATGAACTATCGGTTTGTCTTCGTTTTTATAACAATAGTATTAAATGCAAACTCTCTAAACGTCATTCAGATCTACTTCTTTAAGTATATTAGCTAACCAAGAAGTATATGGTTCATTTCTCTTCTGATAGTTGGCGTTCTTCATTTTCAGTCACATAATGTCTTATAAAATGAGATCTCTATGTATTATAGGTCGGGCTTTACGTTATCTGAATAAACTTCTTTATTTTCCCCATTTTTAATCTCTCTGTATTATAGAGTTTTACAGCCGCCTCGGTGATAGCGTACTAGCCTTTCACCCCGAGGACCCGGGTTCGATTTCCGGCCAGGGCTTGGCATTTTCATACGCTATAAATCATCCCATCGTCTGCATTAGCCCAAGTGTGCACAATAGTCGGACGTTAAAAAAAAAAAGAGAGAGTATTACTGAAAACTATTTTTAGTTTGATTAATATATAACTGATAATAAAATAATAATAAAATTTGGGCTAAATTTTCTACCAAATAATACTATAATTGTGCTTACCAAATTGTCAAATTTTGTAGTGTGACTCTCACGTTTAAATCATTGAGACTACGAGTATTTGAAAGTTCGAGCTTCGGTCGGACATTGGAAACATTCCTTACTTGTCTGCTACGTTGTGCAGTGGTTATAGTAAAAACATTGTTCTATCTCTGACCGGAGTAGCCGGTGAAAAAAGGACATAAAAATAAAACCTGATCACAAACAGTCTAATACAATCAGGGGCGTTATGGTTTACATTATTTGTTACTAATTCTCTGCTCCAGTCAACAGGAAACGATGTCTAGTAATGAAATATGTTCACTAAAGATGGCCACTGCGTGTGTGTAATGAGAGCTCATCATGTTTGGTTATAATGCAATTCCGATACCTACCCTTTGAGATATTACCCGTAACATATGGCGAGTTAATTGTAAATAGATGTCCAATTGGGAGCTGCGGTCACACATCTCGAGTTTCAACAGTTACTATTGCAGGAACTGTTAATAGCCTAAATGCCATCTAGCAGTGATATTCAATTTCATATCACCAATATACTGGTACTTTGAACACTTTCAGTTATACACCTCATTTCGTTGTTACTCTTTCATATTCGAAAAAATTAATGAGCTAGCCGCCTCGGTGGCCTAGTGGATAGCGTACTAAACTTTCACGCCGAGGACCCGGGTTCGATTCCCGGCGAGGGCTTGGCATTTTCATACGCTATAAATCATCCCATCGTCTGCATTAGTCCAAGTGTGCACAATCGTCGGACGTTAAACACAAAAAAAAAAAAAAAAAAAAACATTCGAAAAATATATCTTTCGTATAAACCAGGGGTCTCCAAACTTTCCAGCCTTAAGGCCATACTGATTACTCCAGTAAGTTCCGAGGGCCAAAACCATATTATCATTGTTGCCGGTGGTAAAAAGTTAAATAGTCCACTGATGAAAAAAAAGTCCGAAAAAGTACGCAACGTTTAAAAAAGGCTGCAAATCGGACTAAAGTCCGCAAAACGGCAACACTGCATATTATTAATTTTCCTGTCATTACTCATTAGTCATTTACTCATTACAATTCTGTGTTTCTTTATCCAACTTAAAACAAAAACAATAACAATAAGCCTACAACAATGTTATGAGTAGTTAGCCCATGACCATATCAATGTAGATGTCATATTAATAATTATTCAACATAAAATTAGAATACTTCAGTAAACTAAATTTAATTTGCTATAAAAAATATGTTCTCTAAAAGGAGTTTTCAAGTATGCTAGCTCTCCGCGAGCCGGACAAAATCTGTCCGCGGGCCGGATGTGGCCCTCGGGCCGTAGTTTGGAGACCCCTGGTATAAACAACTGTTGCGACCTATTGTAAAGGCAAAGAAAAGAGAGGGCTACATCAGATCACGTGTCCTGGGGCCTTGGGAGTTGGGGCACTTCCGTTTCAGTTTTGAGTTTGCGTAACAAGATTCGTTTAAGATTTGTTACATTAATGACGTGATACATTTATATTTAGATTTGATAAACATTGGTTTACAGTTCACAGTTAGTTATTTATTAGGTACATGTTAATTGTTTAATTACTTCGGAAATAGTGTTCATTTAAAGTTTTATTGTAACATCTGTTTTTATCAGTATATATAATGTTTATTTATTTACTTTATTCTCCTATTTGTGTATTACGCGCAATAAATAAATCTAAAAGAAAATATAAAGTTTATTTATTGATTTACTTTACAATTATAGTTTATATTGAGTACAGTTTATGCTACAATGAGTCGTTACCAACGAAATGAAATGCCTACCTGGTCCAATTCGTCGTTCTCGAGAAATCCATCGCGGTTCAGATCGTACAAACGGAATATTGAACTGACAAGGAACTCCTTGCCCGAGCTGCGTGAGTCCTGGCTCATCAGTTTGGCGTGGTTAAACAGTAACAAATTGTCCTGCAAAAGTATTCGGAAATTTTGTTGTATTTATTTTGTAACAGCATTATAATTTGTTGATCTAATACAGTTAGACACATTCAACATACCTTTAGGATCTCGTACTCTTGCAGGGAACACACATCTTTATCGTCGTACATATCCACGTCTGCCTCGTTCTCCTCATGTCTAACTTCCTGTAAAGACGTTTCCGTGGAGTTGGACACAACAATTATCGGACCTTCAGTTGTGGTCGTAGTTGTAGTCTCGTTGACTTGGATCAATGTCTTCCCGTCTGAAATTATTCGTTGAATAATATAAACAAGAATGGTAAGCGTTATTTAGCTTGGTCGTTGGCAATTTAATTTAAGGTAAAGAAGGTGCAAAGTGAGTAGTCGTGGTTTAACATTAATGTTTTTGTTCAGTACAAAATCGAAACGTTTTAAAGTCAAAACTGAACTCGCAGGTCTAATCCTCAACTCTCCGATTGGTCACGCTTTTCCTCCATCGGACTCCGGTTTATCAGTCAAGTCTAGCCACTCTCCAGTCTGTACTCAAGTTATCTTGGAACGATCATGTTTTAGTCGGTACTACAGGAATGTAAAAGTGCTGGGTTAACGGTTATTTATTTTAACCTTGTTTGGTCTTGTTTCATTGTAAATCTTTTACAAAAATGCACTATCGATCTAATTAAATACGATATTTGTACTGAATCTATCGCCAACACAACATATCGTCATTGTTCTTAACAATGGACAAAAGACAGTTTTTGTAACATTATTACTGAATTGTTTAGTGCCGTCTGTTTTTCTTAACCAAATCGCGTTCCTAACAATGAAATCTCGAAACACCTTGGACTCGATAAAATATATTGTCATCTATATTAACTGCATACAAGTACTTTTGTAACATAAATGTATTTATTATTCTTGTTCATAGTAACCTGTCATATTCATGACAAACTTAAAGTTATTTTAGTGTTTACCAAAGGCACACTAGTTTTGGTATTTTGGTAGTTTACAAGGTATTTTGTAACATAAATGTACTTATTATTCTTGTTCATAGTATCTTGTCATATTCATGACAAACTTAAAGTTATTTTAGTGTTTACCAAAGGCACACTAGTTTTGGTATTTTGGTAGTTTACAAGGTATTTTGTAACATAAATGTACTTATTATTCTTGTTCATAGTACCTTGTCATATTCATGACAAACTTAAAGTTATTTTAGTGTTTACCAAAGGCACACTAGTTCTGGTATTTTGGTAGTTTACAAGGTATTTTGTAACATAAATGTATTTATTATTCTTGTTCATAGTAACTTGTCATATTCATG
Source organism: Callitettix versicolor (assembly GCA_022606455.1). NCBI lineage: Eukaryota > Metazoa > Arthropoda > Insecta > Hemiptera > Cercopidae > Callitettix > Callitettix versicolor. The sequence goes on along the minus strand of CM040184.1, from coordinate 19,257,863 downwards.
ACAAACTTAAAGTTATTTTAGTGTTTACCAAAGGCACACTAGTTTTGGTATTTTGGTAGTTTACAAGGTATTTTGTAACATAAATGTACTTATTATTCTTGTTTATAGTACCTTGTCATATTCATGACAAACTTAAAGTTATTTTAGTGTTTACCAAAGGCACACTAGTTTTGGTATTTTGGTAGTTTACAAGGTATTTTGTAACATAAATGTATTTATTATTCTTGTTCATAGTAACTTGTCATATTCATGACAAACTTAAAGTTAGTTTAGTGTTTACCAAAGGCACACTAGTTTTGGTATTTTGGTAGTTTACAAGGTATTTTGTAACATAAATGTACTTATTATTCTTGTTCATAGTATCTTGTCATATTCATGACAAACTTAAAGCTATTTTAGTGTTTACCAAAGGCACACTAGTTTTGGTATTTTGGTAGTTTACAAGGTATTTTGTAACATAAATGTATTTATTATTCTTGTTCATAGTAACTTGTCATATTCATGACAAACTTAAAGTTATTTTAGTGTTTACCAAAGGCACACTAGTTTTGGTATTTTGGTAGTTTACAAGGTATTTTGTAACATAAATGTATTTATTATTCTTGTTCATAGTAACCTGTCATATTCATGACAAACTTAAAGTTATTTTAGTGTTTACCAAAGGCACACTAGTTTTGGTATTTTGGTAGTTTACAAGGTATTTTGTAACATAAATGTATTTATTATTCTTGTTCATAGTAACCTGTCATATTCATGACAAACTTAAAGTTATTTTAGTGTTTACCAAAGTTTTGTTAGTTTTTCGATATAAGGGAAATGATGAGTTTTTCAGCTTTAAACATTCCCCATCATAACCTCTAATATTTCCAGAGTATCAAACAGTTTTTCTGGCGTACCTTGTGAACTCGTTTTACCTTTCAAACAATATTAAAACGGTCTTTTAAAATTATTATTTATTTATGAACCTTATGTGTTTTCACAATAAAAACACTGAGGTTAACTTTTGAAAAAACTTACACGTTTTTCCGAAATAAAATTTATTCTTGAAGTGAATATTCACTATTATTTTTTATACATTACAATACGAGATAGACAAAATTTAACTGTGGCAAAACAACGTTTCCATAATTAATTAAAAATAATAACATACGATAATAGAAGCATACAAGCTAATCACAAACCCTGTTTTTATTGCATAAAACTTACAATTCAATTAAGCCCATTGTTTAGCAGACGTAATAAACCTACAGCTTTCTACTTGTGAAATTTTGATGAGATTTCATACAGAATTTTACAATTAATACGTATTAATAAATTTTGGTTTAAAATGTGACAAATCCACCTGAAGGAAACGACATTTCATTACAGTATATGCCAAGACATAATTCCAACTTTTCACTTGCAGTATAAACGCTTCTAAAAACAATTGTATCTTGATAAGACAGTTGGACAAATGGAAGCTTTGGGTGTACGGAATGGAAATATTCATAAAATATGTCAACAACTGTTGAAGTTTTGAAACTAAGTTGGCAAAACTGTAATTTAAAGCCCCACCTTGGCCGACGCATGAGAAGGCGTGGTCAACATTAATCTGTTTGTTTGTCAGACACGCTGTGCGGTGCAGCTCGCAGTGGTTGTCGTACAGATGACCGTCACTTCCGCACACGGCTTTCTGATGTTTCCTGCATCGCCTCTGGCACACGCATTGCGCGACGGAATTCACCACCCTGCACTCTCTGCCCTTACCGCAATACTGCACCAGGCATGGGTCTGTACACACACAACAAAAATGCTAAAATAACATGTCCTGATTTATGGCCAAAAAATAAATATGGGATTTGGTGAATAGCATTTAGAGACTTTGATATTTAGTACAGGTGTAACCAATGGATCCTAAAATTATACATTTTCACAGCAAACGTGATTTTTCTAATATTATACATACAGTATAAAACTACCTTTATTGGTTAACCACCAGTTTATCATCCAATCAATAATTATAACAATTTATAACGTTATTGCTCAATGTCAATACCTCTTACTACGTCCAGAGTGCAGCACTGTGAACCCAAAACCCACTCAAAAAGTTTCAGTCTCACTAGCTCTGCGTTGTCAAACAGCTGAAGTACGAGGGCTATTCAGAAAGTAGATTACGTTTTTGGATAAAAAAAAAACCAAGTATAGGAAAAAAAATTTATTATATACATTTGAAAGAGGAACTAAAATACTATTTTTCGACATAATCGCCAAACAAATTTAGACATTTGTCATATCGGTGAACTAGCTTTGAAATTCCCGTGTCGTAGAATTCCGCCGCCTGTGACGCCAGCCAGTCAGTCACGCCCGTGAGGGACAGGAAAGGTGTTCTTCTGGTTGACTTCCTAGAACGTGGAGCAACCATAAACTCAGAAAGGTATTGTCAAACATTACGAAACTTAAGACGAGCTATCCAGAACAAGCGGAGAGGAAAACTGAGTGCAAAAGTGTTGTTTTTGCACGACAATGCCCGCCCTCACACGGCAAATCGAACAAAAGACGTCTTGACGGCCTTCAAGTGGGAGATTTTCCCTCATCCACCCTACAGTCCGGACCTGGCACCTAGTGATTTCCACTTATTCCCGAAGATGAAGACTTGGCTTGCAACACAGCGCTTCGATGACGACGCAGATCTCCGCGCGGGCGTGACTGACTGGCTGGCGTCACAGGCGGCGGAATTCTACGACACGGGAATTTCAAAGCTAGTTCACCGATATGACAAATGTCTAAATTTGTTTGGCGATTATGTCGAAAAATAGTATTTTAGTTCCTCTTTCAAATGTATATAATGAAATTTTTTTCCTGTACTTAGTTTTTTTTTTATCCAAAAACGTAATCTACTTTCTGAATAGCCCTCGTATTTTAACATTCTGGTGCTGATGGAGTCGAACTTTATGTTTTTTGGTTTGCCTTTGTATTTCTACTTCTACTAGTTTAATCTTCAAATCTCTCACAATGGTATAATTATTGACGTACGAAAGAGCTTTCACTAAAGCCCTTAGTGCTTTATTTTGAAAAAGTCTAAATAATTTTAATATTAGACTTCTTGCTGCAGCCCCAAAGAAGAGTGCAGCACTGTGAACCCAAAACCCACTCAAAAGGCTTCAGTCTCACTAGCTCTGCGTTGTCAAGCTGCTGAAGTATTTTAACATTCTGGTGCTGATGGAGTCAAACTTTATGTTTTTTGGTTTGCCTTTGTATTTCTACTTCTACTAGTTCAATCTTCAAATCTCTCACAATGGTATAATTATTGACGTACGAAAGAGCTTTCACTAAAGCCCTTAGTGCTTTATTTTGAAAAAGTCTAAATAATTTTAATATTAGACTTCTTGCTGCAGCCCCAAAGAAGAGTGCAGCACTGTGAACCTAAAACCCACTCAAAAGGTTTCAATCTCACTAGCTCTGCGCTGTCAAGCAGCTGAAGTATTTTAACATTCTGGTGCTGATGGAGTCGAACTTTATTTTTTTTGGTTTGCCTTTGTATTTCTACTTCTACTGGTTCAATCTTCAAATCTCTCTCAATGGTATAATTATTGACGTACGAAAGAGCTTTCACTAAAGCCCTTAGTGCTTTATTTTGAAAAAGTCTAAATAATTTTAATATTAGACTTCTTGCTGCAGCCCCAAAGCTGCATATCATATAACCAGACTTGCTTGTATAGCAGCAGTTTGTTATGTACTGACAATGCTGATCTTCTTCCAAACAGCCAATGCGTTTTCTTCAGTTAGATGTCCGGTTGTTTGTCGTTAACGTGTTCCTTTCAGCGCAGCTTGCCGTCGAGGGTCATACGAAGATATTTTGCACTATCAGCGAGCGGTACTGTATGTCAATTAATATATACTGGAAATAATCATATTTTCTATTTGTAAAACCTATATGTCTCATATTGTCTCATTGAAGCTTGACAAACAATTTTCAGTCCAAGAATTGACATGGTTAGCCAACATCTCTCCTAATAGCCAACATGGCCGTGTCATCAACAAAAATGGAAATAATGACGTCACTGTCAAAATCATAAGTATAAAACAGATACATAATAGGTCCAAGCGCACTGCCTCGAGGTACTCCAGCTTTGATGTTCCTTTACTCTGAATATTCAGATTGCATCCGTACTTTGAAAAACCTATTCGTTAAACTTACTTATTAATTGATTGAAATTTTGTAGAAGTATAGCTTTTAATTTATCCTTAAGACTAACATTCCAAAATTTGTCAAAAGCTTGTGATACGTCTAAAAATAAAGCCGATCAAACTTTCATTTCTTTTGAATCCTTTTCAGCAGTGCCTGTTAATTTGTGCACCTGATCAACTGTTGAGTGCTTATAACGAAAACCAAACCGATATTACAAAGTACAAACTTACTCACTAAAAAAGGATTTCAATAGCGATCGACATGAAGTGGATAAAATATATTTTCTTCGCTTTTAAAAAATCAATAAATTCAAAATGCGTGCAAGATTTTATCTGGGTGCCGACTTCATATGTTCCGAGCATTGTAATACGACTATAACAAGTACAACTGTCATTTTTATCAAATCACGAAATTCGCACAATCGAAGTCCCGGATAACAGTTAGTATATTCCAGTTGCAATTATTCATACTAGCACATCAACAATACAGAAATTATTTAAACGTAATTAATACTAACTTAAAACGCGTGCATCGTAGAGATTTCTATAAATTACTTTTCTAAACAATATTTTAATTTCGTACACAAAACAAGTTTGAAGAAAATCTAATAATACTGGACGAGAAAAGTTGTACTAGAAAAAATCTTTTTTCATCTGTCTGTATAAATAATAAACTAGAGTAGTCATCAGTGTTAAGTATAAATAATGTAAAGTTTTCAGCAGAAGATTTTTTCTTATAAGTATGCCTTTACATATAGCATGTAACGATAGGCTTATAAAATAAATTTCAAGAAATATATTTTGCAAACAAATTGGCAAGTAAAAAATATAGATAACGGATCCAACATGTCGTTGGATAATTCTCATAATACATGTCACGTTACAACGTTACAAAATGTCAACAACTTGTTGGCCTAAGCATCATTATTCCATTTTTGCATGAATAATATGTTTTCCAAATAATTAATTGTTATAGACGCTTGCAAGATTTAGTTTCTATCTGTAAATAAATAGTTCTATTTTGTGTTGCATCAAAACTGTCTTTACCAAACATTAGTTTTTAATCGCATGACCTGTAACAATGACTTGTAACAATCGATTTAAGAATAGTTATTGTCAACCGGCAAAACATAAATGATTGCTTTAATTTAGAGAAAAGCTCCTACACTGTCATTAACTACTTCCATGAATTAATTAATGGGTTGTATTAATTACAGCCTTTGATGCAGAACATTTCAAGTCCTGTGGGAAATATTATTTGTTAATACGCTTGGGAACACCACCGTTTGAAATACTAAAGATTTTAAGGGTAGATAAAATCTTTTTTTATAATGAAAATGTGTTGCAATGAAAAGGTTAAAAATCAGTTTTTAATAAAAAGGAAATCAAAAGACTTTTCATGTTGTAGCTATTATTGTATTGAGAAACCGAAATTCAAAACATTAAAACCTCTTCAGATTTCAAAGGTGAATTAAAGAACATGACAGCGGTTTAATCATGTATCTTTAACGCCCTTCTAGCGTGTAACATTTAATTCGGAAGAACAAATTAATTTATAAAGTGGTGTAGTTCTCTACACTAATAAAAATGTATTTTTATTGTTTACGTGTTTTCCATTTTTTGTTCGATAAAGATTTTTGATAATCCAAAGCGATTAAGAAGGACAAAAAAAAGGTCTGATTTCATAATTGCCTGATCTTACGTTGGTGGGTCCCAATTATTGGAGACGCTACGGGAAACGTAATGGTTTCAGTGTGCCGCGATGTGAAACTGACGCAAGTCGTTAGGGTCCGTACTCTAATTAATGTAGGCTATATTTTAGAAGTAGGATTATAATTTTAATTTTTGAATAAAACTGGATACTTTATAGTTGTAATTCTAAATGTTTTGTTTTCAAGTTTGATTTTCTGTAGAGTTTTTAATAACAATAACTTCTGTTTATGCCACTGCATTGATAGTTTTCAAAAATTTATAAATGCAGAAACCTTCAATTCCAAATTTTGTATACATTTTTTTTTAATGTAATCAAATAAAAACATGTTTGCAAAACTGTTTATATCTTCTATACATTTAGTATGAGAACGTTCAAAAAAAATTTGACTTAGGAACTTAGAGGCATAAACACAATTGATCAATTCCTTTTCTCCTCGTCCTAAAAAATATTTAAAATATACTCTTATAACCTGGAGTAGTATAATTTAGTTCAGGATCGCGAATCAAACCTGTACGCTTACTAAAAGTTCATTAAAGACATAAAGATGGGAATACAATGTCATGTAACAGGCCCTAATAAACAATCAACTGCTAACGGCCTTTTTTAATAAATTAATATTTTTATAAATTTTAAGTTTTCCTTCCTACGAAATTTTGAAAACTGGTAATTTATATTAATAAATATATTTGATTTAATTAAGTATAAATACATCTAAATACAACTTACATATATGTTTTATTATTAAAATTTTATATTTGAAAACACTTACTTTGTTCCGTCAGCGACTCTATGCTTTCTTCGTAATCTTCCGGTGTAGACGTCGTGACAATGGGTTCTGTTGAAGAGGATGTGACATCATGGTGGTGCCTCGAACGCTGCAGAGTCTTTACGAAAAACAAATATTGACGTTAAAAAATTATAATGTTGTATTCAAAAAAACAAATGTTCAGCAAACTTACTATTGATTTGTGTATAAAACAAAAATGTCTTAGAATACAACTTCACGTTAACAAACCACAAAAGAAACAACACTATACTGTAAGAACTTTAACAGGCTAAAATAGTTTATTATAGAATAAAATTCAATAAGAAATTGTCCTTAATAAGGTTGTTTTAAAATTAATAATCTGTATAAACAGACAAAGACGTGGTGGCGTTTGATCATTCATTTCCAGGCGTTGGGTATGCAATAGCGATACAAGTAGGCCTAATACAAAAGTTATCGGGACCCTGTCTTACCGGCGTGCCAACATACACTCACAGTGACTATAAGCTATCATCAGCTCTCATTCGTAACGAACGTAGATGGATTGCCCACGCGCCCAAATAAATTTATTTTTTCGTATTTAGTCTACAAGTAATCATGAAAGTGAAATTAGAAAAAGGAAGTACTGGATTCATCCATACAATTCGATCCTTACAGTCCTCATAAATAACCTTACAGTCCTCATAACTAACCTCACAGTCCTCATAAATAACCTTACAGTCCTCATAACTAACCTCACAGTCCTCATAAATAACCTTACAGTCCTCATAACTAACCTCACAGTCCTCATAACTAACCTTACAGCCCTCATAACTAACCTTACAGTCCTTATAACTAACCTTACAGTCCTCATAACCTACCTCACAGTCCTCATAAATAACCTTACAGTCCTCATAACTAACCTCACAGTCCTCACACAGTCCTCATAAAGTCCTCATAACCTTACAGTCCTCATAAATAACTAACCTCATAAATAACTCCTCAGTCCTCATAACTGATAACCTCATAACTAACCTCACAGTTCTCATAAATAACAGTCCTCATAAGTCCTCAAAATAACCTCAGTCCTCACAGTCCTCATAAATAACCTTACAGTCCTCATAACTAACCTCACAGTCCTCATAAATAACCTTACAGTCCTCATAACTGACCTCACAGTCCTCATAAATAACCTCACAGTCCTCATAACTAACCTTACAGTCCTCATAAATAACTTTAGTCCTCATAAATAACCTTACAGTCCTCATAAATAACCTTACAGTTCTCATAACTAACCTCACAGTCCTCATAAATAACCTTACAGTCCTCATAACTAACATCCCAAACTGCCGCCCGAGTTTTTACTTCTACGATTAAAACTTCAACATCCACATTTGTATCAGACATCGTGTTGAGAGACTTTACAATTTTTATATACGATATGACGTTGCGGCAGATGAGCTATACCTATCGGGGTATAGAAATGCCATGCGCGTCTCCTCAGCAACCTAAGTAACTGTCAAAAGTGACGCCGGCGTCAGGTAGGTATCGGCGTTCCATGTGAATTCCAGAAGTAGTTGCTCTGAATTTTTTTTATGCGACTGAAAATGACGAAGCGTCCCGATACCTTGAGCAGCAAGTGTGCACCGGGTCTTAACCTGCGAGGAAAACCGAAATTAGCGCCTTTTGTGCTACACGTTCTTTGAAACATACATTAATAATACACTGTTTCGGATTCAACTTTAAAATGAATAATAATTTTAACGTATTAAGTAGGGCTTAAAGTTATTAACTGCTACGTTAGAATATGGAATTATTATTAAACATCACTTTAAACAAACATTAAAAATAGTTATTGTTTATTACATTTAAGCTGTTCTTTAAGGGTTTACCGGTAAATGTCTTTTTTTAATCATTATTGTTATTGTTATACAAAACACAAGAACTCAATATTTAAAAATAATTTAATATGGCTGTTAACCTTCAACGTATCACGAAATGCATGAGACGACTCTTAACTTACAGACGAAAATACCAGTAGAAAAGTTGAACAAATTTGAATTTGGGCCGTAAGTGTTATGGTGTAAAATAAAGTATTTCAGAGTTTCTCATGGAACATTTAAAAATCGTTTACAAGATTAAAGATCAGCTTAGAGTGCATTTATTCAACTTATAACGTTATATTTTAAAATAAAATACTGCAGTATATCTACCGTATGTAGAACAAGCGTTGGGATCTAGACAACTGTGACCTCAAGTTACAGTATTTGTATATGTCTGCAGAAACGTTTGAGTGACGTCATCACGTGTAGGTGTCTTGGAAGTGATAAATTCAATTTCCCACTTAAAGTTGTTAGTTGTACATTTGCTGAGCTGTTATCAGCACCCTACCAAGTGTTTAATGCTATTAAGCTTCCCTTTTAATGTGTTCTACTTCACTCCGTTCTCCCTGTTATTAGATTTATACCAAAAAGACTTGTGTGCTCAATATAAAATGAAAAAATTTTGTTCTAAAGTGTATATGTACTGTAAAAATACTATATATATATACAATTTTAAAAGTGCATATAAAGAGGTTTTTTAGGTGTTTTAATGTTCCCTATTTTGTAATAATTTAAATAACATTTAAAATTTTAATTATTATAGCATTAAGTAGTTCAGGGAATGTTAAAATTTGCCTTCTTTTATTTCCCTCGTTTTTTATACCTTTTTGTACAAAGTACATGTTAAATATTATAATAGTGAAATAACTGATATTAGTGAAATAACTCATGTACGTTTTCGTGAGACCATTGTGTTGATGGATGTTTGTTCGACTGTATGTATGTTTCCATCGACGAAGACTTAACTAATTTAAATTATGTGTAATTTGCCAAATATCAAGTAACTTTTTTTTGTCATTTTTGGTTTTTTAGTCCTTCTTAAAAAAGTCCCCTCATACATTAAAAATTCTGGTATTTTCAAAATAAGTTCTAAAAACATTCAGGAAATTTTGCTTATACGTATTCCTTTAATACCCGAGAAAAGTAAAAGCACAAAATACTAAGAAATGGGCATTTCAAAAAAAATCTGGTCTACCGAATTTTGCTCAAATTTACATAATGCCTATATGAATATTTATAACGCAAACCAGTAAAATTTGAAATAAAAGAAATGTACTGTTTTGGAAGTCAACTGTAAAACTAAAAAGAAACCCAAATCCGTCTGTGTTTAGAAATGAATAACCTGTCATTGTTTAATAAATTTTATTCTTTTTGTTTTCCGAAAATATTTATAGTTTAAGTTTGTCTTTTAATTATTTGGAAAAAATACATATTAAAACTGAAAAAGGTATATTAATATACTGCTTCTAATATAAATCATGTTAGAAGATTTAACATGAATGAACGTATTATTAGAAGATCGTATTTAAAATGTATAAATTTTGTTTACAGTGTAACCCCTTTTACATAACACAAAAATCAAAGCATACAAACCTTTGATAAAGACGTTGAGGCCAAACAAGTCAAAACAAGTAGAGACGTCCTCCACGAGGAGAGAGTCATGGTGGCCTCTAATGTCTGAAACCCAAAATAAATTGGTACTTAAACTACTTCTGATGCTGACAAACCTTGTGCATTTTTATACACAAATTTAACTATGGTTCTAAAGGGAAACAATAAAATAAATAAATATACACAACAAAATATATTAGGTCATTATACAATACATGACTATGTATTTTACTAAATATGTATGTTACTATATTACAGTAATATATTACTAAAATAAATAAGGTCTATTAGGTCATAAATTGATTATAATTATAACACTAGACTAGAGCATAAAATACACTACCATGAAATATGCACGGATCTTGATATCTATAACAAGTTTTAAGTGGTTGTGAAAAACGTTTTAAAATTTCATTGACATTTTAAAATATTAATTTATACCTACTTTAGCACTGACTACTAAGGTGAAATCAGATTTTCAACTAAAAATTGAGATAAAATGTAAGTTGTTTCATTAATAATTAAACAACGTGGACCAACATAAAGTTATTTCTCGTTAACTTTGATCCTTGTCTAACGTAACTGATGGTTTTATTGTTCGCGATATTTTGTACCGTTTTTTTAAATTAAATACTGCTAATCATTTTTTTTAAAGAGTAAGATATATAAAATTTACTTTTTTAATAAAGATATCAAAAGGAAACAACTTATGGAAAAGTACAGTGATAATAATTAAAATCAACAGTGATAAGAATTAACCAGCTACTAAGTTTAGAAAAATGTTATCAAGAAATAATACTCACTGAACATACTCTACTTATAAATGAGTAACACTACTTAACGTTAATTACTAAGTCTGTAAGCTAACCTGGGCCACTGAATTTGGTCATAATATCTGAGATGTTAGCACGGTAAAAAGGATTACTTTAATACCTTGTTAGTGAGATCACTGAAGGATTACGCATGCATTTACGCAGTAGCCCAGCTTCCTGCAGACTGACCCCAAGCCTCTTTGGCATAATGAATCACTTTGTGTACGAAATGCCCTTATCCCATTCAGCAGCTTCAGTTTTAAACCAAATTTAAATTTCAAATTTTGGATTCAAGTACCATTCAATTATCTCAATTTATAGTTTTGAAGTAAAATTGTTTTAACAAAGTTCAATTAAACTACAAAGGCAATGAATCCCTTAAGTACACATTTCATTAAATATTGTTTACTTTGACTTTAGCGATAAATGAACTACATACATTGTAATTACAATTACATGTTACAAATTATTTAAAAATGGCATTTCTTTGTGCTTTATTATAACAATATTTTTTACTCCACTTGTACTGTTAGTTAAAGAAATATTGATGCATCTCTTTATGTTTAGAATTATTTTAAATCGTAATTCAAATAAAATACCCCCAAAAATCATTTCTTAGTTTGTCTTTACTTAAACTTTTATTAAATTAAGGAAAACAAACATAAATTTAAAGCTTTTCATGCTAATGAAATATATATATAACATATATACATATATGTTTATCATATATATATTATTATTGTTATTATTATCTGCGTATAGACCCTGTTGGATCACGCAAAGCACTCCGACTCATGTCTTGTTCCTTCTAATCCTCCACACCTCCCTCATCCTGTCCCCATGGATCCTCTTCCGCTCCTCCGTCCATTGCTGCTCTCTTTGGGATTTCATTCTCTGGGACCTTCCAACCGAGCATCTTTTTCCTGTATGCGTGCCTATCTTCAACATCTGTTGAGTCTATTCCTGCGTCACGTAGGTCTATTCTGACTTGTGCGATCCACGACGTTGTTGATTTGACACCTTGTATATACTTAAGGATTCTGTTGGCAAGTCTCGTTGTTGGTATATATGTATATATATATGATATATATATATATAAACATGTCTGTGTGTGTATTCACAATTTTTTGTGTTGTTAAATTTATACAAATTTTATATTAACTTAAAAAAAATGTTAATTTATTATAACTATATAAATTGTTATTGTCCATTTCTCTTACCTATTTCTTTAGAAAGCCAATTCTGACCAGTGATTTGAGATTCAGGCCCATTCACGATTAATCCTGAAAACACAAAATACAACTTAAATTTGTTGCGCAGCTCATTTACCTTAAACTACATTTTTAAACAACAGCAAATATAGCTTAATTTATCATACGCAAGTAGAATTCTAGTAAAACATAACTGAAGTAAAGCGTATTGTAAACACGTTGAAGTCGACAATTTCAACTTAGCTTGTGTATTGTTTTGTTCAAAATAATTTGTATTGAAATAATCAAAACTTGCAATCATTGTCAGATAGTCCTAAAAGTTTATCGGGTAGATATTTCTGTAAAATAAAAAAAATCAGGCAAACAATTCTTTCTAGGAACTATTTGCCCTCAATAAAAAACTAATAAATCTAACTATCTCTAAAACTTAATCGACTAATAGTGTAACAATACCAGCAATAGCCTAATATTACTGGGTTGTCAGAGTCGCAACTTACTCAGATAATAAAATTTTACTTCACTACTTCTCTCCTTTACGGTTAAGACATAACACATTTGCTGTCATTAATTTAAACGAAACACTTTCGCCACAACTCTTAGCTTTTGTGAAAATGGACATTTTAAAACTTACTTTCATTATACACAAAGCGCAATGATTATAACACGTTAATTAGTAAGGCCGCATTTCTAATGGTAGCTGACAGCAATGTAGTCTTTGTTTGATAAGTAAAACTGTAAATTCTGCACCATGTAGTAATATTTATTACTGTTAACAGCCGTTATTTTAATTCTAGTTGCCTGCGGCAGTTATCACTTAATCACGTGACATATGTCACTATCTAATAAACTTTTGTTCAGTGTTTTGTTCTCTACTTTTAATACAACATGTATTACAGTTCTAGTAAAGCTCAGTGTAGACTTTTCAAAATTAAGAACACTTTATTGAAATGAGCAATTACAGATCAAAGTGTAAGCCTAATATCAAAATGATATTACAGATAGAAATGCAAAGTGCAAAATCTTTGGTTACATTTTAATAAATTAAAATATATTAATCTGTTTTTTTAGTTAGGACAGTTGTGAAGCAACTCACGAGTTTAGGATACGTAGGCTTCAGGAAAGTTCAATAATCGAAGGAATAATTCTGTATAATTGATTTTAAAAGAAGTAGACTGAAACTAAATAAAAAAATGTTAGGCATAATTCTTAATGAACTTAGTTGACCGTTAAAACCTAAATTTTTAATGTTAATTTCGTGTTTCAGATGGCTCTCTATCAACGTGCAATAAAGAACAAAAACTCTAAAAAGAAAGGAAGAGAAAGCCAAAGGAACAAGGTCTATTTACGTGTAATATTATTAGCAGCGCTGTCTATAGTTTGATAGTACTAATAACAAACTCAAATTTACTTCATTGTTGGATTCAAATAAAGATTTTATCACAACTTAATTTAATACTTATGATTTAAAAACTAATTGAGCCATTCTCCTCCAGTGACAATTGCGTTTGTATGACACGTGTTTATGTTGAAATAATAATGCAAATAAATGTATACATTATGTATATTTAGGCTATATCACTATGTAAAAATATATGTATACAAGTGCATTTGCGTAGTATAAATATTGTACAGTATATTCGAAGTAGGGTGCACTTCCTAAACTTAATAGGCTCAGGTTTTAGATCTATTAGGAAGATTACACTTAATCACGGTTGCAACTATAACGCAAATCAATATAAAATTTAAAAAGTGTTCATGTAGTTGAAACGAAAAAAGATTGTCTTTAATATAAATAGGTTTTCGAATCTATTGCGTTTTTTAGATAAACTTTTAAAAATATCTGTCCAAAAACACTTTAAAATGGAAGAGGAAATGCGACGCCATCATGCTGATCAATAACAGCAATTAATTTATCTTTCGCAGGACCCGGGACCATCAATAATCTCACACAATACGCCATTGTAATCTAGAACACAAGTCCAGCGCGACAGTAGCGTCCTGCAATGCGCACAAATAACGCACACAAAATGGTAAAATATTTCAAACAAAACAATTATTTTTTTCTATTTTGTAAATAAAAAAGTAAATGTTTGCTTATCTTAAATCTTTTTTCACATTATCTATTATTACTTTATAAGACAAGCAATTTATGCGTCTCTGATCTATACAAATTTTAGTTCTGAATTTTTTGTCTAAAACAAACGAAAATCAGTAATGAATTAATTTCATTCATACATCGAAAATCAAACTTGTGTAGTTGCAGAAAGTGTGAAAGTAGGAACAAAAATCGAAAAGAACTTGACTTGATCTTTTATCGATGGCTAGCCGATTTTTTTGTGAACTTCAACTTTGCTAACATTAATAATTATAAAAGGTAATATTATTTACTGTTTATTGTTTAAACTACAGTCAAATGTGTTTTAAATTTATAAAATTTTCAAGTAGAATTGGTTTTACTTGGAAGTAGATCAGACTAAACTCGTGAAGTCGGACGATTAAAGCAAATATTTTTACATCTGTCTACAATAGTTCATCAGTTTAATGTTACAATTTAAATTAATAAATAGTCTCTACAAATTCTCTAATAGTTCTAACAAATTCAACAAATAGTTAATGAAAAATGGTAATAATAATGCATAAAATATGACGTCTATATATTTATACAACCTTATAATATTAATAATAATTCATGTAAAATAATTCACCATATATGTTGAATTTATACCGTTACTTGAACGGTATGTTCAGGATACATTTCACCAAAAACTGGAAAATTCACTCGTACTAAATCAAAAATTTAATATACAATCAAGTTGTTAAACGAGCAAGTCAACGGCTAGACGAGCAAGTCAACGGCTATACGAGCAAGTCAACGGCTATACGAGCAAGTCAACGGCTATACGAGCAAGTCAACGGCTATACGAGCAAGTCAACGGCTATACGAGCAAGTCAACGGCTATACGAGCAAGTCAACGGCTATACGAGCAAGTCAACGGCTATACGAGCAAGTCAACGGCTTTCCAATCAATGTTTAAAAGCCACGACATCATCGCTTGCAATCTGCATGTCTTCTTTGACTTGATCAATACAATCGGATAACAAATGCAGTGATTTCGTGATTTTTACCAGTGTAAAGCAGATTCTTTATTAGTATCAGTTTTATGGATGTCTTATTTTATGTAAATAGAGACGTTTTTAAATTATCAATATTTGAAAGAGTTTGAAAATATAGTATTTTTTATAGAGACTTCTGGTCTAATAATGTTCCGAGTTCATTTCTATTTTCAACTTTCAACTGTTTTGATCTGCGAACAAGAGAAAATCTTTGCTCGGCATTAGGTCTAACTAGTTAGGTTAGGTTAGGTTAATAGACTGTAGGAAACGTTATCTTTGGAATTATTTCAAAACAAACAAATTGTGTATATCTTTACTGATCTTTTTAACATTGACTTTTATTGAGAATATTTATTTTTGTGTATTTTGTTCACAATAGGCCTATACAAAAAATGTTATTCTCTTTTAACGTTAATAATTAATTTAAGAATATTCATATTATTGTTGCATTATATAAACAGTTTTCATTAAAAGTGAGAATGAAATAATATACGGCGTTTGGAGAGAATATAAATCAACTCTCGCTTTCTAGCGTCAACCTAAAATCTTGATCCTTTGAAGCGTATGTCTTCGCTACAATGTCAAATCAAACTCTCAATGCTGACACCTTGTAAGTCAGAAACAGAAAACTGAAACTTACTTGCGTTCAGAAAAACCACAAGTCCCAAAAACAGAAATGGAAACACAAACAGGACCTGTGATAAGGCAATAAAAATGATCGAGCACGTATTGAGGGTCTGCAGGCGCCTTGTAAGTTGTACGGACCGTTGGAATGTAAAATTGAGTGTTTCATTCTTAAGAGTGTATCAAGAATGGATCGCGATAATTCCCGTCTGTGTTGCTGCGACACGTACTGGACCGCGTCAGTTCTTAAAGTAGAACTAAGTTTATGATACTTACCCACACAGCAAAATGTAGAGTGTAAAGAAAAACTTCTAAAGTTGTTGATGAATTTTTCAAAATCTTTAAGCCCAATAAAATACTTTTCCACAGCTTTATAAAACATACCAGCCGCCTCGGTGGTCTAGTGGATAGCGTACTAGGCTTTCACCCCAAGGATCCGGGTTCGATTCCTGGCGACGGCTTGGCATTTTCATACGCTATAAATCATCCCATCGTCTGCATTAGCCCAAGTGTGCACAATAGTCGGACGTTAAACACCAAAAAAAAATAATAATAATAATAATAAAAATAAATTCAAATTACAGAAGAGATGCTTGCAGATAGATCCGCAAAGAGTATAATCGAAGGTAAAATGAAGAGGTTCCAGGACAGGGTCAAGACCAAAATACCATATAGGATTTCTGAGGCAGAGAGGGCGGCAAGATCTGAAAGGATGAAGAAATACTGGGCGGACAGGAAAGCACGACACACTGAACATTGATTGATCAATCGTCCCCCAAAGTGGGTGAAACGTAGAAGAAGAAGAATAAAAATAAAACATCTGGGAGTCGGTAGTCATAAAATCGAGAGAGTTGACCACTTCAAATATCTGGGTGAATGGATCAGCTGGAACGCCTTAGAAAAGAGAGCATTGGAATCCAGGATGTGTAAAATGGAATTGGCGTTTCAATTAACCAAAGAGGTGTATAACAAAAAATCGTTATCCTGGAATTCCAAACTTAAGCATTATAAAACTGTGATCAAACCAGAGGCTTTATATGCATCTGAAACTCTTACACTCAATAATAAGGGATTACTGGACAACCTGGAGAAGAAGGAAAGAAAGTTAATAAAGAAGACATTGGACCAAAACTTTAGAAATAATGAAGTAAAGTTGATTTCTAATAAAAACCTGTATCTCAAAATTGAGAGACTCTCAGATAGCATGAGGAAAAGACGACTTAGTTTTTATGGCCATATTAGTAGGATGAACAGCAGTAGACTTACTAGGCGGATCTTTGCTTTCTTCAGAGATCGGAAAACGAAGAGTAATTGGTTCAGGCGGGTCCAGGAAGACTTAACTGAGCTGGCGATATCAGATGAGATGATTGACGATGTACTTAAACTGCGAAAACTTTTACATAATGAAAACCTAAGGTTCCAAGAAAAACCAACATCTAAAAGGAGCGGGGCAGTCTCGGATGAATGAAGGAAGGAAGGCAGCCTCGGATAGAATGAAGCAGTATTGGATACAGCGGAGGGCAGCTAACGCACATCAAAGTAATTGATTTGGCGTACCCCAAAGTGGGTGATCCGGATGAAAGAAGAAAAATAAAACAAACCATAGTGTGAAATAATTACTGGTGAACACGTGTCAGTTACAAGTTTGCTTTCATTGCTAGAATAGTGTTAGTAAACAGTGTGTTTTACTTGTGAACAAGTAGACCATTTGAAAACACAAGATTATGTTATTACAAGTTTAGCCGACATTTCAAACTTTCACTTCGGTAAATCAGTCTTCCGCTGCATATTTTTTTTTATTTTATTGGAGTTTTGTAGCGTCAACACAAGCCTTCTGAAACTCCGCTAATAACAGGCCTGGCATACTTAGGGTATTTATATAGTTACTTAAGATCGTGTTGGACATATTGACTCACTTCCGGTGAGATTAATGTTAATAACAGCTAAAGATTAATCCTCTTTTTGTTGAGGTGAAAAAATTCAGTTTGATATTCCATTTTAAAGATCTTCTATGTGAAAATAAGATCCGCTTATGTGTGTGTGTGTGTGTGTGTGTGTGTGTGTGTGTGTGTGTGTTTTTTAACGATAGAAAACAAAACGTACATACAAAATTTAAAAGTATGAAAAACTAACCATATTCACACATTTAAAATAAGAGATAAACATTCAAAATAAAATATAAAACAATTGTGTCTTAAGAAATATAAGAGTAATCCGTATTGTTTCTTAAAGGAAAATATTCAATATGGCCGAAAAGGTCCACAGAATTCTAAATAACTCGCCTGTTCTATTAGCACACTGACTGAGTTCGTACAAATTGTGAAATCATTGCAGTCCGAGTACATAACCAATCAAATACCATTAGAATGGGACCCATCATTGTAAGCACAGACAATCTACAGTTAATTTTGTATCAATCCTACCTTTAGAACAGGATTTGAAGGAGCGTTAAATTTGTCTGTGTGTGTGTGTGTGTGAGTGAGTGTGAGTGCATATGTATATACGTAATTATATATATATATATAATTATATTATATATATATATATATATATATATATATATATATATATCACGGTATAACGCGTGATATCTACAATAAGAGATGTATGTCGACGCACACAAAAATCAGACACTACAACACAGTCATAAAACCGGAGGTATTATATGCAAGCGAGACGCTAGCACTCCACACAAAAGCTACCATGGAGGGTATTTTGAAGGAAGAACGTAAAATATTGAAGAAGATCCTTGGCCCAAGATTAACAGAAGATGGATACAGGTTGCACTCCCGGAAGACCACAGAGAAGATATCGAACCTGGCAGCAGATATCAGAAGAAGGAGGCTTCGGTTCTATGGACACATCAGTAGACTCCCAACAACGAGACTTGCCAACAGAATCCTTAAGTATATACAAGGTGTCAAATCAACAACGTCGTGGATCGCACAAGTCAGAATAGACCTACATGACGCAGGAATAGACTCAGCAGATGTTGAAGACAGGCGCGCATACAGGAGAAAGATGCTCGGTTGGAAGGTCCCAGAGAATGAAATCCCAAAGAGAGCAGGGGTAAAATGGACGGAGGAGCGGAAGAGGATCCATGGGGACAGGATGAGGGAGGTGTGGAGGATTAGAAGGAACAAGACATGAGTCGGAGTGCTTTGCGTGATCCAACAGGGTCTATGCGCAAATAATAATAATATATATATATATATATATATATATATATATATATATATATGTGTGTGTGTGTGTGTGTGTGTGTATAAATATAAATTATATAAATTCATTTAGACTCAAAAAGTGATCTGGTTTTTATTTCTAGGTCCTAGATCTGACTCTTAGCATGATGTTAGCTAATAATTCATTTTTCGTTGAAAATTCCCTAAAACGTGTAACTGCATTTAGATTTGTTTAAATTTCTTAGCCTATAAAATTATATACTCCCAAACAATATTATTAGAAAAAACTTATAATAATATTCCATTAGGAAGATATTAAGGAATCAAAGCAAAAATTAAACCAAAAATGTCTAGAATTTTCTGGAACTAAAATTTTAATTTGAAATACTTGTCAATCAAAAAACTGAAATTTGAAAAGCATATGTTACAATTTATCTGCACCGAAAAGATAATATTTTGAGCAATGGTTTTACTTTGTTATGTTTTGTTCAGGCTCACTGAACACCGCAGGTTTACAGCGACTGGCGTAATGACCGACTAAAAACTTCCAATTGTTCAACCGCAAGGAACAACTCTCTAAGTGTTTAAATATAAAAAGGTAAACGAATGGCGGAACATAAATTGAAAACTTACTCCAGATTTCAGTCAAGTGGTACGGCAGTTAAAATTAATAGCAATCAATACAGGCAGTTGTGTGAAAGGAATTATTGGACAGGAGAATAATTAATTAATTGTTCACAACTCCATGAATTACAGCGTCCATTATAAACACTCCATAACATATGCCCCGTTAAAGCTATCATACTTATATTTATATACAGCTATTGCTAATGAAACGTAAATGCTTTAATAAATATGTTTTTATTTGTTTATTAATATTTATTTTTCATTTCGTTCAATAATTGCCAGCCTACTTGCCTTTATTTCTAACAATAGTTTTAAAGTTCATGGCGACAACTTCTGCACACATAGAGCCGTTGATAAAGTCTATATTTTTAAAAAAGATTTGTTTTTGTTAGATATGTTAAAAACAAATATTAGCATGATTAATAAAAAAATCATTTGTGCGTCTTGTCTCTTTGTGTATACATTAGCCATTTTGTGTATATATATTAGCAAGTTTGTTTATGTACAATTCTGAAGTTTATAAATTAGAGAACATGTTTAAAATAAAATATTGATTTATTTATGTATCTGTGTGTATATACATGAAAGCTTGTTTGCTGCATTTTTGTGAGTGTGTATGTACACAAAACGGCTTCTAAGAGGATGAAGTAGAATTGGTAAAAGTATGGATGTTCAGTGATGTTTTGAGTAATATATAACAAGTAGAGTGAAAAGTATGGATTCAAATTGTTTATGAGCAGTTATGTGATTCTTTTTTGAATGTTTTGCGTGAAAAAACGTAAAATAGTGCAAACATAATTGTGTGGGCAAAGTTTTTCATGTTAAAAGTAAGACAGAGATAAGGCGAGGGTGTACTTGCCAATGGTTAGCCACTTATCTATTAACTCAGTTCACAAGTAACCGGCATCCAGTGTGGTTAGTGATATAAACGTGTCCATGCATTAACGATGCCTTTGCATCACAACCCAAGGAGCCGCCTCGGTGGTCTAGTGCAGGGGTCTCCAAACTTTCCAGCCTTAGGGCCATACTGATTACTCCAGTAAGTTCCGAGGGCCAAAACCATATTATCATTGTTGCCGGTGGTGGTAAAAAGTGAAATAGTTCACTGATGAAAAAAAAGTCCGAAAAATTACGCAACGTTTAAAAAAGGCTGCAAATCGGATTGAAGTCCGCAAAACGGCAACACTGCATATTATTAATTTTCCTGTCATTATCTGTAATTTCTAGATTAGTCGTAGAGTACGAGCCATGAGGAGTAACGTGACACGACATCTGGTGGACACAAGCGGAAATAGGTAGTACCTTCTATCGCTAACAGATGGCGCTAATAGCACGTACAGAATAATCTCGTTCGTTCGAGAAAGTTCTGGTGTCTTCCTATGACACTGTTGTGAAATAAAATAGTGCTTACCTCCTTAAAAACGGCTATCCGCGGGCCGGACAAAATCTGTCCGCGGGCCGGATGTGGCCCTCGGGCCGTAGTTTGGAGAACGCTGGTCTAGTGGATAGTGTACTAGGCTTTCACCTTGAGGACCCGGGTTCGATTCCCGGCGAGGGCTTGGCATTTTCATACGCTATAAATCATCCCCACCGTCTGCATTAGCCCAAGTGTGCACAATAGTCGGACGTTAAACTCAAAAAAAAAAAAATGCATCACAACCCCGCCTTCAAGACTACTTCGCCTTCAAATAGCAACATCCGACGGATTAACGCCGTGTTGTACAGTCCACTCAAAGTTACATTACCGGTGAGATTGGACTTCGTTCATTTTGTTTTGCAATCCGTCACTCCAATAATAATAATTATACAGAATCAAAACTATCGAAGTTTTTTTTATTTTAAGACAAGATTCATTAGCTTTATTTATAAAAAAGTTTTTTTTAATTTGTTTATCTGCTTCCTACTTTCATTATTTCTTTTAAGACATTAGAATTTTCCTTATGTTTGTATTCATTAACTATATAACTGTGCCCTGCGGCTGCAGAATCGCTGTCTCACAGTAACATTCTAACAAAAAGTTAAATCTTATCCATGTCTACTGTGAACCGAGATTTCTTAAATTCGAACATATTAAAATATTTTTTTAATTCTACCTAAACAATGCTTTCAATGATTGTTAATAAAACACATTTTATTTTACAATTTTCTTATTTACCTACACAAGTACGTCGTACTTCTCTTTGAATTTTCAATTTCGTGTATTTTAGGAAACGACTAATTATCTATCCCCTTCTTAAGTCATTAGGGGTGGTTTATAAAAAAATATGTATTGTTATTTTTAGCAATAAAATAAGGTAAAGTTAAGATAAGGTTTTTAAATAAGATAAACAGATAAAATCCAAATTGGAAATGCTTCCAAAATAATTATAAAATATGTTAAGAAGTTAGTCACTTAAAATTTGCAACCTTTACAATATACATTTTTTATGATTTATCATATTTTCGAACAACACTATGAACAAACGCATAAAAGAAAGTTTCATAAATTTTGAAATTTTACTCTTATTTGAAGTTTTTCATTTAAAGATTCAAAATAGTAAATATAAAACTGTATGTATTTAATTTCATACTCAAGCAGCTTTTGGTTGAAAACTTGCATTTAGATATTTTTTTTGGTGTTTAACATCCGATTATTGTGCACACTGGGGCTAATGCAGATGATGGGATGATTTATAGCGTATGAATATGCCAAGCCCTGGCCGGGAATCGAACCCGGGTCCTCGGGGTGAAAGCCTAGTTAGATGGATAGAATTATATAGTTAAGCATACTTTTTTAATTTTAATATATAAATACATTTTTTTAAATCAGAGGCCGCCATCTTGAATCAGAATCAAATGGGGGAAATGTTACACATACGTCATATAGGCTTTATACGAGGTACCTTCGTACAAAAGGTCGTTTAATACGTTTGGCTACAACACTCGTTACACTAAAGTACAGACCGTCATCTTGAATGGGGGGGGGAAATGTTACATACACGTTGTTCGTGCACTATGCAAGGTACCTCCTTACCAAATTCTAAAACAATCGGTCAATGTGTTTAACCAAAACTTCGTAACAGACGCACAAACTAAACGCCGAACGATCGAGTAGTAACAGAGACATCGTTTTTCTTGGTCAATTAAAATAATTAACATAAAATACTTGAAACTCATTGCTTAAAATGGTTGCAGAATCACAAAATCAATAATCAAAACTTTAAAAAAATA
>CM040184.1:19214963-19229963 GCA_022606455.1 Callitettix versicolor | reverse complement strand
ATCGGTTTTATTATTATAAATAATAATTTATTAGTTAAAATTTTAAATGTAGTAAATGCACGCATGTAATGTGAATCACAAGAAAACCTTATCACTTCTAAGATGATTCAAACAATTTTTAAATAGTTTTTTTCAAAATTTAAAAATATATCGTCTTAAATCCTTATGTAAGAATCGAATATGCGAAACAAAACATTACAAAACCACACTGATTGCCGTTTTGTGAACGTTTGTGTTTCACTTAAATGAAGAACATATTGTATAAAGAAGTATTTCATTTTTTCAGACAGAACATGTTTTAACATTTTTAAGTACATTATGAAAACCAATGATTCTTACTAAGGTTTGACATATACAAATTGTGGAATTATTTATAAAAAAATGTCAGTCGATAAAATAGTTATACAGCAGAAATAATCTTGGATCAATCAGAGATAGGCTATGTGACATAGGTTTTAAATGATTTATAGCAGAGTTATTGAATTATTCATAGTCATTATTAAAAGTTAGATTGTAAGTCTACTTGCTAACAACTAACGACGAAAAGTAAACTTTAAAATACATAAATTTCACTCCTTATACGTCCTTCCCTGTAAAACA
Organism: Callitettix versicolor; assembly: GCA_022606455.1. NCBI lineage: Eukaryota > Metazoa > Arthropoda > Insecta > Hemiptera > Cercopidae > Callitettix > Callitettix versicolor. The sequence continues at coordinate 19,229,363 of CM040184.1, read as the reverse complement.
TAAAACCGATGTACAAACCGTTTGAACAAAAACCGTGTTTGACTTAATAGTGTAGAAATAGTTATAATTTCAATATGAAATGTCTTATATAATATCACATTACATATATTTTATGAACAACTAGACAATATTCAGTTTTTGTGAGAAATAATAGAAATTATAATATTTAAAAACGTTTTGTGCTTTTCATACAAGTAATGCAACATTACATGAAACAGGTCCGTTGTATAATTTCTTAAAATAATCCAACGAATTCAAGGTTGTGATTTCGGCGAAATTATTCAGTAAGTAATGCAACATTACATGAAACAGGTCCGTTGTATAATTTCTTAAAATAATCCAACGAATTCAAGGTTGTGATTTCGCCGAAATTATTCAGTAAGTAATGCAACATTACATGAAACAGGTCCGTTGTATAATTTCTTAAAATAATCCAACGAAGTCAAGGTTGTGATTTCGCCGAAATTATTCAATAAGTAATGCAACATTACATGAAACAGGTCCGTTGTATAATTTCTTAAAATAATCCAACGAATTCAAGGTTGTGATTTCGGCGAAATTATTCAGTAAGTAATGCAACATTACATGAAACAGGTCCGTTGTATAATTTCTTAAAATAATCCAACGAAGTCAATGTTGTGATTTCGGCGAAATTATTCAATAAGTAATGCAACATTACATGAAACAGGTCCGTTGTATAATTTCTTAAAATAATCCAACGAATTCAAGGTTGTGATTTCGGCGAAATTATTCAGTAAGTAATGCAACATTACATGAAACAGGTCCGTTGTATAATTTCTTAAAATAATCCAACGAAGTCAATGTTGTGATTTCGCCGAAATTATTCAATAAGTAATGCAACATTACATGAAACAGGTCCGTTGTATAATTTCTTAAAATAATCCAACGAATTCAAGGTTGTGATTTCGGCGAAATTATTCAGTAAGTAATGCAACATTACATGAAACAGGTCCGTTGTATAATTTCTTAAAATAATCCAACGAAGTCAATGTTGTGATTTCGGCGAAATTAATCAATAAGTAATGCAACATTACATGAAACAGGTCCGTTGTATAATTTCTTAAAATAATCCAACGAAGTCAAGGTTGTGATTTCGGCGAAATTATTCAATAAGTACCCAATGGATGTCGAAAATAAACTTGTGATATTAAACGCGTTTAATACTAAACTGTTGGTCATTGAATTGATTCCCATATTGTAAATCTTAAAACCATTTTCCTCCATTAATTGTCAACTTTGTATATTAAAGCTGTGCCCAATATTCATCCAAATGGGTTTTTTTTGTATTTTTATTCGTTGTCAATTTTTTTTTTAATTTTTTTTTCAAGAACTTTTTTTTATTTTATTTTATATTAATTACAACTGAGGCGTGCCCCATCTAGTAATTTTTCTTTATCATTGTGTTCACTGTGTGCTGGGGTGCAGTCCGACGGCTGGTCCCAATGTGTTTACGGCCTGGAGAGGTCAATTGGCTTGGTCCTCTTCAGCCTTCTTGTGATGTCACTGCGGCATAGTAGGTGGACAATCTCTGTAGTATTATGCTGTTCTAACCTGCAATAATGCTTAACCGAGAGCTTTTTAATAACTTCCTGAACAGATTCAACACCTAGGTCCTTATGTATGTTTTCATTTCTCACATACCAAGGGGCGTTGACAATCGTTCTCAATACTTTATTTTGAAAAACTTGAATAATTTTACTATTGCTTTTTCTTGTACATCCCCAGAGTGGTGCACCATAGGTCCATATTGGTCTTAGAACTTGTTTGTATAGCAGTATCTTGTTGTCTATCGAAAGTTCTAAATTTCTTCCAATAAGCCAAAACATTTTATTGAATTTTGAGCTGTTGCTCCTCTTTTTTCTTTTTTACATGCACCTTCCATCGGAGCTTTGCATCTAGTGTCATTCCTAGATATTTAGCACTGTTTACATATGTTATACTCCTTTCGTTTAATATTATTGGTAATGGTTCATATTTCCTATTCGTAAAATTAATGTGTACAGTTTTTGCTTCATTAAGCTTTACTCTCCATTTTTTTGTCCATTGACTTACTGCGTTGGTGGCATTCTGTAATTTCTCTGTGACTTCTAAAATATTTTCCCCAACTGTTAAAATTGTTGTGTCATCTGCAAACGTTGCTACTGTGGAGTTCCCAGTAACTGGTATGTCTCTAGTGTACAGAAGGTACAGTACAGGGCCAAGAACACTTCCCTGCATTAATTGTTTTAATTTGTGAGTATTCGAGTTCGTATCTAACCCGAAAATGTCTCTCACAAAGGTATGACTTTAAAATTCTGAAGAATTGCTCTGGTAAGTCCCGTTGTAGTTTATGTTCCAGCCCACAGTGCCAGACTCCATCAAACGCCTGCGCCACGTCAAGAAATATACCTGAGCAGATTTGCTTCCTCTCCATAGCTTCCTCTATTATATCCACCACTCTATGAACTTGTTCAATTGTAGAATGTTTTGCCCGAAAACCGAACTGATGTGCAGGTATGAGCTCCCTATCTTCTATAATAACCTTCAGTCTTTTTAAAAGGAGTTTCTCAAAGAGCTTAGATAGTATTGGCAATAATGAAATTGGTCGGTATGAGGTTACGTCATGTAGTGGTTTACCCGGCTTAGGTAACATACTTACTTCTGCTACTTTCCATTGATTCGGAACATACCGTAACCTGAATGCTGCATTGATAATGTTCAAGAACTTTGATTTTATTTTTAAACGTACGGAATATTACAACAAAAAAACCATGTCGGTACGTTGGACACAGTTTTAAGTACGATATAAAAATGCAACAACAAAACATGGAGAAAAAATTGGTTTCATGTATAACGTTAGTATTACGGGATACCTGTCCAATCGCCGGCAAGTACGTCCCCGACTACCGTGCAACATTACTTCGTGGTTTGAATTCGAAAGATATAAAAATAATCTGCATGGGTCAGCAGTTGTGTGTAAAGAGGCTTTGATGAAATGACTGGAGGAAGCTCATGAATAAAGTATTCGAGGTGTAAGCTACAGTTAGTACCTGGGACCTCTCACTAAACCTGACACTGGACACTAGACAGTTAGCGGTTCTGGAATGGTTTCAGGTGCAAATAGTGTCACTTGTATTCCGGATGTAAAACAAACAATATTAATTCCTTAACTCTGAAGGTTTTGTCCTATGAACAAGTCTATATAAAATATTACTTTAAAAATATGTAATACACTATTCAAATATCATCAAACACATTTTTATAGATCATTTATAAAACAAATCAGCCGCAGTTTATCCAGTAAATATATTTCAAAGATAAATAAATCTATTTTAAATAAATGGAATAAACATTTGTGAACAACTGAAGGTTGAAGTTACGTGCACTTTAACTTCCGGTCAAAATAAAGCGACTTCAGTATGGCTGTGATTTTATTTGTTGATTTTTTTAATAATTTGCTACACTGACTTCGATTACTAATGTTATCTTTTATATAAGACTAAAATTTTATAGAATAACAACACATTAAGAGAAAATAGTTTTTTATATTTCGAATTTTAACTATAACCTGAGCTGGAGAACTTATTTACTATGCCTGAATTTCGGATATTTTGCAATACTTGGGTACAAATCAATCGTTTTAAAAATTATTCTTATAAGTATTTATGCGTGAATTAAATCTACATCCAAAATATTTTCTAAATCAGCCAATTAAAAAAACTTTATTCAATATACACGCGTGCGCAAAAGCAACGACACTGAATAAAACAAACAATTTGTGTGTGTTTGTGAAATGTTTAAATATTGTAAGGTGTTACAAATAAGTGAGTCACTCCAAGTCAAATAAAGTTCACTTTTAAAATATTGCAACAATTGGCTAGTTTTCTTTGATTCAAAGTAACTGCACACAATAAACATAAAAATCATAAAACCATTTCCACTAAGCATAAAATGCACGGACTGTTTCGCTTCTTGGTTGTTTTTAAGAAATATTGCTAAAGTATATTCACTACAAAGATTGTTTTATTTTACAAAAAGGAATTCTGTCTTAGAAACAAGGCACTTCAGAGCAACTTATCGTTTTGGTCAAATTATCTCTGATTTCCTTTTTGATGATCGATGCTTGTGTATCTGTGAACTTACACTCCTAAAGTTATATTTTATACTTGCTAACGGAATTAACTTGTGTAAATTATTTATAAAGCCAGAACAGTTAACGAGGCGAGCAGGCCTGAATACAAAGTCACAACATTTTATTCCAAACACGCGTCTTTGGTTTAATCAGCAACGGTTAATTACGTAGTCTTCTGCCGCTTTCAGATGCTCTTCCTGTCAGCTGACTCTATTGCTTCAGGAAATTAGCGACTTTTTAATTATAATTCAATGAAAATTTACTTACTGTTTAAAACAAATAATTCTTCTTTACAAAAATTTATTCTGCCTTTAATCATCTTTCCGTTTGTGAAGTAGGCCTAACTGTCGGGTTCACTTTGCCATTTCACATTTTTTATAAGCAAACTGTCTTTTGTTACAAACTTTGTAAATATAATTGAATTTGATTTTTTATGTAAAATCACCGTAAATACAATACAACCTGTTCGGCCAGCGTCAGACATTACTCTTAGAGTTTGATCACTGCAGATATGTTACTTGCCGCACTAAGTTGTTTAAAGAGTTCAAAATAATTATTGACTTTCGACGAGGAAGATCGAGTTTACATCATATTTGAAAAAAATATTTTATAATATTATTTTTCAACATGTTTTCGAAACATTACAGTATTTCATTTAAACATTATGTTAGTCTGTTATAATATGTCTAATCCATATTAAATATCATAAAAAAGTTAATTTTAAATAAAAAAAATTAAATTAACAAATATTAAAATGTTAAAACGCTGTTATCGTTTTAACGACGTAATTTTAAGTAATTTTGTGTAGTCTTTTATAAAGGATAAAACATCTTTTAAGATTTATACTTTAATGTCAAAACGCAATTTGAGGTTAAGTGGAAGAGGGTACCTGATGGTTTTAACTTCGCCCAAAATAAAGGCTTTAATTCAATGTTTAATCTGCAATATTTTAGAGTTCCCACAGAAAATATTGAGAAATAAATAAAATATATTATTTATGTCACCAGGGACTATATGACAACGATTTTTAATACAAATTTTCCTCAAAATTTTGTAATTATAAATTAATAATACCTATTTATAAACATACGAAATTGCGAAAAACTTAATAACAAATTAACTGAAGAATGTTATAGATGAAACAATTTTCTGATAAAATCCTATAGACAGAATTCGACAATATAGATATCAACGAGTACATTATAAAATATTCACTTGGCTGGTAAAGAAGATTTAAAAGAAGAGATAAAACTTGTAAGAAGTATTATTGAAATAAGTACAATGAAAGATTTGTAGAGGATAGAAGTAATAAGTATCTTAAATAACATTTCATCAATAACATTGGATAAAGAAACTGAGCCCATGAAATAGACTGTAAAATTATTATCAGAGAAAAATACATAAAGTTAGAGTACAAGAAAAAAAGTCTTTTTACACCGTTATTGTTTTATGAGGTAAAATATAGCAAACTAGATACAATGAAAAGAGGATATTATTATTGAATTATTCTGAAAAAGTAACATCTTTGAGAGAATACGTAAATAGGAATAATAAAAGACAAAATAAAAAGTCTTAAAATTATTTTGTTAAGAAAAGCTTTATACGAATATTGAACGACTTTAGTTATCCAAAAACTTAAGAAAAATAACTGCCTAAGTCTACACCAATAACAATAATATAGAAGATGTAACTTTTGCAATATTGAAACTTTTTTAAATTCAAGTTACTGAAATAATTTAAAAATCAATATTTTTTAAGGTGCAAAACACCTCGTATAATTACATAATTTAATTAGTAAAATAATCATATACAGTAGCAAAGATAACTTGTATTACCTACTGTAACAAGACATTTAGTCTGGGCTCAGACGTTTTATAAAAATGATTATTTACAGCACTTAGTCCGATTCTAGTGGAAAGACTATATAAACACTATTAAATTATAAATATTATTCTATAGTCTCATTTCTTTTGCATGACGTTTCCTCTATACACAAACTTCACAAGAAATTTGTTCAATACTAAAAGTACCAAGCAAACTTAACACATTGCTCCTTCCTTATCCTTCTCGTTCATTTTACATTTTAGTCGAGTTTTAAAGGGCTACAGATATCAAGCGCTGCTAACATTTTATTCGCCCCACGGGATCCGTAAAATAAATAACACTGAAACCCCAAAATGAATTTTTATTCACCATCAACCTTCACTAGATAATTTATGATTTAAAGGCAAAGAGATAAGGCATTTATTACTTTCTCAAGTGCGTTTTTTACTATAGTATTGTTACAGATTTGATAAATATATTTCAAAACATTTTATATAAAAATGTTAAAATTCTTTTCTGTAATTATATTTTAATGTGTAAATTAAATAAAAACTGTTTATTTTTTCAAAATTGTTTACTTAAATGCAACAAATTATTACAAAATCAAATATATTTTTACACAATACAGTTCGAAATTTGTAACGTAAAACGCTATTTAATTTTTATAACGTCAAATTTTATGTTATTATAATAATAAACGATACGTATTAAAAGTAATTAAATTACCTTAATTAGCTATTATTATTGAAATTGTTTTATTTCACAACTTCAAGAATGCGAACAAACGGTACACTAAAACAAACGCAGAAGAAATCCAATTAAAATAGAATTTATATATTACTGTAAATATTTATTCTCTAGATATTAGATATTAATAAATTAAATTTGTGTGCGCGCGCGCGCGTGTGTGTGTGCGTGTGATATATATACACACATATATATATATATATATATATATATATATATATATCTTATGCGTTTGAAGGAAGAACGCAAAATCTTGAGGAAGATCCTTGGTCCGAGATTAACAGAAGATGGATACAGGTTGCACTCCCGGAAGACCACAGAGAAGATATCGAACCTGGCAGCAGATATCAGAAGAAGGAGGCTTCGGTTCTATGGACACATCAGTAGACTCCCAACAACGAGACTTGCCAACAGAATCCTTAAGTATATACAAGGTGTCAAATCAACATCGTGGATCGCACAAGTCAGAATAGACCTACATAACGCAGGAATACACTCAACAGACGTTGAAGACAGGCGCGAATACAGGAGAAAGATGCTCGGTTGGAAGGTCCCAGAGAATGAAATCCCAAAGAGAGCAGGGGTAAATGGACGGAGGAGCGGAAGAGGATCCATGGGGACAGGATAAGGGAGGTGTGGAGGATTAGAAGGAACAAGATATGAGTCGGAGTGCTTTGCGTGATCCAACAGGGTCTATGCGCAAATAATAATAATTATTATATATATATATATATATATATATATATATATAGAGAGAGAGAGAGAGAGAGAGAGAGAGAGAGAGAGAGAGAGAGAGAGAGAGAGAGAGAGAGAGAGAGAGAGAGAGAGAGAGAGAGAGTCATGTAGATATACGGAAGAAAGTTGGACAATACGTCGAAGCCGGGTTTTTAAAAGTCTAACTAAACTTTATATGTAGTAAATTTTAAAACGGTAGTTACTATCAAAACTCATTACAAAATTACCCTCTAAAAGAAAGATAGGTCATAAGTGTTAAATCGTGCCTACCAAATGATTTTTCCATTATTATAACAGTACTACAGAAACAATTAACTGGAAATCTGATACTTTTACGTGATATAAAATCTTCATATTTTATAAAACCATTTTAAAAAAGTAATAACAATTTAGTTCTGAAAAATGTATGATAAAAAAATTATTATAAATTTTTAAATCAAATATTTTATTGCACAGGTTTATTGCTTATCACTTTCAATCAATGAAAAACTGTTTTTTTAACTATACAAATCATTAGTTTTCCTTATTTTCTTATGAAATAATATACAACAAAGTGATAATACGTTACACAACCTCACAACAATGTAAGAATAATATAAAACATAAAAATTATAACACACTATAATGTTTGAAGATGACGTACTGCAACTAGAAATACGGTTTATATGGTGTGTGTGTGTGTGAGAGAGAGAGAGAGAGAGAGAGAGAGAGAATTTATTTTATAAGGCACTGAATAAAATTGTACTTTTAGTCTATTTATTTTTTTATTAATTTTTAGGAATGTTTACGTAATTACTGTACTTACAATTTATTACTTTTTAGTTGTAATATTTAATACACCCAGCCACTAGCGCGAGAACACACACACACAGACACACACACACACACACACACACACACACACACACACACACACACACACACACACACACACACACACACACACACACACACACACACACTTCTTATTATTATTATTATCATTATCATTAACATTATCGTCACCGTCTCCGTCACCGTCATTACCATTACCGTTACCGTTACCGTTGCCGTTGCCTTTGCCGTTGCCTTTACCGTTGCCGTTGCCGTTGCCGTTGCCGTTGCCGTTGCCGTTGTCGATACCGTTGCCTTTACCGTTGCCGTTGCCTTTACCGTTGCCGTTGCCGTTGCCTTTACCGTTACCGTTGCCGTTGCCGTTGCCGTTACCGTTGCCGTTGCCTTTACCGTTGCCGTTGCCGTTGCCGTTACCGTTGCCGTTGCCGTTGCCGTTGCCTTTACCGTTACCGTTGCCGTTGCCGTTGCCGTTGCCTTTACCGTTGCCGTTGCCGTTGCCGTTGCCTTTACCGTTACCGTTGCCGTTGCCGTTGCCGTTGCCGTTGCCGTTGCCGTTACCGTTGCCGTTGCCGTTGCCGTTGCCGTTGCCGTTGCCGTTGCCGTTGCCTTTACCGTTGCCGTTGCCGTTGCCGTTGCCGTTGCCGTTGCCTTTGCCGTTGCCGTTGCCGTTACCGTTGCCGTTGCCGTTGCCTTTACCGTTACCGTTGCCGTTACCGTTGTTGTTGTTGTTGTTTTTAAAGTCAAGAAAACCTTTATGATACTTTAAAACTCTATTTGATCGTATTATTAAAATACTTCAACAAATAGAAACCATTTTCATATACCGTAAAGAATCTAGGAAAAAATAACTCTTCACATTTTCCGATATTTGTTTACTTTAACTCCACTAATTGCTTTTGACATAATTTATCAAATATATGATGTCGTTGAGTAGTTAGTTAGAGTGATAAATAAGGCTTATCAAGTTCCTTTTCCCTTTTACAGCTTCAAGACATGTCGAGTAGCACAAAGAAATAAAATATCCTATAAAATAGAGCAATAAATTTAGAGAGTAGAGATTATGAAAGAGACAAGGGAAATGTAACTCTGTACAGTTGGTACTCTTGTATACTTTATGACTATAATAAGAAAATGCTTTTCCTTTCTTTCCATTCGCCTGCCCATAACTCTTGCTGTTTTATCTGCGTCCTCGTACAATGTCTTGCAGGTAAAAAATTGTGCAATACAATATGACACATTTTATTAAAACATTCGTTACGCTTTTAGTTGCGAATTTCCCCTTTAAGAAAATTGTAATAAAGAAAATATACAAAATACTGGATAGACTATTCTAAGCTCGAATAAGATAGGAAAAATTGTCACTGTCAGGAATAAAATGTTGTCGATATAGGCCTAATGCATGTTGACCTATATCGCGGTCATCGCGGTCTTAAATATAACTGATCGATAAAAGCGCTGCAAATTGTGCCAAGTTAGGAAATACAAACAGTGCAAATGTATTACTTCGGCATCCTTTGGTAGAATCGTTATACCGGATATGTCTGCAAACAGGCAATACATCTGTTCCAAAGTATTTCTAGCTCCATATAGTACACCTGGATCTTCCGTTAATAACAGAAGTTAAGATACGATATTGAGAAAAGAATTTTATCAGGATATAAAACCTATTATGCTAATCGTAGACGAATCAGGTCTCGCTTGCTGACAAAAAAAGTTTCAGATCAATAAAACACTGTAAGCCGTGTTGTTACGCCTACATGCAGTAGAAAAGTATTCAAACGGAGAGTCGTTAGATATAGTTAAGAATGGAGAGAAAATATACAGAATAAAAATAAACCAAAAAACATAACGTCAGCTGTAGAATTAAACATAGAAGTCAGAAAAGAAATAAAAAACATGTAAATCAAGTTGATAACTTCAGGTAGGTCAAGTGAGAATATTGGGTCATATGGTTTTGGGGTACAGAAAAATGACTGGAGTTGATATAAAATTTAACTAATTGAAAAAAGAGGAATTTAATGATTAGAAAATTCTGAGGCGCTGGGTGTGCTTAATTCAAAGAGTTCCTACTTTAGATTGATCCTTCTGGAGCTCAGTAGTTCGTAACACCCGCTGTTAAATCAATCTGTAGCACTACATATATGTGTTACATTTGTCTTACACATAACTACTAATTCTTTTCGAATTCTTCGTGGATAACGGTCTAGTTCAGTTGCTACAGAAATGAAGATTTTGTCAAGAATTAGAATTACTATTATCACTGGTTTTGACTAACGACTTGGTCTACAATAACATTATAAGTGTTAGAAATCACAATGTTTTATGTAACTAAAGGTGTATGGTGTAATGGTGTATCTATTTGTGTAACGACTAAAACAGATCAAAGGAAATTCGTAAAATGTTTACATTTAAATGCTAAATTAATGAGCTAGACATTTTTTATCTGAACAATTTTGGGTACTGAACCATTTTAAGTAACAACCCAACAACATTAACGAATGATGGGTTGTTGGGTTGTGGGTTATACAATTGCTTAAGGATGTAAACGCTATGATGACAAATAAATATAACCGCAAAATGAACAACAAAACAGGCAATTAAAATAAAGATAATACAACCGCACGTATCTGTGCTGAATGTAGCCGATTGTCACAGATTGTCACAGATTGCGGCAGCTGACGTATTTCATTTCACCGTTTTACTCCTGAGAGCTTGGGCAAATGTGCTTGCACGTCAAAAATACACATAGCAACCTTGAGTGAAATCATTTCCAATTAAAAATGTCACAATAAGGTACTTTCTCCTGACTACAGTGAGCAACGGAATTTCATTTCACCGTTTTACTCCTGGGAACTTCGGCAAATGTGCTTGCACGTCAAAAATACATATCGCAACCTTGAGTTAAATCATTTCCAATTAAAAATGTCACAGTAAGGGACTTTCTCCTGACTACAGTGAGCAACGGAATTTCATTTCACCGTTTTACTCCTGGGAACTTGGGCAAATGTGCTTGCACGTCAAAAATACATATAGCAACCTTGAGTTAAATCATTTCCAATTAAAAATGTCACAGTAAGGGACTTTCTCCTGACTACAGTGAGCAACGGAATTTCATTTCACCGTTTTACTCCTGGGAACTTGGGCAAATGTGCTTGCACGTCAAAAATACATATAGCAACCTGGAGTGAAATCATTTCCAATTAAAAATGTCACAGTAAGGGACTTTCTCCTGACTACAGTGAGCAACGTAATTTCATTTCACCGTTTTACTCCTGGGAACTTCGGCAAATGTGCTTGCACGTCAAAAATACATATAGCAACCTTGAGTGAAATCATTTCCAATTAAAAATGTCACAGTAAGGGACTTTCACCTGACTACAGTGAGCAACGGAATTTCAAATTTTATATGAAGGTTTCATTTAACGTCACAACCCGAAAAAAGGAAAAACATATTGGCTACAAAAATATTTAAAAAACTTGAAGCACATTTTAAGAAATTATATTAGAAATTTGGTTTTTCACATTTTTAAGGTAGTTTTAAAACTAATATCTTAAATTCTCTAAGAAACTGTCAGTACGTACAAGTTTGTTTTGACAAACACTACGAGAAAAAACAATTAAACAATTGTTGGGTGTGGTTTGAAGGTAAGAAATTTTGCGATTTCCTTGGATCGTTAATTAACTCGAAGCTAATAAAGAAGAGTCACTGACGAGACAAAAGCAGTAAAGCTAGGAGTGGCAGAGCACGTGTTTATAACCCCATCTGATTTCGCGAGATCTGTTTTTATGTGCACACTTTCACGTGCTCCAATATCACAGCTTTTATTTCTTTTACTGCCTCTGTTTTATTACTTTACTTCAACATGCCCAACAGTAGCGACCGACCTGCTAATTTTAATAAGGAATATTAGTTTCATCTCTTTATAAACAATTGTTTGGTTTTTTGAAAACCAGCAAATTTGTTCCTAAAAATTAGACCCTTAAACTTATAACCACAAAACTTCTGTTTAAACAAAATCACCTGTTACACTAAATCCACCTACATATTATTTACAGCCATTATATTGTATTAAAGTGATATGTAATATTATTTGTTTAATAATAACGAAGAATAATCACGTTTAATGTACACGAATGATAGGTTTAATACAAACAAATATGTTATTGCAGCCTCTCCCGTGATGTTCAAAGTTATAACGTTAATGTATTTAATCTACGTTAAATTTGTTTAAACGAAAACCTTAAAGAGCTTTTGAATAATGAGTTGCCTAGGAGGAGGGCTGATGTTAACGTGTAATTAATGTTCCACTGATCAAGCCAACAAACCACACAATGGACAGGCCATCAACATTAAACCACAGCATCCAACGAGGCTTCCGATAACCGTGAAAGCGCCCTAAAACTATTGTTCGAAATACAGTTTGTGTGCTTCTGTAAAATTATAATATCACTAGAAATAAAAATTAACTGAATAAACATTATTTTCTAACAACTGCTTGTGTTTATATAAACAAACAACAAAACTGTTAAAAAGACTAACAAAGTTTAGACAGAACACGCAATATTTAAAAATAGTGAAAATGAAAAACATTCGTTACATTTTACCAATTTTTTTGTTAATTTTTTGAAAAAATAACAAACATGACGTCATTAAATTAATTTAAAACTAAACTAATCGTTAAACATAAATATGATGTGTGAAATATATTGTTAATTTGAAGTGGTTAATTGTTTTGAAATAATGACACGGTGGTTTAATTTGCATTTATGATTTAGTATGTCACCATATGTTTTATTTAAACATTTCAACATTAAAAAACAATCTGATATTTAGTGTAACCATTTCCTAAATAATGCCGATAAGTTTTAGTATCAAAAAACAATTGTGATACCTGGTAGTAAATTGCGAGACAACGTTTCTGACAAACGTAAAAGGCAATGTCCTGACTGACTGACTGATCAACGTACAGCCCAAACTATAAAACCTAGAGACTTGAAATTTTTAGGATACCTTCGTTTTAATATGTAAGCGCGTACTAAGAAAGGACTTTGCAAAAAATTGATTTTAACTCCATTAAACTACTTACCCAGTCCAAATTTAATAATCAACGTACAGCCAATACTATTATAGCTAGAGACTTGAAATTTTCAGGGTACCTTCTTACAACAATATCAAAGTGCACTAATAAAGGATTTTGTAAAAATATGATTTTGACGCCATTAAACTACTAACCCAGTTCAAATTTAATAATCAATGTACAGCCAATACTATTATAGCTAGAGACTTGAAATTTTCAGGGTACCTTCTTACAACATTGTCGAGATGCACTGAAAAAGGGGTGCACTGAAAAACGATTTTTCAGTATGCAACCCCTAAAGAGGTTAAACATGAGGTACAACAATTTTTATTGGAAAAAATATGTTTTTCATCTGACCTTCTTAAAACTTAACATAGTCACTCTTAAGTATAAGTAATGAAATATATTTTTCACCTTTTCCCCAAAACGCATCCCCTAAAGAGATTGAAAGAAGGTATGAAATATAAAAAAGGGGTACAATTTTGTATTGAAAAAATATTTTTTTTATCTTATATTCTAGAAATATGCTATGAAACACATATTTCAACATTTTTCTGAATTCAAACCCTAAAAGAATAAAAATGGAAAAAGAGTTATTATGGGAGAAAAAAGAGTGTTTGCATTGGAGAAAAATGTTTTGTATCAAATTTTCTTAAAAGTAACCAAAATATTTTAAAACACAAATTATGATACATGCAATTCAGTATTTCCCCCCCGAATTCATCGCCTAAAAGGACAAAAATATAGAATGTTTGTACTGGACAAAAATATTCTTGATCAGATTTTCTTAAATTCGAATGGAACACGTTTTAAGACAATAAAACAACATATTCAGGTTATAATATTTTATCATATTCACTGTAAAATAATCACGAGTTTAGATGATCACGCTTTTATTAATATATTTTTTTATGTTTCTAAATTATTACATTACTAAAACAGTTTACGTTTCGTGGGCGAAGCCGTGACGGGTAATGCAAGTACATTTTATAAAATTGTTATAATTTCGATATACAGCCTACTCACAAAATCTAAATGTTAATAAATGAT
>CM040184.1:19194963-19209963 GCA_022606455.1 Callitettix versicolor | reverse complement strand
TTGTGCACAAATTATATATGGTATGTATATAATGCACAGTCTTATTCTCATACCGCGTTTACTGCACCAATTGTTGTGCACAAATTATATATGGTATGTATATAATGCACAGTCTTATTCTCATACCGCGTTTACTGCACCAATTTTTGTGCACAAATTATATATGGTATGTATATAATGCACAGTCTTATTCTCATACCGCGTTTACTGAACCAATTTTTGTGCAAAAATTATATATGGTATGTATATAATGCACAGTCTTATTCTCATACCGCGTTTACTGCACGAATTTTTGTGCACAAATTATATATGGTGTGTATATAATGCACAGTATATAATGCACAGTCTTATTCTCATACCGCGTTTACTGAACCAATTTTTGTGCAAAAATTATATATGGTATGTATATAATGCACAGTCTTATTCTCATACCGCGTTTACTGCACCAATTTTTGTGCAAAAATTATATATGGTGTGTATATAATGCAGTCTTATTCTCATACCGCGTTTACTGCACCAATTTTTGTGCACAAATTATATATGGTGTGTATATAATGCACAGTCTTATTCTCATACCGCGTTTACTGAACCAATTTTTGTGCAAAAATTATATATGGTATGTATATAATGCACAGTCTTATTCTCATACCGCGTTTACTGCACCAATTTTTGTGCAAAAATTATATATGGTATGTATATAATGCACAGTCTTATTCTCATACCGCGTTTACTGCACCAATTTTTGTGCACAAATTATATATGGTGTGTATATAATGCACAGTCTTATTCTCATACCGCGTTTACTGCACCAATTTTTGTGCACAAATTATATATGGTGTGTATATAATGCACAGTCTTATTCTCATACCGCGTTTACTGCACCAATTTTTGTGCAAAAATTATATATGGTGTGTATATAGGCCTAATGCACAGTCTTATTCTCATATCGCGTTTACTGCACCAATTTTTGTGCAAAAATTATATATGGTGTGTATATAATGCACAGTCTTATTCTCATACCGCGTTTACTGCACCAATTTTTGTGCAAAAATTATATATGGTATGTATATAATGCACAGTCTTATTCTCATACCGCGTTTACTGCACCAATTTTTGTGCAAAAATTATATATGGTATGTATATAATGCACAGTCTTATTCTCATACCGCGTTTACTGCACCAATTTTGTGCAAAAATTATATATGGTATGTATATAATGCACAGTCTTATTCTCATACCGCGTTTACTGCACCAATTTTTGTGCAAAAATTATATATGGTATGTATATAATGCACAGTCTTATTCTCATACCGCGTTTACTGCACCAATTTTTGTGCAAAAATTATATATGGTATGTATATAATGCACAGTCTTATTCTCATACCGCGTTTAATGCACCAATTTTTGTGCAAAAATTATATATATATGGTGTGTATATAATGCACAGTCTTATTCTCATACCGCGTTTACTGCACCAATTCTTGTGCAAAAATTATATATGGTATGTATATAATGCACAGTCTTATTCTCATACCGCGTTTACTGCACCAATTTTTGTGCAAAAATTATATATGGTATGTATATAGGCCTAATGCACAGTCTTATTCTCATACCGCGTTTACTGCACCAATTTTTGTGCAAAAATTATATATGGTGTGTATATAATGCACAGTCTTATTCTCATACCGCGTTTACTGCACCAATTTTTGTGCAAAAATTATATATGGTACGTATATAGGCCTAATGCACAGTCTTATTCTCATACCGCGTTTACTGCACCAATTTTTGTGCAAAATTATATATGGTGTGTATATAATGCACAGTCTTATTCTCATACCGCGTTTACTGCACCAATTTTTGTGCAAAAATTATATATGGTATGTATATAATGCACAGTCTTATTCTCATACCGCGTTTACTGCACCAATTTTTGTGCAAAAATTATATATGGTATGTATATAGGCCTAATGCACAGTCTTATTCTCATACCGCGTTTACTGAACCAATTTTTGTGCAAAAATTATATTTGGTGTGTATATAATGCACAGTCTTATTCTCATACCGCGTTTACTGCACCAATTTTTGTGCAAAAATTATATATGGTATGTATATAATGCACAGTCTTATTCTCATACCGCGTTTACTGCACCAATTTTTGTGCAAAAATTATATATGGTATGTATATAGGCCTAATGCACAGTCTTATTCTCATACCGCGTTTACTGAACCAATTTTTGTGCAAAAATTATATTTGGTGTGTATATAATGCACAGTCTTATTCTCATACCGCGTTTACTGCACCAATTTTTGTGCACAAATTATATATGGTATGTATATAATGCACAGTCTTATTCTCATACCGCGTTTACTGCACCAATTTTTGTGCAAAAATTATATATGGTATGTATATAGGCCTAATGCACAGTCTTATTCTCATACCGCGTTTACTGCACCAATTTTTGTGCAAAAATTATATATGGTACGTATATAGGCCTAATGCACAGTCTTATTCTCATACCGCGTTTACTGAACCAATTTTTGTGCAAAAATTATATTTGGTGTGTATATAATGCACAGTCTTATTCTCATACCGCGTTTACTGAACCAATTTTTGTGCAAAAATTATATATGGTACGTATATAATGCACAGTCTTATTCTCATACCGCGTTTACTGCACCAATTTTTGTGCACAAATTATATATGGTGTGTATATAATGCACAGTCTTATTCTCATACCGCGTTTACTGCACCAATTTTTGTGCAAAAATTATATATGGTATGTATATAATGCACAGTCTTATTCTCATACCGCGTTTACTGCACCAATTTTTGTGCACAAATTATATATGGTGTGTATATAATGCAATTTTTGTGCACAAATTATATATGGTGTGTATATAATGCACAGTCTTATTCTCATACCGCGTTTACTGCACCAATTTTTGTGCAAAAATTATATATGGTATATATATAATGCACAATCTTATTCTCATACCGCGTTTACTGCACCAATTTTTGTGCAAAAATTATATATGGTGTGTATATAATGCACAGTCTTATTCTCATACCACGTTTACTGCACCAATTTTTGTGCAAAAATTATATATGGTACGTATATAATGCACAGTCTTATTCTCATACCGCGTTTACTGCACCAATTTTTGTGCAAAAATTATATATGGTACGTATATAATGCACAGTCTTATTCTCATACCGCGTTTACTGCACCAATTTTTGTGCAAAAATTATATATGGTATGTATATAATGCACAGTCTTATTCTCATACCGCGTTTACTGCACCAATTTTTGTGCAACAGTCAGCTAAAAACAATATAGTGCTTGTAGTCATTTTTATGATTTTAAAATGGATATTACTGCAAAAACTTAGAACTGCTGTTGATTTAAATTCTTTTCTTTAAATCTATGATTTGTTTTTCTTTTAAATTAGCATAAAAGCTCCAGATTTTCATTATGTTTAGGTCTATTTTTGTTTTTCATACGTTTTCGCTTGAACGACTTGGTAGAGGAAAAGTATTGGCTTACATTTTTCTCTTCACTAAACGTATGGTTCTTGACAACAGCTGTTTGTTAGATATGAGGTTTTGTTTACTATGTTCAGTATAATAATCTGCCTTCCGTAGTCTGCACCTTCCCTGAAGCTGGGGAAGGCATATTATTATACTGAACATAGTGACAATAATCCTGGCAAAAAAGAAGAAGAATATAAAAAAATGTTGTTTACTAGTTCACCAGGGCGCTGGCTTTGTGTTGTTATAATACGAGGGTTGATCAAATATAAACGAGACTGATTTTTTAAAAAAATTATTGCTTACTTAAAAATTATTCTTGATAAAACTTATTTTTCTACATAGTCTCCCGCACGAGTAACACATTTTTCCCACCGGATTGGAAGTTTTTTAATTCCATCTTCGTAAAAAGTTCTCGGGCGTTCATTGAGCCATTGGAGCACGAAGGTCTCCGCCGCAGAATCGTCTTCGAAACGCTGGCCTCCAAGCGCCTCTTTGAGTGGCCCAAACAGGTGATAGTCGCAGGGTTATAAGTCTGGACTGTATGGGGGATGTTCCATTGGTTCCCAGCCAATTTGATCGAGTTTAAGCCTCGTAGCGTTCGCCGAATGTGGTCGGGCATTATCGTGAAGAAGAATGACGTTTCTCCCCGGTTTAGATTTCCTTTTCCTACGAAAAGTTCATCTGGCAAGAGTTCATCTGCAATAAATCGCAGCGATATACGTCTGTCTTCGTCCAGGAGCTTCCGAACAGCATCAATGTTTTCGTCCGTGACGGAAGTGGTCGGGCGACGATCATGGCTGAGGTTTTCTACTGCTTCCCGTCCTTCGGCGAATTCCTTGTGCCAAGCAAAAACGCGAGCTCTTGACAGGGTCCTGTCCCCGTATTGAGCCGTCAATCTACGAAAGATTTCAGTCGGATTGACCCCCTCCTTGGCCAAAAACTTAATAATAATTCTCTGCTCCACGGAAACGTGCACTTCACTCTCACTCATTGTATAGTTTTATACTGAAGGGTCCGAACGGAAATTTTGCCCGTCTACGCCCGTCCCAAACCTGAAACCTCACCCTTTAGAGTTCAATGTCCAACGGAAAAGTTTTTAGAAAGTCAGTCTCGTTTATATTTGATCAACCCTCGTATTAATGCCAGGCAATACTACTGTTGCAGTTAGTTCATGCATTAGTAATAACAGCGCCATTATCGTTGCGTCTATTTTGATGATTGAACCTTTCCACTGTAAACGTGTTTGCATATAATTCCTAGAAACCATTAACCATGTTAATACTGCTAGCTGATGTTTAGACGCTGTACGCAGGAAACAAATCTCCTTTAAGGGGAATTAATTGCCGGCTTTACTGTTATCTACAATTCTGAACAGTTTTTTCCGACCCCACTTTACCCTCCATTTACTTTTACTCCAAAGTATCAACTTGTTTATTCCGCTCGTTTACACAATAATCGTTTCAGTCCAATTAATGACGTTTCCACCAAATTTACTCTACTTAGCGAGACTATCATTTTGTTTGGTTAATTTCAGTGTTTAATTCTTCTAACTCGCTAATTTAATGATGCAACCCTTTCAAACGAATATATGGAAATAATCTGCATTATGACTCTACTTAATAAACACTCAACAAAATTACGTAGGCAACAAAAGCGAAGCTATAAACTAAAACTATGAAAAACATAATTCCACAGCTTATATTTGTTCAAACCACTACGGGATTTTGTTTAACGACAAACTTGTGTAAAACATTGTGCAGTAATCATCAAAAAAATACTTTAAAAAGAACTCAAATGTAACCATTAAAGACCAAATTATAGGGTATGGATCGCTAACTTTTTTTAAAATTTTAGTTCAAAATTGTTATTTAAAACCAAGAAATTCAATGCAAAACTATGAAAACGCATTATTACCTCAAAATCAGTTTAATAGTACGAGGGCTATTCAGAAAGTAGATTACGTTTTTGGATAAAAAAAAAACCTAGTACAGGAAAAAAATTTTATTATATACATTTGAAAGAGGAACTAAAATACTATTTTTCGACATAATCGCCAAACAAATTTAGACATTTGTCATATCGGTGAACTAGCTTTGAAATTCCCGTGTCGTAGAATTCCGCCGCCTGTGACGCCAGCCAGTCAGTCACGCCAGCGCGGAGATCTGCGTCGTCATCGAAGCGCTGTGTTGCAAGCCAAGTCTTCATCTTCGGGAATAAGTGGAAATCACTAGGTGCCAGGTCCGGACTGTAGGGTGGATGAGGGAAAATCTCCCACTTGAAGGCCGTCAAGACGTCTTTTGTTCGATTTGCCGTGTGAGGGCGGGCATTGTCGTGCAAAAACAACACTTTTGCACTCAGTTTTCCTCTCCGCTTGTTCTGGATAGCTCGTCTTAAAAAAGGTATTGCCAAACATTACGAAACTTAAATAAACTAAAGCTAATGTTTAAATATAAATAAAAATGTATTAACCTAACCTCACTAAATAACTAAGTAAAAATTGTTGCCTTCAAGTACTGCACTAGGCACTAAAGGACAAGACATAACTCAGTCAATCCGGCAAAGCTGCAGCAAAGTGGCTGAATAGCATGCAAATCTGCCAACGTCAAGCCTGTGAAATATTGGTATCTGTGAAAGCTGATACTGTTATTTTTCAGTATCTGTTAAATAAAACTGAATAACTGTGAACTGTGAAATAATTCTCTTGTCTGACCTGTTATGTAGCTATTGCGTCTTCATGTAATACACATTTTGAAAAAACGCTAATAATAGTAGTCTACCTATTTATCTACACACTTCTAAAACTATTTATACAAAAAAACGGAACTAAATAAATAATAAGCTAAATCTGGCGGGAAAAACTGCGGTGCACGCGTATAGGTCAGCCGCTTAAAAAACAGGCTGCTAAGAAAGAATAGCCGGTGGGAGAGAGAAAAAAATGTGCGAGTGAGAGGTCGAGTTCCCGCTATCCTACTACAGCTCCTTCCTTTTCCTTATCGCTGAGTAGTAATAACTTGCAGACTCAGATTGGCAGACTCTGTGTCACTGGATTGTTGGATTTTTTTTTTTTTTTCCCGGCGAAAAACCATTAAGGTTATCATCGCCGTCAAGCTAAATGAAAATATATATAAAAAATGGAATTAACAAAATTTACTTATATATATATATATATATATATATATAACTACAACAAACTATATTTGTAAAAATAAATTTAACAAAATTTAAGTAGCAGGTATAACTATATTAATAATAAATACTTAAGAACTAAATAACAATTAATAATGAATAAGATTTAATAACAATTCGTAAAGGTATATAAAAACATAACAGAAATAAATTTATATAGATAAAATAAATAAATAATATAACACAAGAAATAACAACTATATAAATTAAATTTTATTTAGAACATTTAGACGATGAAGGAATTCCAGAACCCGGTCAACGGCCGAGGCACTATCTCCCAACATGGTCTGCAAACAGTTGCTCAGACACCACATAACACGCACATTTTGAAAACCATCACAATCGAGCAGTATATGTTTAATTGTGATGGTTTCCCATGGATTGTTGGAGGGAGCTGGAGGTAAATTCTCTTACATGTGCTAGAAATTCTCAAGCAGGCCTTTTATTAAGGCCTTTTATATCGAACTATAGTAAGCAATGTCAATAATTATTTTCCCTCAGTAATACTATAATAACAAATCACAGTTGGTGTGGTATATGTTAAGTGTGAAATAGTTTAGTTAAGGTGTCAGAATTAAATTGTTAGGTACCAAACTGTAAACCCATTACGCAGGCGCCGAGCAAGGAAATCAAGGAAACTAGGGGCATGGTTGGTAAAACAATAAGCTCCCAGAAGCTTAAGTTAAATTTCAAAAGGGGAAAACAAATAAATAAACCAAGTCAGATATCGTATTAAAATCTATTCAGTACTGAATAAATTGTTTATTTATAAATGTGTAGGCTAAGTAATTGTAACTGTATGTATGTGTGTGTGTGTGTGTGTGTGCGCGCGCGCGCGCGTGCGACAGTGAAACGTTGTGCTCCTGCTAAGTTAGGCTGTATAATTAAATGCTTAAGTATCAATAATTAATGTCTGAAACTTTGCAAAAGGGCGCAAGGCGCAGATCCTGCTAAGGATGGCTAAAGTTTGTCTACAGTAACTTATTTAGTTCATTTCAAAAATACTTGTGCCTATCTATGGTCTCCACAAAAACGGGTCCAAGTGCACCTGAGTAGGTTCCAGGCTTCGCAGGGGTCTGTGATTAACTTTTTTTGAGGTATGTTAGAAAACACCTAATATCTTCTAAAAACATAAATATCTTTGAAAAACATTTGTTATCAGTAAAAAAATCATGCTTAACAGATGATAAAAGCAACCAATTAATAAAATAAAACCCATTTTAACTGAAGGGTGACTAATAATTTCATCTGGTAGCCATACTTGTTCCAAAGTCAATCTCGCAACAGCAAAAAAATTGTAACTGTCAGCAAGCAGAATAGTAAATAACAGGTAGTTAAGTGACACTTTGTAAAATCTAAATCAAACTGCTAAATTGTTCAAGTACCATCAAATTTAAATTAACTTGCAAGTAATTCAATTCAAGTTTCAGTCTTCAGCTGAAAGCTTTGATCTGGCATAATTACAGTATTTACATTAATTAACGTCTAGGAGCCTTCACCTCAGAACTCCTAAGGTAAATTGAACCAGATAATTTTCTTAACTTTTCGAATTATTTTGTCAGGTAAAAACTTCGCATAAGTAATCTTTAAAATCAAATCTCATCTTGCTCACTGACAATCCATGGTGTGGTTGACGTGTACATTATTATTTATAATTATATAAGCTTTATAATTGTTTATATTAATATTAAAACATAAGGTGTTGTATATTTATCTCAGTTAACCTAAAAATAATCTTTTCATTGTTAAACTTGTCAATTGTTGTAGCATTCGTAAATTTAATGCAAGTACATAACAGACGCAGTTAGAGTAACGATTGGCCTTTGTTAACATTTTGTCAAATTGGAAATTTCAAAGACTTCTCGGACACAAAAGGGCCAGCACAATCTAAGGAAAGTACATTGACCCTCTGGACTTCATAACATTACAATCATCTTGTAATTTAAAATTAATAATCTTGTTTTTAGTGTTACGTGATTGAACAATGTTACCTTAGAGAAAATACCCAAAACTCAAATTTTTATTTACAATAACGCAAATACCTTTTAACAATAACTTAAAATTAAGTACATAATTTAAAATTAAGCTCATGGTACTTTTAACACTTTACACTCACACTTACATTTAGGGAGGCGATGTACCCTCAATGTGCTTTTCGTCTTAAAATAACACACATACACAAATTCTTTATTCTTTGGCTCGGTGGTCGATGTGCCTAGTCTAAAGCACTTGTCATTCTTCTGTGTCTCTGGATTACGAACCTCAAGGTTCTTAGTTCGAGTTTCAGTTATTCCCGTCGCTCTACTTTGAACTGTAACGCTGATCCCTCGTCCTCATTAGTCCTACTGCCAAGAAGTATGGAACGTTAAGAAAGGAAAAAGTCTTTGTTCTTGATATTTATTAATTTAACAAGTTGTCTGCAATTCACTCACTACAATTTATGGAATAATAAACAAATTGTATTTTACGCAAAATGTCAGTATAAAATCCAGATGTATAACGTCAAGTTTCATCTTGGCCTGTTCAGTGTAGAGATTTAACTTTAGGTTCTGTTGATCCGCACCCCAATATCTGACTGATTTTAAACCTGCGTATGTTCAAATAGGATATAAAAGAATTGTTCAGTCGATATAAAAATAAAAATATATATATGACCATAACTTTTTTTTAAATTAGGTCAGTAATGTCGTATAATTTAAAAATTTCAGTTTCGTTATGCCGTTAATGAACCACTTTGGCATGACATTTATCAAACAATGGTTTCAGTTTAAAAAATGGTCTTCAGGTAAAACAAGAGAGTAAAAATGGTCTTCAGGTAAAACTTTGGCGAATGTGCCAAAGTACTACGACTATTTTATAACTTCTAAGTAAAGCAACATTACTTAACGAAAGTATTAAAGTACACTAAAACCTACGTTTAAGCATCACATCTAATCTGCTTCTCTTTTAAGCCCTCCGTAGGTGAAAAATAAAATGTCTACATTATTTCACAGAATTTTTTGTTTTTAGACACAACAAATCCTAAATATTTTACCACACTTTTATGACGTTCTGTTTAAAGTTTTAAACGAATTGTTTCTTGCTAAAAATTTGAATCGCTCGATAGGTTACAATACTGCCAACTCACTCCGTATTTCACTTTGATTCATATTTGAGTTATTTTAATTTGGAACGTTATTCTTTAAAAAAACGAATCTTGAAGCTAACATAAACCCATAACATACACGACAGTTTTGAGGTTTATATTTCAATAAAAACTTTAATAAATTCTAAAAACAAAACAGAAATGAATTTATGCAGTAAGTCTAAGTCATAAATTCAGGGTTTAGTGGTGTTAACGTAATAAGGAGCGGTGAAAATAAACGGAAGAAAAGCTTAACGTTCCGCCCACAAACATACATACGAGCGTAGTCTACATTCTGCAGTCACATGCATTAGTTAAGTCTATGTTATTTTATTTCAAGAATACTCGAGAACACCGGAAAGTCTCAGAAACACTTCCACCTCAATAACTCTCCTTGTCATGTAGTGTGTCAACTTTGAAATAAAAAAATCGGCCCAAAACTAAATCGAAGGAAAACGAAAACTACGACGCTGTTGTTGGGTTTGCTTTGCTTTTCTCGTTTCTATTTCGCATTTGCTAAGCTACAACTGAAATTTCAGAGAAATCAGATCAGTCGATTTTAGAAAATTAAGTCATATAGCTTTCTCTAACTGTCAATTTTTTTAATCGATAGCTCTGGAATTGAAATTTTCGAAGGATAATAAAACGTACTTATTATGACTTTGCTAGTAACGTATATGCATATTTTTTGTACCACTTATTTACTTCCAATTGCATTCCCTTTTGTTCATTTGTTTATTCTTGATTAGCTGAACGTTTCTTTCACTTTGGCTTCTCTTTTTCCGGAATATATATTACTGTGAAACAGAGCCTTTCACTTTGGCATATTCAACTTCGCATCAAAGCCTTTCACTTTAGTATATTTACTTTAAGCAAACTTGTGTGCCTCTTGAAGAGAATATTTGACCTTGCATGTTTTCCTTTAAATTTAACATATTTATCCCTATATATCAAGAGAACATAGCTTTTGACTCGGACACGTTTACCATTCTACAGCACGTTAAACTCTAGATTTGTATTATAAAAATCGGTTTATTCAAGATACATACTGTTCCCTATAATATAGGACATTAAAGTATTATTTTTGTGTAAAGCAATGATAAGCTCTTATAAAAATTCTTCACTGGTAAATAACACGAAACGTTTGAGTAACAACAACAACAATGGCCATAGCCGTCGAACTAAAGCCACTGATGGTATTTTCCGTGTGTTACATTGATATTACTTCTTAAATAACACGAAACGTTTGAGTAACATAACAACAACAATGGCCATAGCCGTCGAACTAAAGCCACTGATGGTATTTTCCGTGTGTTACATTGATATTACTTCTTAAATAACACGAAACGTTTGTGTAACATAACAACAACAATGGCCATAGCCGTCGAACTAAAGCCACTGATGGTATTTTCCGTGTGTTACATCGATATTACTTCTTAAATAACACGAAACGTTTGAGTAACATAACAACAACAATGGCCATAGCCGTCGAACTAAAGCCACTGATGGTATTTTCCGTGTGTTACATTGATATTACTTCTTAAATAACACGAAACGTTTCAGTAACATAACAACAACAATGGCCATAGCCGTCGAACTAAAGCCACTGATGGTATTTTCCGTGTGTTACATTGATATTACTTCTTAAATAACACGAAACGTTTGAGTAACAACAACAACAATGGCCATAGCCGTCGAACTAAAGCCACTGATGGTATTTTCCGTGTATTACATCGATATTACTTCTTAAATAACACGAAACGTTTGAGTAACATAACAACAACAATGGCCATAGCCGTCGAACTAAAGCCACTGATGGTATTTTCCGTGTGTTACATTGATATTACTTCTTAAATAACACGAAACGTTTGAGTAACATAACAACAACAATGGCCATAGCCGTCGAACTAAAGCCACTGATGGTATTTTCCGTGTGTTACATTGATATTACTTCTTAAATAACACGAAACGTTTGAGTAACATAACAACAACAATGGCCATAGCCGTCGAACTAAAGCCACTGATGGTATTTTCCGTGTGTTACATTGATATTACTTCTTAAATAACACGAAACGTTTGAGTAACATAAGAACAACAATGGCCATAGCCGTCGAACTAAAGCCACTGATGGTATTTTCCGTGTGTTACATTGATATTACTTCTTAAATAACACGAAACGTTTGTGTAACATAACAACAACAATGGCCATAGCCGTCGAACTAAAGCCACTGATGGTATTTTCCGTGTGTTACATCGATATTACTTCTTAAATAACACGAAACGTTTGAGTAACATAACAACAACAATGGCCATAGCCGTCGAACTAAAGCCACTGATGGTATTTTCCGTGTGTTACATTGATATTACTTCTTAAATAACACGAAACGTTTGAGTAACATAAGAACAACAATGGCCATAGCCGTCGAACTAAAGCCACTGATGGTATTTTCCGTGTGTTACATCGATATTACTTCTTAAATAACACGAAACGTTTGAGTAACATAACAACAACAATGGCCATAGCCGTCGAACTAAAGCCACTGATGGTATTTTCCGTGTGTTACATTGATATTACTTCTTAAATAACACGAAACGTTTGTGTAACATAACAACAACAATGGCCATAGCCGTCGAACTAAAGCCACTGATGGTATTTTCCGTGTGTTACATCCACATTACTTCTTAAATAACACGAAACGTTTGAGTAACGTAACAACAACAATGGCCATAGCCGTCGAACTAAAGCCACTGATGGTATTTTCCGTGTGTTACATCCATATTACTTCTTAAATAACACGAAACGTTTGAGTAACCATAACAACAACAATGGCCATAGCCGTCGAACTAAAGCCACTGATGGTATTTTCCGTGTGTTACATCCATATTACTTCTTAAATAACACGAAACGTTTGAGTAACATAACAACAACAATGGCCATAGCCGTCGAACTAAAGCCACTGATGGTATTTTCCGTGTGTTACATCGATATTACTTCTTAAATAACACGAAACGTTTGTGTAACATAACAACAATATCCATAGCCGTCGAACTAAAGCCACTGATGGTATTTTCCGTGTGTTACATCCATATTACTTCTTAAATAACACGAAACGTTTAAGTAACATAACAACAACAATGGTCATAGCCGTCGAACTAAAGCCACTGATGGTATTTTCCGTGTGTTACATCCATATTACTTCTTAAATAACACGAAACGTTTGAGTAACATAACAACAACAATGGCCATAGCCGTCGAACTAAAGCCACTGATGGCATTATTCCGTGTGTTACATCCATATTACTTCTTAAATAACACGAAACGTTTGAGTAAAAGAACAACAACAATGGCCATAGCCGTCGAACTAAAGCCACTGATGGTATTTTCCGTGTGTTACATCCATATTACTTCTTAAATAACACGAAACGTTTGAGTAACATAACAACAACAATGGCCATAGCCGTCGAACTAAAGCCACTGATGGCATTATTCCGTGTGTTACATCCATATTACTTCTTAAATAACACGAAACGTTTGAGTAAAAGAACAACAACAATGGCCATAGCCGTCGAACTAAAGCCACTGATGGTATTTTCCGTGTGTTACATCCATATTACTTCTTAAATAACACGAAACGTTTGTGTAACATAGCAACAACAATGGCCATAGCCGTCCAACTAAAGCCACTGATGGTATTTTCCGTGTGTTACATCGATATTACTTCTTC
The DNA here is from genome assembly GCA_022606455.1 of Callitettix versicolor. NCBI lineage: Eukaryota > Metazoa > Arthropoda > Insecta > Hemiptera > Cercopidae > Callitettix > Callitettix versicolor. The sequence goes on along the minus strand of CM040184.1, from coordinate 19,196,396 downwards.
ACTAGTCCAACTGGCATAAAATAAGAGAGTAAAGTGGCCCAAAATGTCGTTAACCAGGACGAAAATTTAATTGGATGAAACTACCTGCGGTCGTAGCGTGAGATGGACGTTGATTGTTTTATAACGTGCCGTGGTTCAGATAATCTCCAGCAGATAAAATAAATAGAAGTGGCATTACTATTCTGGCAGGATACTTTGCGAGAAAAGATATCGACTCATTAAACACTGGCTGCTTCGTAATAAGTGTTTCTGCGCGTCTCTCTTCTAGAAAATATTTCAAACCTTAAAGCGTTCCTACATTAAAATAAAGGAAATTGAAAAATTCTCAGATAATACCGGTTTAAGCAAATATACATCAGCATTTATACTTACCTTTATAACAATATGCAATGCGAATTTCACGTATGAATATTACACACAATATAAATTTGGAAATTTCTCGGTCATTGACTGTAAAAAAAAATAATAAACTTATTGAAAAAAGGTTAAATAATGTTTGGCAGATTTTTTTAAATAAATGTTTTGTTCTACATGTTATACAAAACTAGTTTATTGTCTCCTATTTAAATTTGTAAGATACCTCGAATATGGGAAACATTCTTCTATTTTTGTGTTATTCTAAGAAAATCAAACTCATTTTGTACAAGAAAAAATTAAATATACAAGTATGTATTCCTCAAATCCTGTTCATGAGAATTCAATCAAGATATTTAATATCATTCATTGAGTACATAACTATAACATGTAATTAAATATTCGGTATATAATATTCTCCTATTTTATAATAATCATTCCACTTTTCAATTTACCCTTGACTTGGGTTTACCATTTAGAGTTTTAATATTCAATCATTCATTAACTCTACCATTTCAAATTTTAAAATTGTCCACAAACTTTTGTTTGCTAGTTTCCTTTTCTTTTAAATTTTTAATTTCATTTCTATTTTTCCACCTTTTATTGTTTACTGAAGTTATTTCTCCTGAGCTTAAACTTGAAATTCAATTTGAAGTGTTTGACTTCCATCTTACAAGTAAGAGTTTTGTTTGTAATAACTGAAGCTGCGTGACCTACAGCAATACTTCTACTTACTTGTCTATTACATTTGTGTGTTTTAGTTTTTATTTCATTGCTAGAAAATTATAATTTATTTAATAATTAAAAAACGATTATCAATCTAATTGTCCGATTCTGACGGCAAGTCACTTTTATAGTGTTCGTTAATTCGCCCAATCGACAAATTACATTGAAAATTCTAAAACAAACACCTAACACATTCATTTACATATTTTCAATGTAATTAGAAATTTATTGTTAATTTATAGTAACAGGTTATCAGATTTTTAACTAGGTATTACGACTGGAAAATTATAAGTTTATTTTTTAAGAATTTGGATTAGTTGCCATTTTGAAAGGCTTAAATGGTTTTTGCTGAG
>CM040184.1:19177463-19192463 GCA_022606455.1 Callitettix versicolor | reverse complement strand
TACATAAAAAATGCACATTTAATACGTAAATAGTTATGCAAAAAAAAATACTCTGAGTTTTAAACAAATATATTTATTTTGAAAAAATATTGAATTAAAATAATTATAAAAATACATAAGTTTAACAATAATAATAATCAAATGAGCTGTTCTGTAAATACTGTTTGGACTAATAGCCTATATCAGCTGATACTTTTACCACTAAACAGATGATTTTTGAATAGCTAGTTCTCTACGTTACTATTTCTGTATTGCATACATCAGCAGCTGATGGCGGCCAGTTTCTATTAATTATTCATCTCGGTTGCTATTAACATAAGTGGGCAAGTAAAGCGTACAAACCAATATGTTTACAACTATTTGCTTCTAACTAAAACTTGACTAACCGCACTAGAAAAATACACGAAATCCAAGTACTATTTCTTAATAGTACATATTTTTTATACACTCAAATATTTTGAATTATTTTATTTTTGAGATTTCTACAGCTAATAGTTTGGATAAATTTACTAGACCAAACAATATAAATATAGATTAGCTATATATTAAAAACAATTATGAAACCTAATTAAACATTTTCCGCCCGTTTTATCCAATCGATTTGTTCATATTTTTTTAATAGGAATTTATGTTCAGATTGTTAGATATCAGGCATTTAGACTATTACATTTTCCTTAGGTCTTCGCCCCACTTGGCTTTCAAAATTCTCATTTAATATTATGAAAAATATTTTGTCACGAAGTAAATACTTAAAAATACGTTCCATAACAGACGGTGAAACCGGTTCACCTTATATTACAGTATATAAACTTGTTTTATTTCAAATCTCAAAATAATCGCGGCACGCAGCTGTCTCGCTTAGTATTTTTCTTTACTTTACCCTTTATAAAATTCTGATTTAAATATCATAAACATAATTGCAATCTGTATACAGTCGCATTTTAAGTTTTTAACTTACATTGAAAATAAGAAAACGAACCATGACCGCCGTCAAATTAAATGTCTCTGTTTCAACGGATTTTGGAAATTCAAAATGTTAATTTATGCAGGTTTTAAGGCTGATTAAGACGGTAAAATGAGATTTTCAAGAAATAATAATTCAAAATAAAAATTATGAGTTTGTAAAGATTTGAAAAAGCCGCGATCTACAGACTATTAAACGATTTTGCTGATTAACGTTGTTCATACTGTTACAAAAATCGATTTTTGTGCAAATTTGACCAAAATGACAAACGTAAGTGTGCTATGATATGTTAAAATAATACCTTTGTTATCGTATACGTTTTTGAAAATTTTATATCACCTCGTTAATTAACGAGATTAACATAAATTAACGTGCGAAAATTAGAGTTTTTTATTTTCTAATTCGATAAAAATATGAAAACACCTAACTGCGTTTTAGGGTTCCTTTTCGTATTTGCAATGTAATTTAAAATTTTAAAATTCTAATATACATGAATACAGTTTTAAGGCTGATAACGAATCATTCTATCATTTTTTTAAATGTACAATAAACAAAATGTTATTGATAATGAGCTTCCATCACGTCAGCAAGACAGACTAGCGTGTTGCAATTGATTTTTTTAAATAATGTATACTTTTGTTTTTTCAGTATACGTGAGTACGGACAAATGACAGACAAGAGATATCGCGTGTAGTAGCCTAATTTGTGATTCATATGAGATGCAAACAATTTAGCATGAGAAAATTTCACAACCGTATGAGTGATCAATTATTGGAAGTGGGGGCTACTTGAAACGTTGAAAGCTTCGGTTATTCAAACCCAAACCGTTTTGGAAGTGTCAGTCAGCAGTTCACGTATTAATGGAATCTTAACTGACGCAATCTGAACAGATAGCTCAAGTTAAATCTCTAAAAAGTTTACCTATATATATATATATATATATATATATATATATATATATATATATATATATATATATATATATACTATATATATATATATATATATATATATATATATATATATATATATATATATATAGTAAACTTTTTTAATTCAATTTGTTCATATTTTTGTGCAAATTCATCCATATTTGCATTGGATATATTTAAACTTAAAATTAAAATTTTAAATTAAACTTTAAAATTATGACTTCTAGATAACTTTTACAAGATATTTTAAAAATTTATATTTGATGTATATATATATATATATATAATTTTAAAATATCTTGTAAAAGTTATCTAGAAGTTATAATTTTAAAGTCCGCGATTTGGATGGCCAATGGGAACTAATGATTATTTTAATGAAAACTCTCGTTACGCCTGGTTTGTTAAGAATGAATATTTAGGTCACCGTGCCAACGAAGAACCAAGCAGATCATTGGTTTTAAACGTATTAAAATGAAATAAAACCAACAATCAAATTTTGCTCCCGCAAGATGTGCTTCTGGCACGTAGCCTACTACTTCAATGTAAAGCTAACAGTTCTCTATATTATTGACCTACAATGTCTTCAAAACTTAGTTTTATTGAGCTCTTTTAACGCTGTACTTAAAACCTAAAGTGTACTAGATGTTAAGACTCGACCATCGTGCCTAACGAAAATAACATGGTTAACAAACTAAAAGTGTTAACAATTTTTGTCCATGACTAAAGAAATCTATTAAACTTTAAGTAAATTAAAGTATCACTAAAGTAAAGTAATAAAATCACTGAACAAAAATACTTTTCATTGAGTCAAAGTATTAACGTATCTTTTTGGTGTGTCTCTTTATTTTCTACCTTAATATTTTTAAAATTTTAATAATAGTTTTGAAACAGAATGGACTTACATTATTTTTATCATTTCAGATTAATTTCCAATGAAAGCAGAAAAGAGTTTATAAACATGAAGGCAGTTTTGTTACATTTAATTTAATCGTACAACAAACACTCAGTTAAAGGAAGAGGTCCACGCTGGTTATTAGATCGATACAAAGACAGTCTGTTATAATAAAAGCGACTAACTTTCTACTGTATTTGAAACAAGTAGAATTTTATTACCGTAATTCCGTTATAATTAAATTAATAGCGATAATTACTGTCTGTGAACTAGACAGTAAAATTTAATTTCAAATAATAAACTTTTTGCAAAAACCTAAACAATGAGTGCACATTATATTTCCATTAACAGACCTTATGTTTTCAGCTAGAGTCCCTCCATTTACATTTTCTTTGTCCTGATCTCTAATATTGCCCGGTCACGTATTCACTTCGAAGCATTAAATTTAAACACAATGGATGCACAGAAAACGTTCGAAGAATTTATTTCGTTATTAATTAGAATTTAAATAATTATTTATAAGTGAAACGTGACTGCATAACTGTTGAAACAATCATTAGTAAATACTGTACTACCATTCCTAACAAACCTTTGTTTCCCTCATCCGTTGAGGAACAATTATCAGTAAATACTGTACTACCATTCCTAACAAACCTTTGTTTCCCTCATCCGTTGAGGAACAATTATCAGTAAATACTGTACTACCATTCCTAACAAACCTTTGTTTCCCTCATCCGTTGAGGAACAATTATCAGTAAATACTGTACTACCATTCCTAACAAACCTTTGTTTCCCTCATCCGTTGAGAAACAATTATCAGTAAATACTGTACTACCATTCCTAACAAACCTTTGTTTCCCTCATCCGTTGAGGAACAATTATCAGTAAATACTGTACTACCATTCCTAACAAACCTTTGTTTCCCTCATCCGTTGAGAAACAATTATCAGTAAATACTGTACTACCATTCCTAACAAACCTTTGTTTCCCTCATCCGTTGAGGAACAATTATCAGTAAATACTGTACTACCATTCCTAACAAACCTTTGTTTCCCTCATCCGTTGAGGAACAATTATCAGTAAATACTGTACTACCATTCCTAACAAACCTTTGTTTCCCTCATCCGTTGAGGAACAATTATCAGTAAATACTGTACTACCATTCCTAACAAACCTTTGTTTCCCTCATCCGTTGAGGAACAATTATCAGTAAATACTGTACTACCATTCCTAACAAACCTTTGTTTCCCTCATCCGTTGAGGAACAATTATCAGTAAATACTGTACTACCATTCCTAACAAACCTTTGTTTCCCTCATCCGTTGAGGAACAATTATCAGTAAATACTGTACTACCATTCCTAACAAACCTTTGTTTCCCTCATCCGTTGAGGAACAATTATCAGTAAATACTGTACTACCATTCCTAACAAACCTTTGTTTCCCTCATCCGTTGAGGAACAATTATCAGTAAATACTGTACTACCATTCCTAACAAACCTTTGTTTCCCTCATCCGTTGAGGAACAATTATCAGTAAATACTGTACTACCATTCCTAACAAACCTTTGTTTCCCTCATCCGTTGAGGAACAATTATCAGTAAATACTGTACTACCATTTCTTAACAACCTTTGTTTTCCTGGTCTGTTGAAAAACAAATATCAGTAAATACTGTACTACCATTTCTTAAAAACTTTTGTTTTCCTTGTTTGTTGAAAAACAAATATCAGTAAATACTGTACCACCATTTCTTAACAACTTTTGTTTTCCTGGTCTGTTGAAAAACAAATATCAGTAAATACTGTACCACCATTTCTTAACAACTTTTGTTTTCCTGGTCTGTTGAAAAACAAATATCAGTAAATACTGTACTACCATTTCTTAACAACTTTTGTTTTCCTGGTCTGTTGAAAAACAAATATCAGTAAATACTTTCCTACCATTTCTTAAAAACTTTTGTTTTCCTTGTTTGTTGAAAAACAATGATCAGTAAATACTGTACCACCATTTCTTAACAACTTTTGTTTTCTTGGTCTGTTGAAAAACAAATATCAGTAAATACTTTACTACCATTTCTTAAAAACTTTTGTTTTCCTTGTTTGTTGAAAAACAATGATCAGTAAATACTGTACCACCATTTCTTAACAACTTTTGTTTTCTTGGTCTGTTGAAAAACAAATATCAGTAAATACTTTACTACCATTTCTTAAAAACTTTTGTTTTCCTTGTTTGTTGAAAAACAATGATCAGTAAATACTGTACCACCATTTCTTAACAACTTTTGTTTTCTTGGTCTGTTGAAAAACAAATATCAGTAAATACTGTACCACCATTTCTTAACAACTTTTGTTTTCCTTGTCTGTTGAGAAAAAAATATCAGTAAATACTGTACAACCATTCCTAACAAACCTTTGTTTTTTTGTATATGCTTGATACATATTCATAACTTTAATTTTTCTCTTCCTTATAAGCAAAATTCAATACTAATAGTTCTGGTTTAACAAATTGTTATAGATATAAATAATATCTTTATTTTATTATACATTAGTGTTTAATACTAATAACCAAAAACTATCCGGAGAGAGGATGTGTTCAGGTAAAGTTTTTATTATACCTGTTATCTACACATATCTTTGTGTCTATCTTGGTACCAGCCGGTAGTTTAAATTCTTTCAGAATCGTGATAGATATCTTGATTTCACGAGGAGACAATGTTCAAAAGGTGAATTTCAAAACGAAGATATAGTATTGGATACACTACTGTCCACATTTATCAAATGCTAAGAGAGACAAACAATAATTCCAAATTTCCCTGTCCCTCCCTATGCTGCATTCAACTCCATCGCCTTTGTAATATAATCTTCTCGTACTTTTCTATGCCTTCCATCTCCTGAAAACCTTTTTTTAGGTAATAGTTGTATTTTCCTGGATATCATTATTATACACTAATTAAAAATATTTCTTGTATTCCTTTATTTCCAAAAAAAAATATTCCGAAACCGATCTCACTTCTATAACGATAAGGAACGTTTATATATATATATATATATATATATATATATATATATATATATATATATATATACTATATATTTTTTTACTATAAATACTATTTATTTATATAAATATTATTTTTATATTTTTTTATTTATATTATTTATTTAAATTATATAAATAAATACGATATTTTATGATATTTTTCGTAAAACTGTATACTTAAAATATCTTTTTGTTTTAATTCTGTGTTCGTATGTGATCAGCAATATTGCTTTACTGGCAGATTTCAAACGTGTAAAAAATATGATCGAAATATCCGATTAACTGAGTCAAAGTTATTGTTTATGAATCACTTGTATTTGTCAAAAAGTACACCAAATGAGGGGATAGCGTGCAAACGTTTACAAAATTGGAGCGGTAGATTATACTAACGTCCCTCCCTTCGTTACTGCTGCTCGCTGCGTGTTTTAATTATGACCGATGTAATTGGCCAAGCAAAGATTTTATCCAACAGCTGAAACTAAATTTCATCAAATTTAGTTATAACGTTAAAGATAATTACTATTATTCGTTTATTTTAATTCACTATACCCAATTAATATATCATATCACCTACAGTAAAGTCTTGTTTGTATTTAAGAATATACCTGTACAAACATTTGTCCTCATATAACGTTTTTTCATTTTATTCTGATTAATTTACCAAAACTGCCTAAAAATTTACAACTTACAATAATTCAGGTTTTTCAAAAATTTGGTTTCTAATCAAAACTTGTACAGACAAGTTCATAAGGTTTTTCTCTCCTAAATCGACGAGTAAGGATCATTACTGTAAATACCTGGGCATGCAGGTATTTACAGTAATGATCGTGTGGGTGAATGGGTCAAGAAGAGCTTTAAATTGTCCTTAAATCAAAAACAAGACGGTGGTGTCACAAAATTTACTACCTACACTGTCATTGGATAATGATCAAGAAAAGCTTTAAATTGTCCTTCTTAAATCAGAAACAAGACGGTGGTGTCGCAAAATTCACTACCTACACTGTCATTGGATAATGATCAAGAAAAGCTTTAAATTGTCCTTCTAAAAATCAAAAACAAGACGGTGGTGTCACAAAATTTACTACCTACACTGTCATTGGATAATGATCAAGAAAAGCTTTAAATTGTCCTTCTAAAAATCAAAAACAAGACGGTGGTGTCACAAAATTTACTACCTACACTGTCATTGGATAATGATCAAGAAAAGCTTTAAATTGTCCTTCTTAAATCAAAAACAAGACGGTGGTGTCACAAAATTTACTACCTACACTGTCATTGGAAAATGATCAAGAAAAGCTTTAAATTGTCCTTCTTAAATCAAAAACAAGACGGTGGTGTCACAAAATTTACTACCTACACTGTCATTGGATAATGATCAAGAAAAGCTTTAAATTGTCCTTCATAAATCAAAAACAAGACGGTGGTGTCACAAAATTTACTACCTACACTGTCATTGGAAAATGATCAAGAAAAGCTTTAAATTGTCCTTCATAAATCAAAAACAAGACGGTGGTGTCACCAAATTTACTACCTACGCTGTCATTGGATAATGATCAAGAAAAACTTTAAATTGTCCTTCTTAAATCAAAAACAAAACGGTGGTGTCACAAAATTTACTACCTACACTGTCATTGGATAATGATCAAGAAAAGCTTTAAATTGTCCTTCTTAAATCAGAAACAAGACGGTGGTGTCACAAAATTTACTACCTACTGTCATTGGATAATGATCAAGAAAAGCTTTAAATTGTCCTCCTTAAATCAAAAACGAGACGGTGGTGTCACAAAATTTACTACCTACACTGTCATTGGATAATGATCAAGAAAAGCTTTAAATTGTCCTTCTTAAATCAAAAACAAAGCGGTGGTGTCACAAAATTTACTACCTACACTGTCATTAGATAATGATCAAGAAAAGCTTTAAATTGTCCTTCTTAAATCAAAAACAAGACGGTGGTGTCACAAAATTTACAACCTACACTGTCATTGGATAATGATCAAGAAAAGTTTTAAATTGCCCTTCTTAAATCAAAAACAAGACGGTGGTGTCACAAAATTTACTACCTACACTGTCATTGGATAATGATCAAGAAAAGCTTTAAATTTTCCTTCTTAAATCAAAAACAAGACGGTGGTGTCACAAAATTTACTACCTACACTGTCATTGGATAATGATCAAGAAAAGCTTTAAATTGTCCTTCTTAAATCAGAAACAAGACGGTGGTGTCACAAAATTTACTACCTACACTGTCATTGGATAATGATCAAGAAAAGCTTTAAATTGTCCTTCTTAAATCAAAAACAAGAAAAAACAAGACGGTGGTGTCACAAAATTTACTACCTACACTGTCATTGGATAATGATCAAGAAAAGTTTTAAATTGTCTTTCTTAAATCAAAAACAAGCAAAAACAAGACGGTGGTGTCACAAAATTTACTACCTACACTGTCATTGGATAATGATCAAGAAAAGCTTTAAATTGTCCTTCTTAAATCAAAAACAAGACGGTGGTGTCACAAAATTTACTACCTACACTGTCATTGGATAATGATCAAGAAAAGCTTTAAATTGTCCTTCTTAAATCAAAAACAAGACGGTGGTGTCACAAATTTACTACCTACACTGTCATTGGATAATGATCAAGAAAAGCTTTAAATTGTCCTTCTTAAATCAAAAACAAGACGGTGGTGTCACAAAATTTACTACCTACACTGTCATTGGATAATGATCAAGAAAAGCTTTAAATTCTCCTTCTTAAATCAAAAACAAGACGGTGGTGTCACAAAATTTACTACCTACACTGTCATTGGATAATGATCAAGAAAAGCTTTAAATTGTCCTTCTTAAATCAGAAACAAGACGGTGGTGTCACAAAATTTACTACCTACACTGTCATTGGATAATGATCAAGAAAAGCTTTAAATTGTCCTTCTTAAATCAGAAACAAGACGTGGTGTCACAAAATTTACTACCTACACTGTCATTGGATAATGATCAAGAAAAGCTTTAAATTGTCCTTCTTAAATCAAAAACAAGACGGTGGTGTCACAAAATTTACTACCTACACTGTCATTGGATAATGATCAAGAAAAGCTTTAAATTGTCCTTCTTAAATCAAAAACAAGACGGTGGTGTCACAAAATTTACTACCTACACTGTCATTGGATAATGATCAAGAAAAGCTTTAAATTGTCCTTCTAAAAATCAAAAACAAGACGGTGGTGTCACAAAATTTACTACCTACACTGTCATTGGATAATGATCAAGAAAAGCTTTAAATTGTCCTTCTTAAATCAAAAACAAGACGGTGGTGTCACAAAATTTACTACCTACACAGTCATTGGAAAATGATCAAGAAAAGCTTTAAATTGTCCTTCTTAAATCAAAAACAAGACGGTGGTGTCACAAAATTTACTACCTACACTGTCATTGGAAAATGATCAAGAAAAGCTTTAAATTGTCCTTCATAAATCAAAAACAAGACGGTGGTGTCACAAAATTTACTACCTACACTGTCATTGGAAAATGATCAAGAAAAGCTTTAAATTGTCCTTCATAAATCAAAAACAAGACGGTGGTGTCACCAAATTTACTACCTACACTGTCATTGGATAATGATCAAGAAAAACTTTAAATTGTCCTTCTTAAATCAAAACAAAACGGTGGTGTCACAAAATTTACTACCTACACTGTCATTGGATAATGATCAAGAAAAGCTTTAAATTGTCCTTCTTAAATCAGAAACAAGACGGTGGTGTCACAAAATTTACTACCTACACTGTCATTGGATAATGATCAAGAAAAGCTTTAAATTGTCCTTCTTAAATCAAAAACAAGACGGTGGTGTCACAAAATTTACTACCTACACTGTCATTGGATAATGATCAAGAAAAGCTTTAAATTGTCCTTCTTAAATCAAAAACAAGACGGTGGTGTCACAAAATTTACTACCTACACTGTCATTGTATAATGATCAAGAAAAGCTTTAAATTGTCCTTCTTAAATCAAAAACAAGACGGTGGTGTCACAAAATTTACTACCTACACTGTCATTGGATAATGATCAAGAAAAGCTTTAAATTGTCCTTCTTAAATCAAAAACAAGACGGTGGTGTCACAAAATTTACTACCTACACTGTCATTGGATAATGATCAAGAAAAGCTTTAAATTGTCCTTCTTAAATCAAAAACAAGACGGTGGTGTCACAAAATTTACTACCTACACTGTCATTGGATAATGATCAAGAAAAGCTTTAAATTGTCCTTCTTAAATCAGAAACAAGACGGTGGTGTCACAAAATTTACTACCTACACTGTCATTGGATAATGATCAAGAAAAGCTTTAAATTGTCCTTCTTAAATCAAAAACAAGAAAAAACAAGACGGTGGTGTCACAAAATTTACTACCTACACTGTCATTGGATAATGATCAAGAAAAGTTTTAAATTGTCTTTCTTAAATCAAAAACAAGCAAAAACAAGACGGTGGTGTCACAAAATTTACTACCTACACTGTCATTGGATAATGATCAAGAAAAGCTTTAAATTGTCCTTCTTAAATCAAAAACAAGACGGTGGTGTCACAAAATTTACTACCTACACTGTCATTGGATAATGATCAAGAAAAGCTTTAAATTGTCCTTCTTAAATCAGAAACAAGACGGTGGTGTCACAAAATTTACTACCTACACTGTCATTGGATAATGATCAAGAAAAGCTTTAAATTGTCCTTCTTAAATCAAAAACAAGACGGTGGTGTCACAAAATTTACTACCTACACTGTCATTGGATAATGATCAAGAAAAGCTTTAAATTGTCCTTCTTAAATCAAAAACAAGACGGTGGTGTCACAAAATTTACTACCTACACTGTCATTGGATAATGATCAAGAAAAGCTTTAAATTGTCCTTCTTAAATCAGAAACAAGACGGTGGTGTCACAAAATTTACTACCTACACTGTCATTGGATAATGATCAAGAAAAGCTTTAAATTGTCCTTCTTAAATCAGAAACAAGACGGTGGTGTCACAAAATTTACTACCTACACTGTCATTGGATAATGATCAAGAAAAGCTTTAAATTGTCCTTCTTAAATCAGAAACAAGACGGTGGTGTCACAAAATTTACTACCTACACTGTCATTGGATAATGATCAAGAAAAGCTTTAAATTGTCCTTCTTAAATCAAAAACAAGACGGTGGTGTCACAAAATTTACTACCTACACTGTCATTGGATAATGATCAAGAAAAGCTTTAAATTGTCCTTCTTAAATCAGAAACAAGACGGTGGTGTCACAAAATTTACTACCTACACTGTCATTGGATAATGATCAAGAAAAGCTTTAAATTGTCCTTCTTAAATCAGAAACAAGACGGTGGTGTCACAAAATTTACTACCTACACTGTCATTGGATAATGATCAAGAAAAGCTTTAAATTGTCCTTCTTAAATCAGAAACAAGACGGTGGTGTCACAAAATTTACTACCTACACTGTCATTGGATAATGATCAAGAAAAGCTTTAAATTGTCCTTCTTAAATCAGAAACAAGACGGTGGTGTCACAAAATTTACTACCTACACTGTCATTGGATAATGATCAAGAAAAGCTTTAAATTGTCCTTCTTAAATCAGAAACAAGACGGTGGTGTTACAAAATTTACTACCTACACTGTCATTGGATAATGATCAAGAAAAGCTTTAAATTGTCCTTCTTAAATCAGAAACAAGACGGTGGTGTCACAAAATTTACTACCTACACTGTCATTGGATAATGATCAAGAAAAGCTTTAAATTGTCCTTCTTAAATCAGAAACAAGACGGTGGTGTCACAAAATTTACTACCTACACTGTCATTGGATAATGATCAAGAAAAGCTTTAAATTGTCCTTCTTAAATCAGAAACAAGACGGTGGTGTCACAAAATTTACTACCTACACTGTCATTGGATAATGATCAAGAAAAGCTTTAAATTGTCCTTCTTAAATCAGAAACAAGACGGTGGTGTTACAAAATTTACTACCTACACTGTCATTGGAAAATGGTCTAAATAAGTATTATCAAAGCTGACTGGGGAAAATCTTAGAAACGTTTGTCAGAGGTAAAACCCAACAATTTCCCAACTGGTTAATGAAGTTGTGTACAGCAGGTCTGAAGCACTTTGTGGCGCTAACTGCACATACCACTTCAATGAACATTCCTTAACACTCTGGATCTTCAAAGTGAACGCGCTTGTAGATAACGCAAACAGTTTGAAGACACTGGAATATGAGAGGCCTGAGTCTAAGAGAAGAACCACTGTTTGGGCCTCTAAAACCAAGAAAACTCCTAACGTACAAGTATCGGTTTGCCTTGCTACTAGGTGGGGTGTAGAGTAATCCTGAGTTTATGTACAATGACCCAGTATTATTTCCTATTCCTTGTAGAACAGAAACATTTCTGTCCGCTTACCCCATTAATCTAATCCACCATAAATACTTCAACAATTCAAATATTTAATTGTTAACACTTTTATGTTACCAATAATTTATGAAGTCTTGACATTTTGTTTTTCAGATTTGGTATAATTTTGAAGGTGAAAAGTGTTTGCATATTCTCAATACGTAATGTTCTAAACCTTACGAAAAATTACAAAAACACTAAACAAGGAAAAGAGCACAGAGTCTACAACACTACGTGTTCGAGGTGGACGATAAAACCAATGTTAATTCCCCTAGCTCTCTGGTCAAAGTTACAAACGATGTAGGCAGCCATGGAACTGAATAGGGAAAATTAACAATGCCTTTGGGATACTAGTGACACTGTATGCACGAAGCAGTGAACTCGGCGCCGAAAGTTTATCGCATTAATTTTGTTGATACGAACACTTTAACTTTAGAAGAATGCGATACGCTTAAAAAAAGTCACAATCTCTGTTTACTGCACAAAATGTTGCGAAAGTGTTCTGAACGTGAAAAAATCGATTTTGAAATAGTCATGAGTATTTCTTTTTTCAAGTGCCCAGAGTAAAAGGAATATTAAAACAAAAAACGGCTTGGACTCGTATGAGAAATTTCATTTAGGAAGTAAAAAGAGTCAATAAAATCTTTAAAATTAAGTTATACTAAATTCAAAAGAAAATAATAAAGACATATTAACGCAAATTGAAACCACAATAAACAACCCCGTACTCGGTTTGTATACATGTATTTCTTGACGTAGTCTACTAACACAAGTAATTGATTTGTTTATAAGTATTACAAAGGCTATATATCTATAAATTTGTATATATATATATATATATATATATATATATATATATATACATATACATATGACACAGTCATAAAACCGGAGGTATTATATGCAAGCGAGACGACCAACAATTTAAATGCCATGTGTTTTTATTGTTTGTAAATTGGACAATAAAAAAATTGTCTGTAAATTGGACAGTGTGTTATTTCACTCAACACAACAGCTACCATGGAGGGTATTTTGAAGGAAGAACGCAAAATCTTGAGGAAGATCCTTGGCCCGAGATTAACAGAAGATGGATACAGGTTGCACTCCCGGAAGACCACAGAGAAGATATTGAACCTGAAAGCAGATATCAGAAGAAGGAGGCTTCGGTTCTATGGACACATCAGTAGACTCCCAACAACGAGACTTGCCAACAGAATCCTTAAGTATATACAAGGTGTCAAATCAACAACGTCGTGGATCGCACAAGTCAGAATAGACCTACATGACGCAGGAATAGACTCAACAGATGTTGAAGACAGGCGCGCATACAGGAGAAAGATGCTCGGTTGGAAGGTCCTAGAGAATGAAATCCCAAAGAGAGCAGGGATAAAATGGACGGAGGAGCGGAAGAGGATCCATGGGGACAGGATGAGGGAGGTGTGGAGGATTAGAAGGAACAAGACATGAGTCGGAGTGCTTTGCGTGATCCAACAGGGTCTATGCGCAAATAATAATAATAATAATATATAAATATATATATATATATATATATATATATATATATATATATATATATATATATATATATATATATATATATATATATATTACATATATATATATATATATAAATGTGTATATATATATAAGGCAATATAAACAAGGCTATAATATTAAAACAGATCTAAACTTATAACAGGTAATTTCACATTTTTAATGTATTTTGTGAAAACAACTATAAATTAGTGATGCACACCGATTTTATAAAAACTGTGATACACTTTATACTGTGAAAGTGTAATTACATAACGTAAGAAAGTATAATAGAAACAGCCTCGCACCAAATATTGTTGAAAGCAATCAAAAGTATTTTGTAATCTTGTACGTGAAGTATTATTGCCTGGACGCGCGGAGGATTTCATTAAAGTCAGAAGCTCCTCCGCGTTACATTTCCGCTGGAAATTATGTTCAGTAATGGAGAAAATTACTGGAAATGAATCACACCGTGCACTCTACCGGCTTTATGTCTCTTCTCAATTAGTTTCCGGATAGCCTTCACACGAGGCACGCTTCTGTTTCGGTCTGTTGGAAACAAAAATTACGAAAGTCAACAGTTTTGTTAAAAACACAAGTCTAGGAAATACGTATGTTTTTTCCTCTTTTTTAATTTCCAAAATCGAAATGTGAAAATCGAGATAGTTTAAAATAAATACTCGTATTTCAAAAATATTAGTTGTATTTGTGTCGTTTAAAAGTTAGAAAAAAATAACATTCCCTCAGTAAATAATTAAACAGTGACAATTAGTAATAACATTGTTGTTAAGCTTATATTAAATATGTTTCAACAATTAAAGTTCAATTAACTTTCTGCAGTTCGCAATAACTTTATTCAATTGAAGGTAAAGTTTAGTTCGTAATTGTGAGACCGAAAGTTATCAGTCTGAGTGCTTAGCATAGTGACAGTGTATCAATAAACTTGATTCATTTCCAGATTCAGCAACTAACTTCAAATGTAATCATTATAACTACTGGATGATGCAGTCGTCAAACAACTGCTTTGAATTTGCAATGTATTTTTTTACGTTTTCTCTATTCGAATTATAAAGAACGCTTGGCGATCGGAGAAATTGACTACTTATGTATTCAGGCCCAATGAGTCCAAAAAGTGGTTTTATTTTCTCATTTTAAGAAGTATCAAGAAAGTTTATGAATTAAAAAATAGAACTTGAAATTTTGA
>CM040184.1:18994963-19172463 GCA_022606455.1 Callitettix versicolor | reverse complement strand
GCTCACGAAAACATTTCTGCAGTTAATTCTATTAAAAGCCCTGTCACTATGATGTAGTACAATGAATCAAACATAACTTACAATCAGAGAACACACGTCACGAAAATATTTCTGTCAGGAAACAAAGTCAATAATTCACAAATACGTCAACGTCTAGCTCACGAAAACATTTCTGTAGTTAATTCTATTAAAAGCTCTGTCACTGTGATGTAGTAGAATGAATCAAACATAACTTACAATCAAAGAACGCATGTCACTAAGTATTCTTGGTACTAAGCGAAGTTAATAATTACGCATACATTTGAGCCAAGGCCAAGGTTCTGACTGAAACCAATTTGTATTTAAATCTATACTATCCACACGTGTCACTGTGATGTATGTGTGCATTAAAATTAATAAAACACAAGTTACAGTAAATTAACACGAAACACGCACAGTATTTCCGTCACGCCAAGTAGCTAATCACATACTGGCGATTTGATAAAGTCTAGTTAATCAACCCTTTTTTACTTAAGTTAACTTAGCCTAACCTTAGATGTAATATTCGAATATTTTCTGAGTATTTCAACTTACTTTATTGTTTTTTTTAATTATGTTTCTCACTAAATATATATATATATATATATATATATATATATATATATATATATATATATATTATTTATTTATTTATTTATTTATTTATTTATTTATTTATTTATATGTAAATACTGTATATGTATATGTACATACTCGTATGTATGTATGTATGTATGTATGTATGTATGTATGTATGTATGTATGTATGTATGTATTACTACATTCATTCACGAATGAAAAATTTTATATATATAAACGGCTCTTGGTATAACGCGTGATATCTACAATAAGAGATGTATGTCGACGCACACAAAAATCAGACACTACAACACAGTCATAAAACCGGAGGTATTATATGCATGGAGGGTATTTTGAAGGAAGAACGCAAAATCTTGAGGAAGATCCTTGGCCCGAGATTAACAGAAGATGGATACAGGTTGCACTCCCGGAAGACCACAGAGAAAATATCGAACCTGGCAGCAGATATCAGAAGAAGGAGGCTTCGGTTCTATGGACACATCAGTAGACTCCCAACAACGATACTTGCCAACAGAATCCTTAAGTATATACAAGGTGTCAAATCAACAACGTCGTGGATCGCACAACTCAGAATAGACCTACATGACGCAGGAATAGACTCAACAGACGTTAAAGATAGACACGCATACAGGAGAAAGATGCTCGGTTGGAAGGTCCTAGAGAATGAAATCCCAAAGAGAGCAGGGGTAAAATGGACGGAGGAGCGGAGGGACAAGATGAGGGACAGGATGAGGGAGGTGTGGAGGATTAGAAGGAGCAAGACATGAGTCGGAGTGCTTTGCGTGATCCAACAGGGTCTATGCGCAGATAATATATATATATATATATATATATATATATATATATATATATATATATATGTGTGTGTGTGTGTGTGTGTGTGTGTGTGTGTGTGTGGGTGGGTGGGTGGGTGTGTGTGTAGCATTTTAATAAATAAAACTAATTATTTAACGCCTTTCTTATTTTAACAATTTTTAATTTTATTTCCATATTTTTTTAATATTAATACAACAGAATTAGTTTACCATAAATGAATACACTTCAATTGAACCTCTATTTGCTTTGATTACACTTAATCTCGGGTTTATGTTTCGGTAACTCATATACATTTATAATCAAATTTATAACTACAACTATTTATATGGTATACGTGCACTCAAGGTAAATAGTGCGTGCACTTAAGTTCCCTTCTATTTCTTTAATGCACAAGCTATAACGTCTAAATTTCAAGCAAAGCTCTTACAATTTTTCTCCCTAACCAAGCATGGCTCTTAGTTTGCTCTAAATAAATTTTGTCTTTGCTTTTATTACCATATGTTTCAAAATATTTTAAGCCTTTTAATCAATTAATCCTTTAAACAATTAATCCTTTTATGTTTTTATGTTAATCCTTACATCTTCTATTTTTATAACTTTAAAACAAAATATTCGGATAACAATTTATAATCTTAAACATCATTTCCTTTAACAGATCAATCCTTAAATGTCGTTTTATATATATATATATATATATATATATATATATATATATATATATATATATATATATATATATATATATATATATATATATATATATATATATATATATATATATATATATATATATATATATATATATTCGTTTTCCGTTTTAAAGAACCTTTGTTAAAATTTTAAATATATTTTGACAGGAATATTGAAAAGTTCGTATGGGGTAAAAAACAGTTTTTTTTTGATAATGTAGAAACTACATGTGTTTGTAAAACAAAATTGACAAGTAAACGTGAAACCACTTAACGATATTTCATTTTTTCATAATCTAGAAAGTTATTGCTTGTTTGCTTCATTTCGAAACTCATGTATTTCTACCAAACAATATAGATCTCATACCAAACATTACAATTCTTATTATTTTTCTAAGTCTTATTTGTAAAGGTGTGAACACGTACGTATTTTCGTTATGCTTTGTAATTTTTTGTTATACTAACCTGGAGTTTTGTTACGAATGTTGTTTTGTTACTTTAAAACGTTTAAACGTTTATCTAAATATTTACTACGTTTGCTTACAAAAAATTTTAATTTTTAATTGCGACACTACCCTTTACATTCCTGCCTGTCTGTACATCGACCCCGGCTGTACCTCTGTCGTATGAAAATAAAATAAACGTAACTTTAAAACTAAAGCTGAATTTCAAAATGCTTCCTTGTAACAACGACGTTACACAGAATTATCGAAAATAGGTTAAATCATCATCGTTTTAAGATATAAATAATTATAATTTTCTAAAATGATGATAGCGTCTTTTATAATTTCAGTGTGAGATTATTTTTTTTTACGTAAAGACTTACGTACGAGTAAAGACTTGACGAGGCAATATCTTAACAAAATCTCAGTTCATTAATCAATTATTTCTTGCCATTAAATACGTTTTCATATATTGAGTAAAACATTTTTAATTGAACACTTTCTACAAATTGTTTTTATTTTGTACAAGCAATGAAACACACTGATAAGAAGTCCTCGTTATTGGTAATGACAGAATTAAGTGTATCGCGACCCTAAACGTAGGTTTATAACTCCAAGCCACTGTTTATTGTAGCCATAACATTTCAGGTCGGCTATAATACCCGTTATTCTTTTTGAAGGCTAGAGCTGTTTGATTTATGTAAAGCTATTAAATATAATCAATATAGGCCTACTTGCTTATTTATAACACATCTTATATATTTACATTTTTACTGAAATTAGGACAGTATTTATATTAAAGAATTTATTTAAATTGCAAAAATGAGCTATTTGAGCGATCTTCGTGCCGTTAAATGAGCACCAATTCTGACAACGACTCCACAACTTTGGTCCGATTTGATTAAAACTTGGCATAAATAGATTGGACAAGTCCGTTAACCAGCAATTTCGTTTAAAAGTTTCAAAATCGCGGCCATTTTAAATATTTAAGAATGTATAACTTTTTTTTTCTTAAATGTTTTTGACAATGCCATTTCATCACAGTAATCAGCGTTAAAAACTGCATAATTAACGTTTGGATTTTTCAAAATTCACTGAATTTAAAAAATTCAATTCGACTGAGGTCAGAGTTAATTTTCGTATTTCCAATGTAATTTGATAGTTTAAAATCCTAACATATGCTGTTTATTATGAACTCATAATTTCAAAAGGGTAAGGTAAGAAAAATACTTTTCGGAAATTTGCTTCTGTCACTTCAGCGAGTCAGCTGCGAGTCGCGTTATTAAATTTATAAGAATGGTACATACTGTTTATCAGAGACTTACATTGTTTATTATCGCTTACAATATCGACTTGGTTAACTGTTGAGTTTTATAAAAGCTGCTGAAGTAATGGAAAATTGTTTTAGAGACAAAAAACTAGATAAACCAATGAAATTTAACGAATGAAACGTTATACCATGAGCACCAGTCCAGACCTCTACATCACTTTTGAGCGGTTGTTAAAATTTGTATACATACATGTGCGTGCGCGTGTATGTATTTGTGTGTGTATTTAAAAAAATATAATTTTTAAATATATTCTAAGAATCAAACCTTTGACTATAAAAGAAGTTTTATTAAGTTTCAAAGAAACTAATAAATAGTTTCATTTCTTAAATAACGTATTAAGTGTAGCAAAAATATGTTACAAATAGACCGTATAGCTGCTTAATGAAACAACTTGTTCATCCTCTAGAAACATATGAAAGCTAATAATTTATTTGTCTAAGTCTTTTCGCAACTTTGAATTTGGTAAGGTAAGTTTATTTTGAGAGAAGTCGTGACAACTCGGATTTTGAACCCCTATTATCCATTGTTTTTAGTTAGTTGTTAAGTGCTTCCTTACCGAGACTTTTTGTCAGCAGACCACCAGTGCAAAGATCACGCTTATAATTGAGGAAAGATTACTTAAAATGAAACTAACTTATTTCACTATGAACTTATTTACATTTAAAACAACCTTATCAAACCACGTGTTACAACGATAATAAATAATTTTATGTAATTTTGACAAAACATGACTCTAAATATGACGTTGATTTGCATTCAACCAAAATAAAATAAAACGAATTGGACGTTGCCTCAATTATTAGTAACTGCAGGTAAGAGAAGGCACACATATCGATTATACAGCGTTAACAAGGCATCGTGTTGCAAAACATAAGTACTTGACTCGTTATTTCGGCTCACTCCTTTATGTATCTGCTTGTTGCTTGTTACGTTTGATTTTGGACTACTTTTTTCATTATTTCTACCATTTGCAACGCGAAACAATAATCCGCGGCTGTTAAAGTGACATCCAATTTAATGTAGCTAAAAATATTAAACGTTTTTCAGTGTTTTTTATTGTTTAAATCTCGGCCCCGTACAGTAATTTATATATAATTTTATATAACCCTTCGCTTTGTTAATATTGTTTAAAAAATTTATACATTTATAATTATTATTAACAGTTTATATTCGTCGTTGTCAAGTTCATAGTTTGAAATTACTGTTCGAACTATAAAGGCAGGCATTTTTAGTTAATTAATCTATGTTATATCTGCACAATTAAGTTTAATTATTAAGCTAATTATTTGAAAGTAAATGAAAGTTGTAATTTTATCCTGGAAAATAGATTTCTTTATATTTGTGCAAAGAATTTTGATTTTATTCTTAACATTAATTTTGTTCGTATTTCAAAAATACGAATAATAAAACTCCTTTCGAGCACTAATTGATAAAAATGTTTAATAAATTTTTGCGTTTATATTCAATATTCAAAAGCTCGCAAAAATATTCAGATGTACTCAGATCAAACACACCAATCTTCTTATTCTCCTACGTTATTTGAGATCCTCAAATTTACATAAAAATAAATTCAGTTTATTCAATACACAAACACAATACATTGGTTGTGTTGGTTGTTTCTCTTTCAGATCTGTTCTTTCAGTTTGATTCTTATCACTCGGTAAGATAAGAAGTCAAAGCAAGGTCTATGCACGTGACTTCAGTACTTTAACAAGGAATGGGGCGGGAATTGAGGGAGACGTAAGCTCTAAGGGTGGAATAAAGACGAGTTTAACAGTGTCTTTGATCTCTTTTTTCTTAAATACTTGCACGTGCTGAATTTAAAACGTCATCTTTTAGCTTTCATATTTTAAAAACAAAAAATCTTGAAAATTATTTATTTTATTCTTAATGCGACGATCTAGCATAATGAAAAAAATATAGTCGCGTAATGTGTTATACAAATAATCTAAATGGGTTATCAGATTAAAACTTTATATCTGGATACTTGATTTACCGGCAGTCTAGAAGACTGTCCAACAATTAATTACGACCGACTTCAGGGCAATTTAACAAATGCCATTTTGACACTACTGGAACTACTCGCCTGGAAACTAGTCAAAGTGCGTCCATTGCATCAACATCGGGCAAATCTGGGTAAGGTTTAACCTTTCAAGGAGCCAAATAGGATTTTCGCGAAACATCCGTAAAATATTGAAACGAAAATTGATTTTAACATACAACTAGGCCGCTATACTGAAAAATCCGTTAATCAAATTTATAATTGCGGCTATTCAAAATTATTACAAATTCTAAACTTTTTTTACCTTACCTGACATAACTGCTGTAATCGGCGTTAGAATCTGCATTAATTAGTGTTTAATTAAAATTTTGAAACGAAACTGACGGTGAAATTTTTGAATTCAATGACATTTGAGAAATTATTAAGAGTGAAAAATCCTCATATTAAAATCTTATCACAACAGATGTTCTGAGAGAATAGCCATGTAATGTGCTTTCTCTTCAATTCCAAAACTTGTTTTTATTCCAGGTAACACATAAATAAATTTATTCCCTCACAATAAATTTAGGTTTTTAGTGGTTAATAAAGACTACTCTCTCTTCGTTTTTTTTTAATATTTTAAATTTTTTAATATTAAAGGCTAACATACAGGCTTTTTTTAATTCTATGGATTTTAAATTGTAAAGATACACAAGTTTTTAATTTACATATGTTGCTAAATTGAATATTTACGGCTTTACATGTTTTCAATTGTAATTTTACTATATATTAATCGTACTTTTCTTCTATTACGATATTCATTAAACAATACAACGTTAAATATTGTAATTGTGAAAGAATAACATAATATAATAAATAGAAATGTATGTGATAATAGAAACTAATTAAAGGCCAGTATGAAATAGATGGTTCAAAGTTTGCAAAAACACAACAGTAGAGAATGACAAATTTCCCGCAGTTTATTGTATTGTATGATAAAACCTAAACCAATTCCCCTGGCCTGCAAAGGTTGAGTTATAAACGGTTGGCAACTCTGATCTGAAGAAGTAAAATTAACAACGCTTCTGGGAATACCGCTATACCGTATCATGATACCTGCACAGTGCAGTCACATACAGTTGGAAATGAAATTATCTGGAAAATATAATCTGCTATATTTTCCATGTAAATTTATGCAATGAAAATTGTGTTTTTAATTCTACCTGAATCATACATATATCTAAATATAAATGTATATATTTACATTTAAACATCTAATTTATTTAAATATCGTAAAATTAAAGTACATACATAAATATGTATGCAACCTTTAGTTAGTACACATTTTGAATTTTTCTGATATTAAAATAGTTTTTACATGATGGCTATCTGTATTGTGTGTTCTTGCCTATAGACCAAATAGCTGGGCCGATTTTCCTCAACATTCGCATGTGGTCACACAGTATGCGTTCAGACATTTTCCCATTATTATGAATACATTTTTGAGTCATTAGACGAAAATTACATTTAAAATAACAAATGCAAGGTGTTATTTAAAAATAATCTAATAATTTATATAATTATTAATTAATTTAGAAATAAGAGTAGCTAAAAGTAACATTTTATTAAATCTAAAATTCGTGAGGTTTCTTTCAATTTTTTTTTATCTTGATTCAAACTGTAAATTGTTATTAAGCCTACATTGTACTAATTAATGTTAAGTTGTAAATCACTTTATTTTCAGCAAAAACTCTGTCAAACATATTTTGAAAAAGTTTTCAAAATCAACCTACAGTTGATTTTCAGATTTCTTTTTCAAAATGTAGTAATGTATTTTGAACGTTCTCTTTTTCAAATTGAAAATGCCGATAATTTAAAGTGTTCTGCTTTTTGTATTATTTCTTCTTATGTGAACATTACAGTGGTGTCTTATGTAAACACTTTTGTTTACGAGCAAGAGAAACAAGATTGAAATACAGATTAAATTTTCGATCTTTTTTAGTTTAAACTTCGCTTAGTCGTTTTAAAACTTTATGGACACTTAGTAAAATAATTAAGTTTTGTTAATTTGAAACTGTCAAGTTTCAGGCCACGAGCTCTCGTACAAAACTGACATACTCGTGTGTAGTGGTGCTGCTGAAGTATCTCATTAGGCCTGTACATTATGCAAGTCTAGTCGCCATTATCTCGTAACAATTCCTACTGGTACATGTATTATTGTTTGAGGATACTAAAATATAATTATTTTTGTTTTAGGGATTTATTAGGAGAAACTTTTAAGTACATAAAATATATTCTTTATATTGTATGCGAGATACAGAACGTTGAAACCATATTGTCATGTTATTTGGCTTAGGTTTAGTAAATTGTTTACAAATTAAGTTAACAAACCATAGGGCTTGGCTGCAAGGTAAACATTTGAGCGAAATATTGATAGTAGCCTATTATTGAATATATAATCTGATATTAAATAGTTTGGGTTTTTAAAGACTTTATAAAATATTTTGATTGAATATAATTTAAAAAATCTCTGTTACCGAATCCAAAATATATATTATGTTTTCCTCGATTCCTCATTTTTGTTATTAATTAATTGATTTTGATCTTCATTCTTAACTCTTTTATTAATTTAACATTTTAATCGTTAATTTTATTTTATTTTTTTTTTTACTATATTTTCTAATCGTCGTAGTATCTCGTTCATTTTTTTCTTAATCTTTGTTCTTAAACATATTTTTTAATAATTTTATTGTCCATTTTATTTGAATTTGTAACATAAGCTCAACTGAAATGATATGGAAGCAACAGCTGTTGTGCGAAATCAGCTGTTTAGAAGTAGTCACAATGTACACAATAACACGCAATGCGCTAAATATACTACTATATGCCATATGACATTGGCACGCATAGCGCAAAACCCAACATCACAACCAGCCCTCAGCCAAGATTCATGTCAATATATGGTAGTAGTGAAAGGTATAGTCCTATATTTGTAGTCCGGTACATTGTAACCTTTCCTGTCCGCTCACGAAGCTACCGTTACCTATCCCTATACAGTAGTATAAAAACTATTAAATTATGCTGAATTGTGGATACCGAAAATAAATTTTACTCTGAACATTTCATTCTACGTGATTTAATTTATATTTGATTCTTAAATCAGTCATAAGTTCAAGAAATATAAAGTTGATGAACGTAAATATTGGTGTTTATCTGAGGAAATTCTGAATATATATTTGCCAAAATTAAGGGTAAGAAATTAATCAAGAATTTGTTAAATTCGGAAAATAAGTATAAAGTTGAAGAGAATTGTTTAAAGATAACTTATAACGTAAATGAATTGCGAAAGAAAAATATAATCACGCTACAAGGGACAAGTTTAACAATTCTTGGAAACACGAAGATAGAACTTAACCTGAAGCGAGACTTCGATTTCCTCGAAAGAGTTGGTAGAATGAGCAAAGGTAAGTCGCGTACGATTTTAATCAGTCTGACTAAATTTAGAACAAAACTTTTGATTTTGCGAAATTCGTACAAATTTAAGGATTACACAAAATAGAAGACCTGTTCTATTTCCTTGCGGTATGTTTAGTTTTAACTGAGTTGATACTTGCTGGATAGAGGTGAAGTTATCGTGTTTTTTTTTTTTTTTGAATAGGAATGTCCTTAAAAATGACTTACTGTCATTACAGATCCAAAATCACTACTGGGAAAGTCGATCTTGTGTATTGAGTGAATGGAATTATTGTTTAATTTAAAAAAGAAGAAAACGTTGGAGAAAGGATTATTGTTGTTAATATTTGGGTTTTAAACAATTTTAAAAAAGCATCCTATTTATTATATTTTTTCTTTTTCTGACTGAGTTTAGGATTTTTTAAAAAAGAAAGGAAAAATGTTATAATATTTTTTTTCAAATGCAACGGATTAATGTTTGAAATGCGACTCTCCAAACGACCATAAGCTATCAGTGTCTTTTTTATATTATAATTTATATTTATATTATTACATTGAGTAAATTGGCTACAATAAAGACGTTTATCTACATCTAATTTAAAACTGTCAGCAAAACTTTATCAATATAATATACAAAGTAGATAAGGTAAGATTTCATTCATTTCGTGCTAAAGGTGAAAGGACAGCAATACACTATTTACCGTTAGAAATTAAAGTATATATGTTTAGGCTCAACCAACATTATTTATTTCAATTAACATTAACTAAATTCGTTAGTTAACATTAACTAACGATTGTCCGAATATCACCGGCAAATAACATTAGCTTTATGTGACCTGTTTGTTTTGAAATCACAATATACGGTGTTGTACGGTAGGTAGCGTTGACTGCAGAACGCCTGCAATATAGTGTGTATGCAAATGTTGTTGCACGTCCCTGTAAGCACTACAGTATATTGCCAGTCTGCCATTCGCAAACGTGATACAATTAATTACAGATAACGGGTGGTTATTATCTACCAGTAGTGCGTTACGATATTTAACGGATAAAATTTAACATTGCAACAGATAACATTATCTATTGTAAAATCGATAAACTTTGCAAAACCACTGAATACATAATTTAAATTGAAACCTATGTTTAACGTGAATTTAAAAACTACCGTTGTAATTAGGCCCAGAGCATTAAAATAGTAAAGTCTACATTTTAGCTTCACTGAACTGAGACAATTGAACTTCAGTAAAATGAGAAAAATGGAAATCCAACCTAGTGTTAATTAACATAGATTTATTAGCTCATATTGGATGACCTATTGGAGCAGTATGACTGTAAGGCCCAGTCTCGGGATAGTGAAATAATAATTTCTAAATATCTTGAGTTTTCCCACCGGATTGGAAGTTTTTAATTCCATATTCGTAAAAAGTTCTCGGGCGTTCATTGAGCCATTGGAGCACGAAAGTCTCCACCGCAGAATCGTCTTCGAAACGCTGGCCTCCAAGCGCCTCTTCGAGTGGCCCAAACAGGTGATAGTCGCAGGGTGATAAGTCTGGACTGTATGGGGGATGTTCCATTGGTTCCCAGCCAATTTGATCGAGTTTAAGCCTCGTAGCGTTCGCCCAATGTGGTCGGGCATTATCGTGAAGAAGAATGACGTTTCTCGCCGGTTTAGATTTCCTTTTCCTACGAAAAGACTGTTTTGCGGCCTCTAAAACATCGCAATAATATTGTGCATTTATTGTGCGTCATTAATGGAGGAAATCGACGTGAAAGGCGCCTTGATTGTCGAAAAATACAGTGGCCATTACCTTCCTGGCCGACGATCGTGATTTGGCATTCAGAGGTTTTCTACTGCTTTCCGTCCTTCGGCGAATTCCTTGTGTTTCTTAAAAATAACAAAATTCAAGATGGCGGATGGTGATCTCAAACCATACGTAAAATAGTTATGTTGTTTGATAGCGCTTTACTCTAAAGTCATACCAAGTTTTGTAAAATACATGCGGTCACTTTTTATTTATAGTTTAAGATTAATGAACCAGACCAACAAAAAGATTTGAACCTGGAGTCGCCCAAATACTACATTTAATCATCCAGTAGCATTACGATTAAAAACAACAACAATTATTATCATACGAAAACTGTTGGTACTAAAACAGCAGGAAAGCCTTAATGAAATTGCTGTGAAATCATAAATAGCAGCTGTGCTACTCTCTCTCTCTCATCGAGAAGATATTATTGACGATAAAAACCATGCAAGCTGTTGCGAGCAAATACGGCTCAGATTATTGGCACAAACGTTATTCACGAAATAACTTTACATTTAAAATAGGTTTTCAATTCGCTTCGCAGTATTTGATATTTCTGATATTCGTATTTGAAAAGCTCTAGCGTTTATTTCGTTCTTGTTAAAACACCATTACACCGACTGTTATTGCAGGATGCGTACGTATATTTGTAGAAAATACACTTCATTTACTTAACGCTGTTGCGTCTTGAAGTACGTATTATTATAGTGAAACTCCTTTATGCAGTTACTATTTGTGCAAATTGTTGTTGTATTAAGATTCATTTTAATATTACAAATTTTAATACGACTCACTGTTACTCAGTTTTGAAATATTTTAACAAATAAAAAAATGTACGAAATCATTTAGGCAATAAAATTGTGGGCGGATCACTAACGTATTTTTGGCGCTAAAATTAATCAACGTCCATTTTTAATCAGCGATTCAATGAAACCTGATCAAGTATATTTTTATATTCTTAATTCTTATTTTTTATCCCCTCTCATACCTACTTACTAATTTTTGTAATAGAAATAATTTTACAATATATTTTTCCGATATGCAAGCTTTTTGTAGGAAAACGTAAGTGTCACCTAAGTAAAATAATACTTTTACTAATACTGAATGTGTGTGATTTACAAATAAATAACGTATGCTTACGTCAGAGATTCACACATTGTGAGTACGGTTTGGTTGGTAACCGTGGTAACCTTTTGTTTTAACCTTTGCACGAAAGGCTCTGTAAGGGTGAACATTTTATTTTCCTAGCTGCTTTTGGGATTTTTATGACTGTAAACAATCTTCAAAACCGGAAAACCCCGGAAGACTGACAAAAGTGAACCTGGGGTGTAAAAATAGCGTGTCGGGAAGAAAACTAGGGTCGAATCTAACTCCATGGAACCCACAAGCAATGAATTACAGCAGACTGTAAGTACACTAGATGGACCTACTCAATTTTCATTGAAAGAAACAAGAGCTGGAGTTAAACATCTCAAATCAGTAAGGCGACAGATGTTGACCCAAATAAGACAGATGTTTGTAAATGGACGGACATATATCGGGAGCACAACTAAGAAGACAGGAGGCTGTCGCAAAAGTGGCTTCTAATTAAACCTAGAAGAAGGCCTCCCAGGTATACTAAGGGAGAGAAACACAACACTTATAGGTCTGAGTTGACATGGCTCACGGGAACCGTAGTACAAGTCTGGAGGGCTGTCAGCCAAGATCATTAATACCCTTGGTAAAGGGCAACTATGTCCCATAGTTAGAGAGCGTTGTGATCTGAGGGTTCACATGAACAGGGTAGGAATGCACTTAACCCGTCCATCGTGTAACCTTATGCAGAAAATAAAAGGAAACTGCAAGCCACATAATCAATGAGGCCAGCAAGAGGCAAAGAGTGTTTGGCTTCCAGTATCCAGAAGACCTCTAGCACATAACTCTCTAAAACTCACTGAAGGCACCAATGAGACCAGCAAGAGGCAAAGAGTGTTTGGCTTCCAGTATCCAGAAGACCTCTAGCACAGTAACTCTCTAAAAACTCACTGAAGGCACCAATGAGGCCAGCAAGAGGCAAAGGGTGTTTGGCTTCCAGTATCCAGAAGACCTCTAGCACAGAACTCTCTAAAACTCACTGAAGGCACCAATGAGGCCAGCAAGAGGCAAAGAGTGTTTGGCTTCCAGTATCCAGAAGACCTCTAGCACAGAACTCTCTAAAACTCACTGAAGGCACCAATGAGGCCAGCAAGAGGCAAAGAGTGTTTGGCTTCCAGTATCCAGAAGACCTCTAGCACAGAACTCTCTAAAACTCACTGAAGGCACCAATGAGGCACAGCTCTCTAAAAACTCACTGAAGGCACCAATGAGGCAGCAAGAGGCAAAGAGTGTTTGGCTTCCAGTATCCAGAAGACCTCTAGCACAGAACTCTCTAAAACTCACTGAAGGCACCAATGAGGCCAGCAAGAGGCAAAGAGTGTTTGGCTTCCAGTATCCAGAAGACCTCTAGCAGAGAACTCTCTAAAACTCACTGAAGGCACCAATGAGGCCAGCAAGAGGCAAAGAGTGTTTGGCTCCCAGTATCCAGAATACCTCTAGCACAGAACTCTCTAAAACTCACTGAAGGCACCAATGAGGCCAGCAAGAGGCAAAGAGTGTTTGGCTTCCAGTATCCAGAAGACCTCTAGCACAGAACTCTCTAAAACTCACTGAAGGCACCAATGAGGCCAGCAAGAGGCAAAGAGTGTTTGGCTTCCAGTATCCAGAAGACCTCTAGCACAGAACTCTCTAAAACTCACTGAAGGCACCAATGAGGCCAGCAAGAGGCAAAGAGTGTTTGGCTTCCAGTATCCAGAAGACCTCTAGCACAGAACTCTCTAAAACTCACTGAAGGCACCAATGAGGCCAGCAAGAGGCAAAGAGTGTTTGGCTTCCAGTATCCAGAAGACCTCTAGCACAGAACTCTCTAAAACTCACTGAAAGCACCAATGAGGCCAGCAAGAGGCAAAGAGTGTTTGGCTTCCAGTATCCAGAAGACCTCTAGCACAGAACTCTCTAAAAGTCACTGAAGGCACCAATGAGGCCAGCAAGAGGCAAAGAGTGTTTGGTTTCCAGTATCCAGAAGACCTCTAGCACAGAACTCTCTAAAACTCACTGAAGGCACCAATGAGGCCAGCAAGAGGTAAAGAGTATTTGGCTTCCAGTATCCAGAAGACCTCTAGCACAGAACTCTCTAAAACTCACTGAAGGCACCAGTGAGGCCAGCAAGAGGCAAAGAGTGTTTGGCTTCCAGTATCCAGAAGACCTCTAGCACAGAACTCTCTAAAACTCACTGAAGGCACCAATGAGGCCAGCAAGAGGCAAAGAGTGTTTGGCTTCCAGTATCCAGAAGACCTCTAGCACAGAACTCTCTAAAACTCACTGAAGGCACCAATGAGGCCAGCAAGAGGCAAAGAGTGTTTGGCTTCCAGTATCCAGAAGACCTCTAGCACAGAACTCTCTAAAACTCACTGAAGGCACCAATGAGGCCAGCAAGAGGTAAAGAGTATTTGGCTTCCAGTATCCAGAAGACCTCTAGCACAGAACTCTCTAAAACTCACTGAAGGCACCAATGAGACCAGCAAGAGGCAAAGAGTGTTTGGCTTCCAGTATCCAGAAGACCTCTAGCACAGAACTCTCTAAAACTCACTGAAGGCACCAATGAGGCCAGCAAGAGGCAAAGAGTGTTTGGCTTCCAGTATCCAGAAGACCTCTAGCACAGAACTCTCTAAAACTCACTGAAGGCACCAATGAGGCCAGCAAGAGGCAAAGAGTGTTTGGCTTCCAGTATCCAGAAGACGTCTAGCACAGAACTCTCTAAAACTCACTGAAGGCACCAATGAGGCCAGCAAGAGGCAAAGAGTGTTTGGCTTCCAGTATCCAGAAGACCTCTAGCACAGAACTCTCTAAAAGTCACTGAAGGCACCAATGAGGCCAGCAAGAGGCAAAGGGTGTTTGGCTTCCAGTATCCAGAAGACCTCTAGCACAGAACTCTCTAAAACTCACTGAAGGCACCAATGAGGCCAGCAAGAGGCAAAGAGTGTTTGGCTTCCAGTATCCAGAAGACCTCTAGCACAGAACTCTCTAAAACTCACTGAAAGCACCAATGAGGCCAGCAAGAGGCAAAGAGTGTTTGGCTTCCAGTATCCAGAAGACCTCTAGCACAGAACTCTCTAGAACTCACTGAACTAAAATCCAAGAGACTTAGTTGCACAAAGGTTCTTTGACCGTGGTACTAGGGGCAACAAATCCCATAACCTCAAAAACTAATCCATATAACCTAAACTACAGTAAACTTCCGATTTAAACTTTAACGTCTTTGGATTTAAAAGATAACAAAAAGAAAATATTATAATTTAGTATCCGAACGCAGATGAAGTAACCTACCCATACAAGAAGTTGAGGTAGCGCTAGAAGCAGAAGGACTTTCAAGCATTTTAAAAAAGTGAAGCTAGTGATGGTTGGTAGAACTTTCAGTAACAATATATGAACAATATTGGCAATCGATAAGCAAAACATGTAAGGAGTATTAAGTGTTGATTTAATAAGATTAAATCCTTTTAGAAAGGATCTTACTGGTAAACCAATGGAGTTAAAGCTCTCACCGGATCAAATTTACAACGCAGATGAAAACAGTGTCTTATAATCTTTCACCCCTCTACAAAACAAATCAGGCATTTAAAAGAAAATACTGTACCTGCAAGGAAAATTTCGAAAGAAAAAGTTTTGACAATAGCGCATGTTTGGGAAAGGTCTGCACCAACACCCTGTTGTTTATCATATCTCACAAAAGGCACGGTTTGACCAGGAAGATTTTAAAGAATGGTTCTGCAATCAATTTATTCCGGAAAGGCTGGAAAAGTTAAAGTTTCTCTGAAAGTGTTGTTAAGACTAAACCCTTTTACATAGTAACTTCTGCTTTCTTTCTTTGATCCATTTCATTATATTTCTAAATAAATTTATTTATAAATAAGTAAAGTAGTGTTTTAATATTGCAGCTACAAGAAATATTGTCTAATGCTGCACACAGTGTCTACTTCAAGAAATATTGAAGCCAAGCTCCAAGCCTTCAAGGAGATAAGTGCCTCTTAATAACTCAGGTTCCATCAATTCCTTTTGCTCTTTTATTATTAACTACAATCTACTATAAATCTTTAAAAACAATTCAGTTATAATCGGACGTAAAAGGCTTTTTTATTGTTTGACAATGTTCCAGTATACCCTAGCAACAATCTGGATGATTCAATATCGAAGAAAGAAAAAGATTTTTCTGGAGAAATTTTTTTAGTGAAGTGTTAAGGTTTTAGTAGGGTAGTAAAACAATTCAGAGGAAAATACGTTTAACTAATATGAATAAATATTCTCTGAGTTCTGCAATCTGCAACTAGGCTAATGGTTGGGAACGGAGCCAAGCAAAATAATTTGCGAATGTTTGGAAAAAGCTTTTTTGTTATGAAGATGAAGCAGTTTCTTTCAAAAATAAAGATGAATAAGATTTTCAAATCGCATTAAAAATAGGTGGTGGAGAAATTTCATTTTCCAAAAAGAAAAAAAGATTAGGCTGTCTTACTGTGTATTCATTGATTGTTCTTACTGACAGTATTCCGCTTTTACAAAAACACAGTGTGCACCGGAAATATGAGACGTTAGAAATTATAGTGATCCTTTCGGTTCTTAAAGCCACAATTTAAAGTAATTCAGTAATAAAAAAGCATTTTTTTGTAATTATTAATTTTGACATTTGATTTTTTTATAGATTTTCCAAAATAAAGCAATGCAAAATAAAATAAAGCCGGAAACACTGTACGCAGCAGAAACATTAACCATGAATCGCATAGGCCAGATAGAAAAGCTTGAAATAACGGAAAGGAAAATCTTAAGAAAAATTATAGGAACAAAATTTCAGGATAATAAGGTAGTATATATAAAAAATAAAGCTCTCTACAAGAAAATTGAAAAACTGTCAGATACTATGAGAAAAAGGAGAATAAATTTTTACGGCCATTTTTTAGGAATGAACTCTAATAGATTAACGAAACATGTGTTTGATTTTTTCCATAATCGTAAAACAAAACCGAACTGGTTTAAAGAAATTGAAAAAGACCTAATAGAATTAAAAATTACAGAAAATTCACTGCTTGACCAAACTGCTAAGATAATTACCAAAGACGAAAGAATAAGATTCCAAGATAAAACCAAAATAAAACCTAAACCTATCACTTCAGAAGAGGAGAGGAAAAAAAGATCAGAAAGAATGAAGAGCTACTGGGAACAAAGAAAAGTGCAGCGCGCAAGAAATGATTAACACAGCGTACCCCAAAGAGGGTGAAACGAAAAGAAGAAGAAAGCAATGGAAAATATCGGTGTTTCTACAAAACCCTGTGATTTATTTTAATTTGGGAAAATTATTTCCGTTTAAATTTTGTAAGTACGGGAAATTAAATACTTCTATTTTGATAAGTAAAAAGAGTTTACGTATATATTAGTAACATAATTATTTACCTTTTATTTAGTGGTATATAAAGAATTAATTGTAGGGTTTAAATTTTTACTAAGTTGATACTGACAATGAACACACTGGAAATGTTTTTAATCATCAAACACGCTGACATCCCTTTGCTCGTTTTGTCGCCAAGCAACGAATAACAGAAGACCGAACTTTTGAACAATGAGTGACGGTCGCTTTCAGTAACGGTGAACAAATTAAAAAATGGCGTTTAAAGGGTCTACAATATTACTTTTCTCTTGTACAGCTAAAACAAAAAAATCTAAAACACGAAAGGCTTTAATCTACAAATTTCTGCCAGCAGTGGAGTCAAAATTTAATAACTCTTTCGTCAAAAAGCTATTATAATTATTATCTACAGACTGCATTATTACTGAACATTATTTTACAGAAAAAGCAGAAATTTTGCATTTTTTTTATTTAGAAGTACTGTGTAATAATAGTTTTATTACTTTAAGCCTCTTAAGTACTAGAAATATGTTTTTTTATAAAACCATCCGAAAAATTAATATTGTACATGAAAATTAAAGCTAAGTTGGAAACTAAACTCATATAATTATAATGCTAGCTGTTAACTGCTAACCTTAAACAAATATTTTTTGCCAAATATCTACTTTTATACAACATTTAACTTTGAGGTTATATTTATTCTGCTATTTCCGTAGACGCTTAGACACAAATTTTCGTATACAAGTGTAAAGTGTCAATAATCATTAAGAATGTATGAGAAATAACAGTTATCAGGATTATGGTGTCTGTCCAATTAAAATGTTATAATCTTACCGTCAAATCTGGTTATAATTTTTTTTAAATAGGTAATCATTTATAATAGAATTATTATAAAATGAGGTGGTTATATGATGACGCCACTATTCTTAGCCACTTCGACTCTGGTTTATGCATTTCAGATAGACCACATTTACAAAACATTTAAGAATAATTAAAAGTTAACTTGAAGGTTTATATTTGATTTTGATATACTCTACGGACTTAAATTACATTTATTTCAAATTTAATGAACCAATTTTATTAATAAATAAAACCAACATTTAACACAATGGGAAATGTTCAACCGACTACATTATATCCCTATATGTTCGTACAACTTATTGAAAATGTACGCCCCAATATTTTCCTTTGGTCGGTCTTTCCTATTTCAGCTTACGCGGTCTGAAGTTTGTTGGAAATGAACACACTTGCATATTTTTGGATGCTTGAGGATTTTACTTGAACCCAATTCAAACAAAATAAATAGAAATCTTTTTTATGGTATTCAATAACAAATTTTAGAAATATTCTCTTCGTTATTGTTAGAAGAGTTATCGCGAATATTTGGTACCCACAAGTATTTTTAAAACTCGGTGCACCATCGAAATATTGGTAAATAAAATATACCCACAAACCGAATTCAAGAAAAATTTGTACTTCCGTTAGTGCGCTCAGACTTCAATAAAAAATGTTTTTTTTAAGCTTTAGGTTTCTCCAAACCAATTTACTACTAGAAGCGTTGTATATATTTTATCAGTTTATATATTTTTCCTCTGAATTTATTGCTTACAGCGGGAAGCGAGTGTAAAACTAATTTTCATGAAAAAGTGTAACTGCGCAATACGACATTTCAAAGACAAGGACGTCAACATCTTTCTCTCTCGTTCTCTCTCTTTTTTCTCTTTTTCTGGTTTTCTCTATTTCTCTTTCTTCTATCTCATTCCAATACCTGAAGAGTCTTTATTACTTTCCACTAAACAAAAACTTCTAAACAATCGCATCCACAAATTTACCTAAAAACACACGTAATTTATATTTTTAAATATTTTTTTGTAATTATTAACTTATGATTTAATTACTAAAGAACGCATCACAATAATATACTGCAGGTAGGAAGTAGTAAGAGATAGTGAGCCTGAGGAGAGGACAACGCCCGTGGTGAGATAACAGACCACACCACACAACATCACACCACACTGCCAGTATTGATCGTAGCCGAGCCCACCCTTTATACGCAATGTGACCCCAGTTTTAAATTTCCCACCAACTATTGTTGTTATAAAATCAGTAATAACGGCCATTTCTGCATAATTGCAAACCAAAATTTAAAATAAAAATTTTCAAGGAACGACAATTAAGATGTACGCCTCTCAAGGGATGGAACTCATGCCCTTTTATCAATCAAAAATAGGACAATACTAACAGAAGGGTTAACGTGTAATGAGGAAGTAATACAGGTTTTAATGTTTTTGTACAATTATTTTTTTGAATTACATGTCAACAGAACGATGGAATGATAAAGAACGATGGAACGATTTCATAATTCGTAAGTGTTTAGGTCAAAAACATTAATGTTATCTTGTGAATGTCTGTCTGTCAGGTAACGCCTCTATAGCGCTTAAACATTACGTCGGAAAATTATAAAACTCGCAAATTTATCCTGTATGCAACGTATAGTGGTTTCAAACACATTTCATTTTTGAAGTGGGCAAGTAAAAAAAAAACCACAAACACTAATATTTGCAAAGTGTTATGTATTTCGGTAGAGCACTAGAAGCAACAGTTTCTCAAAATGTTTTTTCAATGCTAAAACGCTATTATTTTCAAACAACCTGTATCCAAACGTTAAACATCTTAATAAAATTACAAGTTTAGCTCACTTTATAAATGATACACAAAATAAAGTGAAAGTTCCAACAGCTCTGCAGCTTTGTTAACTGTAAGGGTGTAATTTCACGTCTTTCCAATCCCTCGTAATGGCTCAAGGCTCGAGGGATGAGGGTGCAACGCTGAATGCCAGCAGGCCTACATTCTGTGATTGGATGAAATGAAAGACGTCACCTACATACACGCTGTCCTAGATTTGAGCTCGTTTCCGACATAACTAAACATATTTGCACAAAATTACTGAATGTAACATCGTAACGTCTTTCAGTTTTAAAAACGATGAATTAACTAAATCTAAAACTTTAAGTTCTTTTTCATTTCGAACACACACAACGTTTAGGGTATGTAACAGACGGGAAGTATGTTTCCGTGTAACGTCTGTTGGTAATAATAAGGTAAAACAAAAAATTAAACTTAACACTTTTGTTAAATTTGTGATGCAAAAATTAAACCTGATCATTGTTGAATTTCATAATTTTAACAATAATTACGGTGATTTCTACATATCACAATCAGTTCCTGTGGCCACGCTAAAATTTTCTAACAATGCGTTGTTTCGTTGTCCACCAGCATTTCAGGCAATAAACAAAACAAAAACAGTTCAGGTTCGTTGCATTTCTATAAATAAACTAACTTCAAACATATATGCCACTTCAGCAAATTCTTATAGAATTTATTTAAAGAACTTTAAGATAACCTAAACTCTAATTGTCCCTAAAATAATTCACACGGTTTTATTTCTTGAGTTGAGGAAACACTACTTATAATACGCGTATAACTATGGCAAACATACATGAAAGTTAACGGTATAAATTTTTATATTATTTTTTTCGAAATATTTTAAAACTTATCAAACCAAAAACTATTCTGTATACATTTCGCTACTGTATAAGCTTTATTTGTTATTAAAACATAAAACAAAAACCAAAAGACACAAAAAACGAGTGTATTAAACAATTTTTAATAAATTGTTAATCAAACGTAGGCATTATTATGGAACTATATGAAACAACAACAAATTGTCGATGATTTACAATAAAAGACAATTTCCCGGAATCGGTTTTCCAAAAAACTTACTCTTTCTGAAAATTCGGACATAAAATATTAAATCACAAATATTTAATTTGATAAAATCTTCCCAACAGTTTGGTGTCTAATACACGTGATCTTTTACAGCAACTTTAAAAATTTTAAATGCTAATTTCTGTATATTTTAACGCTTATTATGATAAAAATATGTACATTTTCAAAAACTTTAGAAAAACATATTACTTTTTGGAAACCCGCTTCTATTACTTCAGCTAGACATCTGCAATTCACGATTATTTCAAACTTTAAACCATTTTTTCTATTTCACATTTATTACAATTATTTAATTTCCATTTTTATGACCGAAATTTGAGCACAACTTGATTAACAGAATTTGTAAAACTGAACCAATAATCTTAGCGTGGGGGTCTTTAACGTGGGTGTTTGTTACGAGAAAGTTTCTATAAAGTTTTTGATTAGTGTATTTATTTTCTACTTAATTAAAAGTTTATTGTAAGAACCTGCTTAATAATTTACAACTAAAATAGATTTGTTCACCAGTGAAGTTGGTGTTCACATCGCAATAAATTAAATAAAGTTTTTAATAAGTTCATTACAGAAATGAAGTTTTCCTAGAAGTAAAATATTAGTGCTAATACAGCAAGTGTATGTAAGTTGAGGTTAGTATTGCAGGAGGTGACTAGGACTTGCGACTGTGGGCTCCGCGGCGTCCATCATAACTCCCCCCCCCCTTAATCCCGCCTCTATATTACGTTTACGCTAGAAAACCCAGAAAATATATTTTGTCGCATTAATTCGTCCCTGTTGTGTTTTAATAATTTATGAACGTTTTTATTAAAATACGCAAAGCAATTGCGAGATACGGTGCAAATTTATGTTGTCACAAAGTTAAAATAGATTAAAGTAACTTTATGTGATTTACTAACTTTTATAAGTAGTTTCATTGCGTATACTTTCCATCAGCACTTTTATAACAAGTATACTACTTTCAGTGTATTAATAAATATGAGTAACTTTCTCGAATAAGTCAGCAAAAAATATACGTCTTTTTTTAAACAGAACAAAGTTATTATACAATAATACCGTCAATATTTGTTTCATTGTTTTAAAGAAATCGCAAAAAAGCTAGGAACATTGTTTAAGATATTTTTGTTACTTACTGTTTTAGTGTGATGTTACTTTTATAAATTGATTTGCTGATTTATTAGAAAGTAATTTATGTGTAAACTCGAGCTTTGTTATTAATTTATAAATATATTTTATTAAACAAATGTTTTTACTTTCATTTTCACATAAAACGGAGTGTATAAACACATTAAAATCATTTTATTCTAATATTTTGATATATTTTTACAGTTTTATTACTGAATAACAGGGCGAGCGTCTTTTCGCAGTTAATGAGAAAAAGAAACGAATAATATACAACAATGCACAGCAAGAAGTTGAACAGTGTTATATCATTTCTATGTTCGAGTTATAACGTGTTATAAACAATATTCCAGTGACTATATAACAAAATATGTGAATGGTCAAATGTATGGATATGTGGCAATCACAACTTTCCTTGGTACTTGAACGAAAAGGAAAAGAGGTTCGGTCGTTATATATATATATATATATATATATATATATATATATATATATATATATATAATACATAGGTAGAGCGGGGCTATTTCGCTCACGGGGCTATTTCACTCAACTTAACTAATTTGTTCTGCTGCACATGTAAACTGCACACATTGTCAGCCATTTTCAGCTCAGTTCCTGTGTAACAGTATTTGTGTTCACTACAAGTGCGAGTTGTGTTATAAGTTTTTTATTTTTTTGGAAGTTATTAATTATTAAGTTATAGTTATTAAAAAAAATGTATACTTCTGTAAGCTGAGGTAAGACTATCACTATGTTGAAGTAGCAATAATTAACGTTTAGCGTAAACAATTTTAGCTGTGCAATGTACATTTTGTAATATTATCTGATAATGTTTTTATTGTAGGTTATATAATTTCTTCTTTCTTCAGCTACGACTTTATAATGTGTTATTTTTAACGGTTTTAACTAAAATACTCGTAATGTAAAACTATGTTATTGGGGGCTATTTCGCCCACTGAAAGAAGGGTTATTTCGCTCACATTAATTTTTATTTTGTAATGTATTTGTAAATATATATTGCAAAGAAAAACTATTTATGTCTGTTGTCTGTCTTTCAGATGGTCCGTACGTACAAAAACAATAAGAAATGGAGTGATAAAAATATGATTGAAGCTATTTCAAGCGTTATTAATGGCACATTTAGTATTAGAGGCGCTGCAGCTCATTACCACGTTCCAAATTCTACATTGAAGGATCGTGTGCATATTGTAAAAACACAACGTGCTTTAGGGTATAAAATCTTACTTAAAAAAAGTGGTCACCCTACAGTCTTTACAGAAGCTGATGAAAAGGACTTGGCAGATAGGTTGATGGATCTAGCAAGTATGGGTTTTGGTTGTACTCCCATGCAAGTGAGAAATGCAGCTTATTCTTTTGCTGAAATGAGAGGATTAAGACATCCTTTGGATAAAAATCTTAGAACTGCTAAGAAAGACTGGTTTTCCGGATTTATAAAGCGAAACCGTGGCTTATCTTTAAGAAAGCCTGAAGGTTTGTCAAAGGCACGAGCTGAAGGGCTAAATAAGAATGTTGTGACTTTTATAAGCGTTATAAAAAAATAGTTGAAGAGTTAAAAATCCAAAACAATCCACAGAATGTGTGGAATATGGATGAAAGTGGTCTTCCATTAAATAACGCACCGCCTAAAATTGTCGCTGGCAAGGGAACACGAGAGTTGTTAAGTTAACTAATGTAGAACGAAGTGAAAATGTAACGGTTGTTGGGTGTTGCAGTGCGGTTGGATCTTATATTCCCCCATTAATTATTTTTAAAGGAATGCGTTTTAAAGATATTTATAAACAGGATTTACCTGTCGGTTCGGTAGTGCACATGTCTGACTCAGGTTACATCAATGAAGACCTTTTTCTGCAGTGGCTAAAACATTTTCAGAAACATCGTCCCTCAGGAAAATGCCTTCTAATTGTAGACGGACACGCGTCACACTGTGCACTACAGTGTTTAGAATACTGCCGTGAAAAGGAGATTGAAATGTTGTGCCTACCACCTCACACAACCCATGCACTTCAGCCTCTGGACAGAACAGTATTTAAACCACTAAAAACGTACTAGCACCAAGAAACCACAAAATTTGTACACAATAATCCTCAGTCCGCTATCACAAAATTCCATTTCGGAAAATTGTTCACTGCTGCTTGGAACAAAGCAGCAACTGTTGGTAACGCTATTAAGGGCTTTGAATGTACTGGAATACATCCTTTTAACCCTGAAGCGATTCCAGATGAAAAATATTTTCCTTCTTTATTTTTTTTTGTCAGAACATAGACCAACTAATGAAGAATCTTCCAATTCCGATCCCCTTTTCATTTCAAATCAATCTATCAAACGTGACGAACCTTCCACCTCAGAAAACCCTTCTAATTTTATCCAGTCATCAAATTCAGACCAAGAACAATTTTTACTGACTACATCTAAGAGCTCTGCATTAAAAAATATGACCATCAAAAAACTATCGCCATTTCAAACCATTATAACTACTCCTACAAAGAAACAGTCGAAGAGAAAACGAAGACAGCAACAGTACACCAGACATCTCACATCAAACACAAGTTATCAAGAGACCGTCAACAAAAAAATATTAAAAAAAGAGCGAGATAATAGGCCTACTTCCAAGAAGAGGAAAACTTCAAAGTCCACCAAAATAATTTGTAAAGACTTCAGCTCCGATGGAGACGATCCCAAAGCACTGCCTTCTGATGATGACAATGACAACGTTCCTTGTGGATTTTGTAGGCATAAATTTTTATCTGAAGAATCAAGACGTAAAGGTGATTGGATAAAGTGTCAAAGTTGTGAAACATGGTTTCATGAAATTTGTGTGGGTGCTGTTGGTAAAAAACAATTCGTTTGTGGAAAATGTATGTAGAATTTAGACGGAATAGCCCCACCTAGTGAGCGAAATAACCCCGCTAATTTGTGTATTTTCTGTTTTTCAACATTTATGTAAATTAATTAATTACCTAGAAAATAATTTGTAATAAAAATGTAATCAAATACCATACAGTTCTTTACATATTAATTTTTAATTATAATTATTAAAAAAACAATTTTTTTAAACTTTTAAACCTTTTTAAAGTATCCCAAAACTTGAAATGAGCGAAATAGCCCCGATCTACCCTATAATCGCTATCCTTAACTGAACGAAAAAAACATGAATTCTATAACAAAAATCAATGTATACCACTGGCTGGTATTTAATTACAATAATATACTAAACTTTAATTTATTACTTGTACTTTAATATCACTGTACTAGTCGTTCTAATCGTTCGTTGCAAGCATACAATTTCTTGACATTACGAACTTCTATTAAATAGGCGTTTATAATTATTACCCGTCGCGGCTTCGCCCACGAAACTTAAACTGTTTCAGTAATGTAATAATTTAGAAACATAAAAATATATTAATAAAAGCGTGATCATCTAAACTCGTGATTATTTTACAGTGAATATGAAAAAATATTATAACCTGAATATGTTGTTTTATTGTCTTCAAACGTGTTCCATTCGAATTTAAGAAAATCTGATCAAGAATATTTTGTCCAATACAAACATTTATACCTATTCTATATTTTTGTCCTTTTAGGGGATGAATTCGGAGGGAAATACTGAATTTCGTGTATCATAATTTGTGTTTTAAAATATTTTGTTTACTTTTAAGAAAATTTGATAAAAAATATTTTTCTCCAATGCAAACACTCTTTTTTCTCCCATGATTACTCTTTTTCCATTTTTATTCTTTTAGGGGATGAATTCAGAAAAATGTTGAAATATGTGTTTCATAGCATATTTCTAGAATATAAGAACAAAAATATTTTTTCAATACAAAATTGTACCCATTTTTATATTTTATACCTTCTTTCAATCTCTTTAGGGGATGCGTTTTGGGGAAAAGGTGAAAAATATGTTTTTATTTTTTATAACATATTAATAATTGTTATTATTAACACTAGTGGTAACTATTTGAAAATTATTTGCTGAATTATGTTTCAATACAGTGTTTGTATACTTTAAATAGAAAATTCACATTTGAAAAAAGTTAATTAGAAGATGGTGACCAAACACACCAACTCTGTTTAAATTGAGTATTAATTTGCTAACCAAACAGGAGACATTAAAACGCATGCAATATATTATAAAATAACAACTGCTGCAAAATAGAATCAATTCCCTGATCCTGAAATTTAAAATACAAGAAACATAATTCTTCTTTTTCCTGTATTTAAAAATAATATACATTCTAAAATGTATATTACAATTTCATTACTTATACTTAAGAGTGACTATGTTATGTTTTAAGAAGGTCAGATGAAAAACATATTTTTTCCAATAAAAATTGTTGTACCTCATGTTTACCTCTTTAGGGGTTGCATACTGAAAAATCGTTTTTCAGTGCACCCCTTTTTCAGTGCATCTCGACAATGTTGTATGAAGGTACCCTGAAAATTTCAAGTCTCTAGCTATAATAGTATTGGTTGTACGTTGATTATTAAATTTGAACTGGGTTAGAAGTTTAATGGTGTTAAAATCAAATTTTTACAAAATCCTTTATTAGTGCACATTGACATTGTTGTAAGAAGACACCTTGAAAATTTCAAGTCTCTAACTATAATAGTTGTACGTTGACTATTAAATTTGGACTAGGTAAGTAGTTTAATGGAGTTAAAATCAATTTTGTTGCAAAATCCTTTCTTAGTACGCGCTTACATATTAAAACGAAGGTATCCTCAAAATTTCAAGTCTCTAGGTTTTATAGTTTGGGCTGTACGTTGATCAGTCAGTCAGTCAGGACATTGCCTTTTATATAAGAGATTTAATACTTTTATGACCTGTTAATAAAGCAATGTCATTCATTATATTTGGGTTATTTATTATAATAGGCCTTACTT
Organism: Callitettix versicolor; assembly: GCA_022606455.1. Lineage (NCBI taxonomy): Eukaryota > Metazoa > Arthropoda > Insecta > Hemiptera > Cercopidae > Callitettix > Callitettix versicolor. The sequence continues at coordinate 19,145,048 of CM040184.1, read as the reverse complement.
TAATTTTTTTCGTATTTAAAATTATAACCTATAAAATTAATGACTGAATTCTAACGTTGCACCATATTGAAATATTTACAAATGAACCCTACTATAATCGGACTAAATTAGTTTACAGTAGTAACTGTTTATTAAAAGCTGAGCGGAGTCTTTTATTTAATAACATTTACACTTTTGAACTGGCCTAAGGCCTAAATTGTCTTACCGATTTCAAAACTGTTAATAATTATTTCATTCTTGGATACAGTATTAACTTAAACATTACTTTCAACAATGTTTTTTTTTAGCAATCAACTGCTTTGATACACATAATTAGCCTATTTGTCACCTATGCTTGCATTGTGCTGCACTCTCACGGGAAAACTTTATACTGATCCTGGAATTTTGTTTACAGGCAATTCAGTAAGTTTTATTTTACTATAAGGCCTTAAAATGACAAATCTCCGTGACAAATCTATATACACCATATTTGTAATTTCAAGAACGCAGGTCCTTATTTTTGGTACATAACCGATCGGAATGCTTAGTGTAATAATATACGGAAGATATTATTTAAAATAACATGTATGTAGAAAATGTAGGAAATTTTAAATGTTTTTATCTATCTAGAAGATAATCTTGATAATTTTGTTAAAAATGAGCAATTAAGTGCCCCAAAAGGCAATGAACCAAGAGTGGCCCCAAGAGCCTCAAAACTGAAAATTTACGTTTACGACGTAAATCGGAAAATAATAAACCCTGACCGCCGTCAAGCACATCTTCAAAACGGTAACTATTTGAATATTATTTGCTGGATTATGTTTTAATATAGTGTTTGTATACTTTAAATAGAAAATTCACATTTGAAAAAGTTAATTAGAAGATGGTGACCAAACACACCAACTTGTTTAAATTGATTATTAATTTGCTAACCAAACAGGAGACATTAAAACACATTCAATATATTATAAAATAACAACTGCTGCAACATAGGCCTACAGGTTAGTTTTCTTTCGTCATTACGATATCGAATTTCAATTGCGGTACATTAAAATATCAATAGCATTTATAACTTCTAAAATGTTATGTTGGCTATTATAACAAGAATTTTACTGCTTTGGACGAACATAACTGCCAGTATGCCAGTAGTTGATTCCATAATAGAATCAAGACAATACCTACCGAACGTTTTGATTAAGAAACCCTCTTTACATCGATCTCCTGCAGCAGCAACCTATATATATGCAAATGAAGGGCGGCACATCAACCAATTAATTTGATTTATTTCTTGCATCCCCTAAACAATGTGTGTTGGTGCTTCACGTTGTGTGTGTGTGTGTGTGTGTTGGGTTGGGTCGCAACCACCACAAATTCCAACAAATTACACTTCCCTCATTGAACTTTCCTTCCATAACAACCCATGTCTCATAAATGTAACATAACACCAGTGAAAATAATCACGCAGGCAACAACATCACTGACGTCATGAAAGTTCATTTCCTTAAAAAAGCTCATAATTCAATAACATCACATAAAAGAACATTTAAATAAGTCAGTATTTATATTTTACAATAAAAATACAAATGTGAAACTTAAGCACCTAAAGTTCACAATTTATATTGATTTATATTCGAAAATTTAGAGCGTAATTTTATGAAAATTTCTGTTTACGGGGTGAAAAGAAAAAAGTATTAAATTATTTTCAACATTTTTATGTTCTAGTAACAACTGTTTTTCGTTTAGGTTGAAATTTCAAAAACAATTAATTTATATACTTTCCCGTAGTATATTTTCCGGAAACTTAACATATATGCATAACGTACGGCATACATTTTTTTTTATTAATCACATATTTTATTATTTATAATTTATTTTATATGGCGAGAACTTTTACAGTATGCTAGACAAGAGATTGACCCACTTAAGAATTGCCGAGACAGAACGTTAATATAAATTTATAACTGAACACAAACTCAACGTTTACATTTTGTTGTTTAATTTTAATTTTGTTGAAGAATTTTTGAAAAATGACACAATTATTTTGAGAAATTACACACACTTTCTTTGCTTTCTTTAGTCGATAACTTAAGATTTTTTCAGTAGCAAAATGTGAGAAAATGTCTTTACATTTTGGAACTATTTATCTATTTAAATACATTTCTTTTACGTTAAATATCCTAAGGAGGGTTAAAATATTATTTATTGCGTTTTGGATATATAATGTTTTTAAAATTACGTCTATAATTTTAGTTTTTCCAAGACAATTCCACCATTAGTTTTTATGAATATAATCACAACATAATCACTAATCAATTAAATATTAATTTAAAATACTCAAAATTTAGAATATAATTTTGTCAAGATTTTGAAAGTTAAAAAATGTAATATATACACTTATGGCAGGCGATATTAGATTTTAAAGCAATATCCAAACCTTAACAATTATATACATAAATTTAACAAAAAAAACATAACGGAAAATTCACGATTTTTCTTCAATATTTTACAGCTTAAAATGAAGATCGATAAAATAATCGAATATTAAACATTGTAACAGTCGGATCTGGGGAATATTATTATATAATTCAACATTCATTAAACTGAAATAAAAAAGACGTACACCACAAGACAGATTGACATATATTTGTAGTCTACGTATCTCATAATACCTATGATATTTTACTGCTTCATCAATATAAAGTTTCACTAGAAGCTATTAAAAAAAGGACTAGAAAAATTGACAAAGTTATTTTGACATGTAATGACTTTAAAAGTTGTTAATTTATAAAAACAATTCAAACGTTTCTTCTTTCTCCTGTATTTAAAAATAAAAACAATTAAAAATTTTACCATTGTTTGGTTAACTAAGTTTCAACAAAACAACAATTAAAGAATTAAAACAAAACTTTAAATTTATTTTATTTCGTGTGATGTCTTTATTACAATACTAGATGTCTTTTCAATGAAAGTTAAGCTGTTATAACACCAATTGTTGCCAACCTGAAACCTGCTCAGTAATGGCAACCATGTTTTCAACAAAATATTTCGTTTTAATTAACCACCAAACTGCGTCGTTTCATCTATTTTACATAAACGAACGGAGTTTTAGCTCTGAAATTATTGAAGATCACAAAATACAAATCCAGCATTCAAAATATCCTATTCCATGTTACAAAATGTTGATAGAAATTATTTAATGAGATCCTTTATATCGTGAATCACACTTCGTGTTCAATACATATTGTAATAATAGTTTGTAATTTTAAATTAATTTCTGTGTTAAGCTGAACGTAGACATGATAAACTAGTGATTTAGATAGGTCTGTGCGCAATATGAATATAATTATTTCTGTCTTTCATTTCCAAAAATTAAATTGCTGAAGTAAAAGTGACGAGCTGGGATTGTACTGTCAACCGGGGAGACCAGGGTTTATGTTTTGTAATTTAGTCGTCGACAAAAATAATCTACTCACGCAATGTGCACAAAAGTCACGCAATGCAATTTAAATATGTACTTTACTGGTTTCATATTCCTGTGGCACGAGTCCGTACGAAATAACTAACAATGACAGAAATGTTTTAGAGGAGCCTATGAAAAATGTGCATAGGCTACTCTAAAACACGATTAAATTATTTTATTGTTAATGTGTATATATATATATATATATATATATATATATATATATATATGTGTGTGTGTGTGTGTGTGTGTATGTATGTGTTAATATATATATTAAATTAATGTTAATTTAATTAATTAGTTAATTAATTAATTAACAATTAAATTATTGTTAATGTATGTGTGTGTATATATATATATATATATATATATATATATATATATATATTATTATTATTATTATTATTATCTGCGTATAGACCCTGTTGGATCACGCAAAGCACTCCGATTCATGTCTTGCTCCTTCTAATCCTCCACACCTCCCTCATCCTGTCCCCATGGATCCTCTTCCGCTCCTCCTCCATTTTACCCCTGCTCTCTTTGGGATTTCATTCTCTGGGACCTTCTAACCGAGCATCTTTCTCCTGTATGCGTTCCTGTCTTCAACGTCTGTTGAGTCTATTTCTGCGTCATGTAGGTCTATTCTGACTTGTGCGATCCACGACGTTGTTGATTTGACTCCTTGTATATACTTAAGGATTCTGTTGGCAAGTCTCGTTGTTGGGAGTCTACTGATGTGTCCATAGAACAGAAGCCTCCTTCTTCTGATATATATATATATATATATATATATATATATATATATATATATATATATATACATTAACAATGAGATAATAGCGGTGAGTAACTAAAAAATCCGGATTGAGTATTTTTAAATACCCATATAAAAATCGGTTTTGTATCACATCGGTTAGAAGGAAAGGAGACTTTAATCTCAAATTTCTTTTATCTATAGCCTTCTTGTTGCTAACTGCACACACGTAGAATGCTGTGTTACGCCGTTTTATCTTACTCAATTTACATTGTACTAAAGTTTAACTAATTTTTTAATGGCGTTTTCCTTAGTAAGTTAGCCTTACAGTTCAAACATCTACGTAGATTCCGTTACTTTTAACAAGAGTAATTAAATTTCATAAAATTAATGTTAAAGAATAAATGCACTAAAACTATTTTTCACTCAACAGTAATTGATTAGTGAGTTTTTAAACTGCAAAAGAAAGCATAATGCAGATATTGTCAAACAACTAATTGTTTCTTGAGTTAATGGTGAATTTTGTCAATGAAATATTAATTACTTATTTATAGACTAACAAAAATGTTTTATTTCTTCGGTCTGCACTTAAGTTCACTTTAATTGTGTCCAAAATGAAATTTATTTAATTACAATTATATTGGCAGCTTATTCGTTTCAAAAAAACTGTTTTATTTTGATAGGCCTATGCGTTTATATCGTCTGCGACCACAGATAGAAACTAAACTAAACTAAACCGATTTCAATAAAATTCAGCATGTTTGTGTAACTTTAGCATGTTCACTTACTTTTTAGGTAGAAAATTTTATAACAATAATTTTCTCAAATTTTGGTCATAAATTCACATTCATAACTATATTAGTATATCAAATACGAAAATTTAATTCTGTTTGTGGGTTTTTTTCACTTTAATTTGACACATTTAATTTTATAAAGTTTAAGAAAAATATATTTTATAGTGTATTATTTTGTTGTACTTATTAAAAAAAACTAATTTCTGAAACATACAAAACAGAAACAGAACCTCGTCAATAGACTAACCTCACCCCTCAATAAATCGGAGGTCGTACTTAACACTTTAACAATGCATGCTCTCTCGCTTTCGTTTTTAAAACCCCTCTAGATAAACTTTACAAATACATCACTCCAATTATCTTGCGTTACCAGCTCCACCCCTCCCCCGCCAATCAATAAACGAATGTTTTCCCTCGTGAATTATACGAGCCGAGTAAAAGAGAGCCCTTCCTATTTCCATGTCGGCTCATCGTGATTCCCGCGGCAATAAAAGAGGGTATTACCAAGGCAACCCGGGTTCAGTTCAGGAAACAACCCCTGCCTTAAGCGAAGCAGGACATTTACGGAACAGTCGTCCTTGCAGGCAAAATTAACCACTCGACCGTGAACTAAGGAAAAGTGCAGACATAACAACTTCGGCATGAACTAATAGTCTCTTGGCTTCTGTTTCTACCCGGTCTACCTTTGTATTGGTTCAGTTCACTGTGACAAATCACCTACGAACTGAAGTTGTTTTCGATTTATGCGGCCTAATGTGTATGTATAGCCTCATTCAAATTAAAGCAAATATTTTAGTCAGATACCTGGATTCAGTAGTAGACCCTACCTTACCCGTATAGGCCTACTCTTCCACCTAATTTTCCTTCTCACAGTTAGTCACCAAGACCAGGATTTACAATGCTTTAAGATAATTACGTATTAATAAAAATTATCTGCGATTCCTTTCAATGAATGTTCTTAAATAAATGGAACATGTATTTTTAAGTAAGCAGACAGTTTTGCATTAAATCAGTCGAAAAATAGAACTTCAATCGTCAATAATGAAAAATGTAAATAATAATATCTAAAGTACCCACCTACATAATATTTAATTAATATCTTTCATACATTTTTACGCTAAGCACTTCGATAGGTTTTCTACAAAAATAAGGATCTGTGTTATTGAAACTCGTATGTGGGATACCTAAAGGTTCGTAAAGACACCAGGGAAATTTCACGACTCGTACAATTTTAAGTGTCATACAAATTTAAGGCTTTACAATAAAATAAAACCAACTTAAAACGTATAAAAGATCTGTAAACAATATTCCAGGAGCAGTATAAAGTGACCCCGTGAGATTGCAGCACAATGTCATCTATTAAACATAGGTGACAAATAATTGTGTATGCACCAAAAACAGCTGTTTGTTAAAAAGACATTATTGAAAGTAATATTTAAATTATTACTGTATTCAAGACTTAAATAATTATTACCCTAAACAGTTTTGAAAATAGAATCGCTAAGACAATCTAGGCCAGTTCTAATGTGTAAATGTTATTAAATAAAAGACTTTCCTTTTAGTAAACAGTAAATACTGTAGCCTAATTTAGGTATGTAATGTAAAATCCGGTATATTAGGTTTCATTTGTAAATATTTCAGTAAGGTACAATTTTTGAATTCAGTCATTATTTTTATAGGTTATAATTTTAAATACAAAAATAGAACAAAGTAAGGCTTGTTGTATTAAATTATCTAAATATAATGAATGTTATTACTTTAAAATAACTTTAAAATGAACATTGCAGCACATTGTTGTTTTTTTCTCGTTAACTGTGAAAAGTTATATATGAGGCTCCAGCAGTCACATATAAAAAAACGCAGATAATCATGCGTTTCTTTAAATCACCACTGTTAACCTATTATCTGCAATTATTTGGGACTTTAAAAAACAAACAAATAAATTTTGTTAGACTCTTCTTTAAAATAATAAAAACTTTATAGTAGGGGTCTACTGATAAAAATCAAAATATGCGCATTAAATGTAATTTTTGATTATGAAAATAAATCTTCAATTGATCCTCGTTGTAGATTCAAACAGTATAATGGCAAAAGCCTAAAGTGAATTCACGCACATTCGGACTGTAGCACTGACACATTTTCCTCTCCTAAATGCATACGTTGTCACATTTACTTTATAATCAATAAGGATATATAAATACAAACAAAATAAGTCTACAAAGTCGAAGACAAAAAATAAATCAAACAAAATCGTGAAGCAGACAGACGAGTTAGTGACGATTGGGTTGTTTTAAAAAGGATAACTCGTTTTGCTCTTTCAACAAAAGGCTTTTTGAGCGACACAACTCATTGAGATAATTGGGAATTAAAAGTGACTACAATGATAAAGTCAATGTCCCTATTAATTGACGAATCAGTCGTGATTCGTTGACAATGTTTTATTATTTCTATTTAACGTTAAGAACAGTTTTCAAATTTATTAACACTTTAAATTTGTTCGACTTATTACCAAAACGAATTCAAATTCTTATCCTAACAATTCTGGAATTGTAATGCAACATTCTAGTAAATATTTTCTTTACCATCATTTTTTTAATAGTTAAAATATTTTTGTGGGAACATTAATGATCAAAATGTTTCGTATCATCGATATCCTGATCATTTATATTCAAAAATCATTCTCGTATTTCAATGAGTTCAGTTTTACTCATTAAAAACTGGTAGTTTTTGTTTTTATTTTTCATTACCAAAGGAATTAAATACGCAGACATTTTAATTTGTGAGCATCTTTCCTACAGCAATATTTTTTTCTGGCATAAAAATACAAAAATTCTAAATTGTTTTACAAATTTATACAAATGCTGTTCAAATTTCTATAAGATATACAAACGAGATTTTAAATTTCTTGCACTGTTTTGATATAGTCTAATTAAAGACTGGGATGACATAAAGTCTATCTCAATCTGTACTCACCATATTGAATGCTTTTGAAAAATATATATTCATAACTTGTTTTAGTTAAAAACACCGAACACAATATAGGCTACCGTGTAACATTTAAATGTTTTTATTTTCTGCTCGGACTCGTACGTTTCAGGCACTGGTGTTGCCTAATCGATAGACTTTGGGAACCTACAAGTCTGCATGTTTAATGAATATAAACAAAAACTGCGCATATAGCCTATATACAGACTGACAAAGCATTTAGAAAATATAAAGGGATTGTGTTGTACAATAACACCAAAGATTTATTACAAATATCACCGTATCATTGTTATTTGTAAAGTGCATTAATTAATCCACGGATTAGTTCACAAACAGTTGTACAGAATGCGCTGACATTTATTCAACTGAAACAATGTTTATCTTGTTTTCAAATCATGCATCTATTACAGTGTCTAGTTCAAATATCAGAAAGCTATATGTTTACCCAAAATGGGAATTTATTGCCAAATATACAAATGTAATGAAGGTTATGATATTCTCTACAAAATGTATAATAATCGTTTTAAGCTTAATGTTTGATACCTCTACAGTTATCGCATTACTTAAAACACTACTTCATAACAAACGGTGATTTTTTTTAAAGCTCTTTCCCAACAAATAAATAAACCCTACCTTTTGTTTATAAAAATTATATTGAGTTTCAATTCGTGAGTGATTTTTATAAAATATGTTTTCTAAATTTTATTTGTCCATTGTTAATCAACAATAAACATGACCCCCATTGTTTCCATGTGAACTTAATTTTATTTTATTTTCACCATTAACAATTTTGACAAAAATCAGATCTTTAAACTGAATTTTATAAGAGGGAAAAAATTACCGACATTACAAAATTACGTATAGTTTAAAAACCACAGTAAAATGGAGAAAAAAATGTCTTACGAAATTCTGGATCAGATGTTCGCGGAAGTCGACAAAAAACGATCCACGTATTTGAACACAATTCGTGATGCTGTATCCATGTCATCGGTGGAAAGCAAAATGAACGACGTAGCTAAGACTATGAAATGGTTAGCTTTGAAACTGAAGGAAGCTGGCGGATCGGTAACCATACTGGACCCAGAAACAGGCGGCAAGACAAGAAACGTTCAGCCTGTAATGACCGCTTCTTATCGTTCCAGCTCTTCTAACAAGCCTACGCTTCTTGTATACGGTTTTTTCAAACCGAACAGTAAATGTAACGAAAGTGGCGACACGGGGTGTTTTCTTCTTTTTGGAAATAAAATAGCGTCCAAAGGTTCCCTCTTGTGTTGGATCGAAGCTATTCGATTTTACAAATCGAACCGTGTAGATTTACCTATGAACATAAGATTTGTCGTTACTTGTCTCGAGGACTCGAACACTTCAGAGCTGTTCGGTTTCTTCAAAGACAAGAAACATATTGTATTCAAGGATATTCAATACGTGTGTTTGCCTTACAGTAGCTACATGGAAGACTCTAAAGCTACGATCATCTGCGGATATAGGGGTTGCTGTAGATTCAACGTGACTGTAGAATGCGCTAGGAATGATCTTCACGCGTCGGGAAATCACTCCGGTATGGTGCAAGAAGCGATGACTGATGTGGTTTGGCTGTTAAATTCATTAGTGAATTCTAAAGGAGAGGTGCTTATTCCGAACATAAAGGATGATATGAGAGAGGTGACTCTGGAAGAAGAAATCGAATGCCGGGATTCGACGTTTGACGTTATCGGTCTGAAGAAAACCGCAGGGTGTACTGCCCTGTTGCACAAAGAAGACAAGAAACGCGTGTTGATGCATTCGACCCGATTCCCTAGCGTCTCTATACACGGAATCGAAAGTGAACAACTGTCGGACGACGTCATCCCTTGTAAAGCTACCGGTAGATTTTCTGTTACAATAGTTCCTGATCACAAAGCGAACTCTGTAGCTAAAAAAGTAATTTACCACTTGAAGGAAGTGTTTTCCAAGATTAAAAGCAGAAATAAATTGACCATCGAACAAACTGCCGGAGTCAACCCGTTACGTTGGAACCACAAAGGAGCCAACTTCCAAGCGGCGCGCAAATCTATCAGTAAAGTTTTAAAACTGAACGTAGACTTTGTACGTCAAGGTGCGTCCTATTCACTGCTTGCTGATCTTCAGGAAGTTTCCGACATCGACATTCTTCTACTTCCGGTAGGATACTACAACTGCGAAAAGTCTGAGAAGAACAGAGAAGAGGCCGATGTGGAAACTTACATTGATGGAATCAAAATAATAATTGCTTACATATTTGAACTTTCCCAATTTAAATAAACGTTTAGAACCTGTATATATAAATTTAAATCCACATTTTGTATTATTTTATTCTGAAATTTATTTATAAATATTATGTAGAAGAGATAAACATATTTCATTACTTTATTATAAATGTTATATTTATATTTTTACAGTTTATTATGTTACAAAACTTTACCATTAAAATTATTTTTATTAGAGTTTTCCTTTTTTTCATGGTTGATCTCATTTTTAAAAGTTTATAAGTTTTAAAAAAGTTTTAAAAAACTAACATTTATTTTAACAAGTAATTTTAAGAATTGTGTTTAAATTTCATATCGTATTCATCGTAGAGGTACGATATACAATTGAAGCCCTTCAATAATCTCAGATTAATATAAAATCTAAATGACATATTCTGATTCAGCGGGAAGTTTCCCATTTATGTGATACATTCAATGACCTATCTATATTAAAACCAAAACGTTCAAAATTTAAATGTTTTAGCCCTTTAAAAGCCTAATTTAAAACAAAATGTACAATTTAAGTGACAAATTCAAGATATTTACGACATTATCCTATCCAGCTCACAACGAAGCCAATGATTTCATGTCCTACGAAACCAATAATTTCAAAATTTACGGCTTATGCCCTTTAAGAGCTCAAAAACCTCTCATTTTGTCAATTTCAAAGGCATATTTGGATTAAGCGAAATTTGTTTTAATTTAATCCCACTCTAAATAACCGGTATTTAACTTTAATTTTAAAATTTTCAGCCTCATATAATTTGTCAATATAAAATAAAATCTTAAACTTTCGTGTGACTATATTACAGAATATTTGCTCTAAATAATTTTAAAACACAACTATGTAAGCATAGGTGATTTGTTCTACGCCTGTGTAATACTGAATTCATAAAGCCAAATAAAATACGTATTTTTGAATAACTCGTGTTATATTTTCATCTCTTTCTTGTTACTTTGTTCTTAACACTTAATTTGTATATCCCACAACGTTTCAATACAACACTGCTGTTTTGACATACAAAGGTTATTTTTAAAGTAACATAGTTATTAATTTTAATTCGCAAATCTAAGTACTTTTTTGTAAAACTACAAAGAAATAACTCAAACTTAATTTACCTTTTTTCTGTAGTACTATGCTTTTGAAAGCTGGTTGTGTATTTTTCTGAAAAAAAAAAACAAATTAGTTCATTACTAAAGGAAAACCTTGCCCACTTCGTGAGCTAACTTGACGAAATATCTATTTATTTAAGTTTAAACTGTCATTATATAAACCACTATTACAACATAATTACAATAATTTTATTTTCACTCTAAAGCTGTTCTGGAATTTATTCTAATTTCACCATAAAAACTAGCATACGAACTAATATTTATTATTTGCAAATGATTTGCCATTAATTTTTTAAGAAATCTCATGCCTTTTAAAATCTTTCTCAAGAGGATTAATTATTTTGGTTTTCCCCAAATTGAAAACCAAGAGGCCTGTCAAATAAGTCTTCAAACATCTTTCTACAACTTAGCAGTTTTCGAAATATATTTTTTTTTTAATTTTACATTACATAATTATGACTGTCTTCTTTATTTGTTTCACCCAACTTTATCAATCACTTTTTAATGTTCTGTGCCTTCCTCGTAGCCCAGTATTGCTTCATTCGTTGTGATCTTGCTTTTCTTTCTTCGTCAGAGATTTGGATCGTTCGCTTGGATTTGACTTCGCCTTGGAACCGTTGCTTCTTGTCCTTGGTTATTGTTTTGGCTGTTCTGTCCATGAGCATAGTGTCAGTGATTTGTAGTTCTGTTATGTCCTTCTCTATTTCTCTAAACCAAAGTGGTTTGGCTATTTTACTGTGAAAGTAGTCAATTATTTTTTTTGGTTAGTCTATTTTTGTCCATTCGGAGGATGTGCCCATAAAAATCAATTCTCCTTTTTCTTATTGTGTCTGATAGTGTTTCAGTTTTTTGGTAAAAAGTTTCATTCTTGATGAGGAGTAATTGGTTGTTACGGAATTTGGGGCCTAAGATTTTTCGTAATATCTTTCTTTCTTTGATCTCCAGCCTTTCAAGTGGGCCCTGGGTTGTGAGAGATAATGTTTCAGCTGCATATAAGGCTTCTGGTTTAATTACAGTATGATAATGCCTTATCTTTGTATTCCAGGAGAGGGACTTCTTGTTGTATGTGTCTTTGTTAAGTTGGAAGTCTAATTCAACTTTATTTCTCCTAGATTCCATAGCTTTTTTTCTCTAGGGCGTTCTAACTGATCCATTCCCCAAGATATTTGAATTCTTTGACTATCTCAATGTATTGTTCTCTCAATTGAAGCTTTTTTGGCGGTTTTTGTATGTTTGTAAATATTTTAGTCTTTTCAAATGAAACTTTGAGAACCATTTTTAACGCTTGCTTCTGGAGTTCAAGTGTCTGTTCCTTAGCTTCTTCCAATGTTTCAGCTAGTAAGGCCATGCCATCCGCAAAAGCCAAACAGTTTACCTTATTATACAAACCGTATTATAAACAAACGCATTTAAAACAAGTTCTAGTTTTTGGTTTTATCACCGTAATCAGGTTTTACATTTGTTTTATTCGCCGCATTTAACATACGCGTAGTATATTTTAACTATATTTGTAAATTTTGTCTTTTTGAATATGTTTATATAACATTTTGTTTTCGCGAGTTTCTTCTTATACTCTAGGTGACAAAAATAAATGTTTTTCTTATATTTATACCTTTCTAATTCCACTGACTAGGTAAACTTTAAAGATGTCAGTTGCAGGACGAAAGGATGCACTTCCATAACCAAAACGTATTTGCTTCACTTTGATGTATTCGATACAGCGTGCATGGATAAATAGCACGAGACATATAGGTTAACCTTATGTGTCACCAGCCTAGCGATCAATAGTCGCTGTTTGTTGTGTTAAGGTTAAGGTAGTCACTGCCTCCTGGAGTTTAGATTTTAAAATACTAAGAGTTTGGGATCCTGCTTGCTAGATAAGTAGCTGGGGTACAGCCTGCAGATTAACCTCTGTGTCGCCAGTCTGCACCTTAAACTTTAAATTCTAAACACAACAAAGAGTTTGCTAGATATTAACTTTTGTGTCACCACTCTAGCGATCAATAAACGCTGTTTGTTGTGTTATAGAAGTCACTGCCCTCTAAAGTTTGGAGTTTCAAGTCGAGAACACAGATTACTGAAAGTTAGAGTTGTGCATGAAGGTTAACCTCTGTGAAATGGTTTTTCAACTGACGTTCAACTGACGCTGTTTGGTAAAGCCAGGTACTTCTTACAGTTTAAAAAATAGAACACAGAAGTCTAGATGTAGCCTATACTATGAACATCGACATATTGATTTAATTTCATCTAGCAATCATTGATGAAATTTGATCCGAATAAAAAGTCTTAAACATAGTGTAATAACATTTAATTTAAATCGATACTTTCATCGGTATCTGCTAAATCTTGCTCCGTACTAAAATTATTATTTACCCAAACATTCGTATTCATGTTTCAGATCGTTGCACGATATAGCAATTAATATCTAATCCCTATACCACCAACCTACTGATCAATAGTCGATCAATTTGTTAAGGCGGTCACCACTCTTTAAATCATTTTCAAGTTTTTGTAAATAGGTCAGAGCATTAAGGTTACAGATCTAAATACAGCTTCCTAGATAATAATGTGCAGCTTATAAGTTACATCTGTCACCAGTTTTGTGATTCGTAGACTGCATAGTCGATGTTGTGCTAAGGCACTTCCTCTTCAGTCTAGGAATGTCTTATTAATGAAATAACGCGGAGAATGGAAGACAGTAGCGGAACTACAGAGAAGCAGTCTGCTCCAGGGGCTGTTTCAGAAGAGACTATACGTCAAGAGATAAAAAGTATACATTTTAATTTGTCAAAAATAATCTACAAAGTAATTATTACAATATTAGTATTTGAAATCTACTTAATAAACACTTTTGTAACAGCTATAAATAAGTACAGCATATTTTAGTAGTACTAGTGCATATGCATCCTAGTACAGGCGGTTGAGCCCCTTGGGAAGTCCAGACTACTGCCTCGTTATCGGAATGTAGGGATGTAGGTCTTATAGTGCAAATAATTGCATTTTGTTAACATTTAATATTAATTTTACCATTTAATTATTGAAATGTTTACCTTTAATAGTCAAATACAATAAAATCTATTACAATTATTTGTGTTTTGAAAGTATAAGTTTATTTAATACTTAATATAGCCTAAAGTATGTTTATTTCTTATACACTTTTATTTCATAACACGAATGGGTCCAGGTTATCTGAACGATTTATCCGTATTCGCAACATACATATTTATCAAATTTCTATCAATTTGTTCATCATTATTACGAGTATATTTTAAAGCCGAGAACGCTTTGTGCATAGGAATAAATATCCCGATAGAGCTGTGTCCAAAACTTGGGAGCATAACACAGTCATTAAAATTATCCGAATATGAAAAATAATATCTTTTTAATATCTTAAAATTTTACATTATGGTGCTCCAATTAGGGATGCCTTTGAGCAATAGTATACTAAGTTAACATCCGTGCCCCTTGTCCAGCAAACAATGTTTGATGTTTCAATACAGTTACTGAGTTTAGAGTCTAAAGTATAGAATGTAGCACACTCATAGAAATGTTATATCAGATTATGTTTTATTATCAATAACAGTTCAAATTCGCATTATCGAGAGTATGCCTACTGAATAATAAGGAAATGTAACATTCATTGTCTTCAGTAAATGCAGCAATCATTGATAAAATTCAATCCTTTTAAACAGTTTTAAAAAAAAAAAATAAAATTTCATATAAATCGATATTTTCCTTTAGTACGAGGGTTGATCAAATATAAACGAGACTGATTTTTTTAAAAAAATATTGCTTACTTACAAATTATTCTTGATACAACTTATTTTTCTACATAGTCTCCCGCACGAGTAACACATTTTTCCCACCGGATTGGAAGTTTTTTAATTCCATCTTCGTAAAAAGTTCTCGGGCGTTCATTGAGCCATTGGAGCACGAAAGTCTCCACCGCAGAATCGTCTTCGAAACGCTGGCCTCCAAGCGCCTCTTTGAGTGGCCCAAACAGGTGATAGTCGCAGGGTGATAAGTCTGGACTGTATGGGGGATGTTCCATTGGTTCTCAGCCAATTTGATCGAGTTTAAGCCTCGTAGCGTTCGCCGAATGTGGTCGGGCATTATCGTGAAGAAGAACGACGTTTCTCGCCGGTTTAGATTTCCTTTACCTACGAAAAGACTGTTTTGCGGCCTCTGCAACTATATTGTGCATTTATTGTGCGTCGTTGATGGAGGAAATCGACGTGAAAGGCGCCTTGATTGTCGAAAAATACAGTAGCCATTACCTTCCCGGCCGACGATCGTGATTTGGCCTTCAGAGGCGCCCTCTCTCCCCTCTTCCGCCACTCCATACTTGCCTGTTTCGACTCGGGAGTGTAATGGTGAACCCATGTTTCGTCACAGGTGACAATCCGGTTTAATAATGCCTCACCATCTCGTTCAAATTGGGTCAATAGTCGCTGGCAAATCTCCAAACGATTCCGTTTGTGAACGTCGGTCAAAATTCGTGGAACCCACCTTGCAGATACTTTGCTGAGTTCCAGGTTTGATGTAACGATTTTTGAACGCTACCATAGCTCAACTGGAGTTCATCTGCAATAAATCGCAGCGATATACGTCTGTCTTCGTCCAGGAGCTTCCGAACAGCATCAATGTTTTCGTCCGTGACGGAAGTGGTCGGGCGACGATCATGGCTGAGGTTTTCTACTGCTTCCCGTCCTTCGGCGAATTCCTTGTGCCAAGCAAAAACGCGAGCTCTTGACAGGGTCCTGTCCCCGTATTGAGCCGTCAATCTACGAAAGATTTCAGTCGGATTGACCCCCTCCTTGGCCAAAAACTTAATAATAATTCTCTGCTCCACGGAAACGTGCACTTCACTCTCACTCATTGTATAGTTTTATACTGAAGGGTTCGAACGGAAATGTTGCCCGTCTACGCCCGTCCCAAACCTCCCAGGCTACCTGAAACCCCACCCTTTAGAGTTCAATGTCCAACGGAAAAGTTTTTAGAAAGTCAGTCTCGTTTATATTTGATCAACCCTCGTATCTACTAAATCTTGCTCCGTATTAAAGCTATCCAAATACACCCCAACCGTTCCGATCACACAAGTGTTTTAAATACGATTAACCACAGTCAATTCCATATCGAGTTGTAAACTGACAAAAAACGTACGAGGTCTATTTAGCACCGCCAACATTTACAACAAAACCACGGATAGAGGCTAATATTACCTTCGCCAGCGAAACTTGTGTCAGTTGGCGCCAACAAAACAGATGCCACGTCTAGAGTTGTCAGTATTACCTTTTAATCAGTAGTTCTAGAAAGGGCCAATAAATACAGTGGGCGCATGGTTATGGAAGAATTACTACAGACAAAGCCTGAATGCGTGACAGTTGCCAGGCCGATCTCTCAGTCAGTAGTACGACAGGCAGGTTAATTCTATACGGTAAATATTCAGGCCGTGGTATTTATTTTTGTCAGACATTTTAACTTCAGTCAACATTTTATACACTTAAAATATCCTCTTTTGTTAATATTTTGAATATAACTTATGTAAAAATATAACAAAAATATATGAATTTTTACTTTGTTCCAATTAAAACGAGATTATCGTTATCAGCAGCGTAAAATGCTATTCTGTACAGTTTAACAGAGCATTTTAAAGAATGCACTGATACTGACACTGCTAACCAAACTACGGAACTTAGTCATGCTTCCCCCTGTTAACACTGATTCCTAAAAACTAACCTAAAACAAGAAAAACGTAAACTCGTTCGCAAGATCTCTGGTTTTAATTTGCGCATGTTAGTACAGTTTTTATTCTAAAGAGTCGTTATAGTAATAAAGTCGTTGATAATGTCTAAAGATGTCTTGTTTGCTGACACACGATCAAGTTCAAATTGCGTTGTTACTATGGGTTTACTAAATATTTGTAAGATATTTGTGCTTTATCAAGCTTTTTTATTCCATTCCAACCTTTATTTGTCATTTAACTATGTCCTAATTTAAATGTAAATCTAGAACATTTCGAAAGGGGATCGAAACAGAGATGTTACCAAATCCTGGAAGCATAGATTGGCTTTAGTTGTTTGATCTATGGAATTAACTTGTCTCATTTCATCCAATCACAGAAAGTGTAGTAAGAGACCCGCTTCATCCCCTCGAGTCGTTACGGAGGATCGGAAAGTCGTGCAATTACATCCTTAACTAAGCTTCGGACTTGGAACTTGCATCATTTGTACAAAACTTTGTTTTTAAAACAAATATAATTTTGTACTGTAATTGTTTAAACTGCTTTTTTAATTAAAATGCAATGTTTGATATGAAATACCATTTCTGCCGCTAACACAAAACGGAAGGTTTTGAGTTATTTCTTCAAAGTTGCACGGCACAGTAGAACTTATAAAGGCCTCCTTGTCGTAATTTTGCATGTAAACAGTGTTTACTTTATTATTATCCACAGTAAAACGAGATTCAGGAGTTCGGCTGAAATTCGTTATAGACTTTTAATAAAATACTCACTCACTTTTTTATCTGATATGTTCAAAAATTGTTTTAGTGAATTCAGTTGATTGATCTAATAGCCGGAAATTTGCTATAACTCGGACTTGTCCGCAGGTTCGAGTTTGGTTACTACTGGTTGCTTTTTTCAGAGCATAAGTTGTCCTGTCTTCGTTAGTCTAAGAGATAAAGTAGAGTTACAAAACAAAAACTAGATCGTTTCGTTTGTGTATTCGTCTATGTATCAAAACGAAGCAATTTAGCTCAAATTTATAATGAATTCCAAACATAAGTAGCCGCTTTCAAACACACAAAATATATTTTCAAGTATCTTATGTTTTCAATCAAATTTAGACCTTATGTATCTAAATAAAAATGTTCTGGGAAATTCCTTTTAGAGCGAGAGAAACTATTGTAATCAGCAATGAAAAAACATCTGAAAAAGTCTAATTTTCAAAATAAATTCTAGATTTGTTTTCAAATATTTTGTTATATAGGAACAAAAATACATACAAATCTTAATAACCGTTTTGTCTTTTTTGCATTCTAGGCACCAATTCAGGTTGGAACTATTGAAGAACTCTAGTTTACCTTTCTAGTGTTGCTGCTTACTAAAAACAAAATGGTTTCCGTTATACTGTTTACAGAAAACCTGCACACACTGACAGATATTTGCATCCTGCGTCTTATCACCACTCTGTTCAAATTCAAGCCGTGGCAAACACTTTACTTTCAAGGTCCCCTCAATTGACAGACAGGGAGTCTAAGGACAAGAAATTCTTGTCTGATAGAGACGCTCAGGAAGAGGTTTAACGTATTATTAAAAACGTCATGTTTTACAGAACCCATCATTTAGAAATGGAGAACTTGAAAAAAAGTCACAAATTTACATGTAAGGTTTTAAAACATACATATGCCTATATATAAACCTTACTTTATATGTATATAAGAGGTGTGTTCAGAAAGTAACAAGATTTTTTAAATTTCGCACGATTGGAGAGTCCGATTGTCAAACATTTTTTTATTATGTTGGTATACATGCCCTTGAAGTATGATAAAACTTTCAGCTATTTTCATTGTTGACTTTGTCTGTGACAGCCACTAAGATTAGACGTGTTTTTATGAGCTCGGCGACTTTCGTTTGTTAAAAGAAATGGATCAAAGATTTTGTATCAAATTTTGCGTAAAAAATGGAATAAAGTGTAACAAAGTGTGTGGAATGTTAACAAAGGCCTATGGTGAGTCTGCAATGGGTAACGCAAGAGTTTACGACGAGTGGTATAAGCGCTTCCAAGAAGGCCGTGAAGACGTTGAAGATGACGAACGCCCTGGACGCCCCAGCACATCAACAACCGATGAAAACGTGGAAAAAGTGAAAAAAATGGTTATGAACAATCGCCGAATCACAATTAGAGAGGTCGCTGATGATGTTGGCATATCGATTGGATCAAGTCATGACATTGTTTCCAATGTTTTGTGTATGAAACGCGTGGCAGCAAAATTCGTTCCAAAATTGTTTAATTTTGAATAAAAACAGCGGCGAATGGAAGTTGCTCAGGACTCACTAAATGAAATCAACGACGATGCAGAATTACTGAAACATATTATAACAGGTGACGAAACAAGGGTTTACGTATACGACGTCGAAACTAAGGCTCAATCATCCCAGTGGAGGCATTCTGGCTCGCCAAGACCGAAAAAGGCTCGACACTTGAAGGTTATGCTCACTGTGTTCTTCGATATTAATGGCATAGTGCATCATGAAACGGTCAATAAGGTACTACCTACAAGTTCAACGCCGTTTGCGTGAAGCAATCCGAAAAAAAAGCCCTGATCTGTGGAAAAACAATTCATGGTTTTTCCCCCAAGATAATGCACCAGCTCACACTTCATTGCTTGTTCGTAAATTTATGGCCAAAAACAGTACTGTAACGATGCCTCAGCCTCCATATTTGCCAGACATTGGTCCGTGTAACTTTTTCCTATTTCCAAAAATAAAGAGAACCTTAAAGGGCCGTCGTTTTACAGCCGTAGATGACATTAAAAACGCATCGCTGAAATAACTAAAGGCTATCTCAAAGATCGAGTTTGAGAAGTGTTTCGAGGATTGGAAGAAGCACTGGCACAAATGCATATAATCTCCAATGGGGACTATTTTGAAGGCGACAACATTAATGTAGAAGAATAAATAAATATTTTGTTCAAAAAATTAAAATTCTCGTTACTTTCTGAACACACTCTTGTATACTTACTTTAAAAGTATATATATATATATATATATATATATATATATATATATATATATATATATACACACTTTTAAAGTAAGTATACGAGGTGTGCTCAGAAAGTAACGAGAATTTTAATTTTTTGAACAAAATATTTATTTATTCTTCTACATTAATGCATATAATACCTCCGGTTTTATATGCAAGCGAGACGCTAGCACTCCACACAAAAGCTACCATGGAGGGTATTTTGAAGGAAGAACGCAAAATCTTGAGGAAGATCCTTGGCCCGAGATTAACAGAAGATGGATACAGGTTGCACTCCCGGAAGACCACAGAGAAGATATCGAACCTGGCAGCAGATATCAGAAGAAAGAGGCTTCGGTTCTATGGACACATCAGTAGACTCCCAACAACGAGACTTGCCAACAGAATCCTTAAGTATATACAATGTGTCAAATCAACAACGTCGTGGATCGCACAAGTCAGAATAGACCTATATGACGAAGGAATAGACTCAACAGATGTTGAAGATAGACACGCATACAGGAGAAAGATGCTCGGTTGGAAGGTCCCAGAGAATGAAATCCCAAAGAGAGCAGGGGTAAAATGGACGGAGGAGCGGAAGAGGATACATGGGGACAGGATGAGGGAGGTGTGGCGGATTAGAAGGAACAAGACATGAGTCGGAGTGCTTTGCGTGATCCAACAGGGTCTATGCACAGATAATAATAATAATATATATATATATATATATATATATATATATATATATATATATATATATATATATGTTATATATATATATATATATATATATATATATATATATATATATATATATATATATATTATATATATAACTTCAGTCTTTGTTTTCACTGTACAGTCGACAATTTTTTAAAAATTGTACAGTAGGTTATAAAAATTAAAATATGTTAATTCCATAACTTTAATTAAGGAACTCACCAAAGTTTGCTAAATTAAGCAAAAAAATGGATTCTGTTATTGGTAAACTTTTCGAAGTTACTGAGCTAATATTAGTTTTATAACAAGTTTTATTTTCCAAAGTCGAAATTATATTGCTTTTTGATGTTTCGATTGATTGGCTAAGAGGCAGTGCAAACACGAGTTGTGCAGCTTATTTACATTGGAGAGCTGAAGTTTATATTTGGCCAGATAAATACTAACTTGTTCAGTAGGCACGCGGGGGGTGAGAGCAAACACGTTAAAGGTCTTCAGTAAACACTTCACCATAACGTTTAGGGTAGTAAGAAAGTTGCAAACGTAATAAGTAAGAAATAATAAGTAAACGTAATAAGCAACTTACTAATAAGTAAGTTATGTTGCCAAAATATGACGTCATTTTTCATGAAAAACTAAAATCACTTTTAGGTTGAATAAAAAATAATAAAAAGACAATGTAAATACATTTTACTTTTTTACTATACGAAGTATAGAGTTCGGTGACAGTAAAAAAATCGACCGTAAAATGATCTTTATTTTTAGATTTGACTGTGTATACACAGCTGGGGACTACAACAATTGACCAATTTTTAACGACATTCTGTATGTCCTCGTTTGATCATATCTCGGTATTATTTTTTTAATTTTTTAAATATTACAATCTAATTTTTATTTAAAAAACTGTTCAAAATTCGATTTTAATCATTTTTTTTAAGTTAAAACTACTTCAAATTTATAGCACTTTTGGGTGGGTTAAAACGCAATGAGTTCGCGTCACGCTAAATCTGTATACGGTGAGTCATATCAATTCACACCTGCGAGCAACGGCACACTGAGAGTCCGCGAGTGCAGTACGTATGTAATATTTGTATTAGTGTATATGTGAACTATGAAAGTATACACAGCACACACTCATGCGTTGCACAGCGCTATACGTATATACATGTGCGGGTTATTAGTATCGAAACACGTTGGTGGAAATACACGCAACACGTTATAATATGCGCAGACCTTTAGTTTATTTATTATTATATTTGTAGTGTGTATAATATAATACAGGTGTATACAGAAAAGTTAATTTCACCACGTTGAAATTATTGAATGCGTGTGCAGTGTGTATAATATTTAAATTGTGCGTTATTATAATCACTGCATTATTACTGCAGTTCACTTGTATATGGATTGTTGCATTAAATAATTCAGTACTGATTATTTTCTACTATTAATTATTTTGATTTCTTGTTATTTTATTATTTTACTGCTTATATCACGATATATTCTATATAAAAAATGATTTGGGAAAAATGAAATGAAATGGAAATTAGAAATAGAGATGTGACCGCGTGCAGAGATTTGATAAACGAGTTATCTTACTAGCGTGATAAGGCTATCTCTATCTTTGGTTTTTATAAAATAAAATATTACTTCATAATTATTGTTATACTTACAGGATATATTTCTTACATTGAATTTGACGTAAATCTGTTTTGAAATATAAATCAGTACATATCAATTAATACTTTTAAATATTACTATATTAATTATATTATAAAAACAATTACATTGCAGCTCATCCTGTGTTTTTATAAATAAATAAAAAATATAAAAATATAAAAAAATAAATTAAAAAAGATGAATTTGTAATTAATGTACAAATTATTCCTGTAGTACTTCTTTCTAATAATGAATTTTAAATAGATGTTCGAATCATGAATTAAAATATAAATTAATGTATATTAATTCGGTTTCATTTATTTCAGTTTTCACATCTGTCGGCCAGTCCCGTGACTGCATTTTTTTTTAATTGTTAATCTATACGTATCCAAACAAAAAAAAACTGAAAATTTTCTCTACAGCGGTTCATCAGATTTTGCTCAAATACTAGGTTTCAAGTGATTGTAGCAAGTTTGATATAAAAATAACTTACTGTTCAGAAATAAATCGATTAAAAACAAATCCCTGACCTCCACCGAGTTTTAAGCTGATCGACTGATTTTTAAGAAATTTGGAAACATTTAAAATCTTCCGGAAACAGTGTTAGATCAAATCGTTCTGAAATGTAGTTCATACAACAACAACAACATAGTGCTACACCTTAGTGTAGAAAATTCGAAATAAATGATGAACTTTTCATTCCGGAAGTAACCGCCTTCAGGGTTTTCGATTTAGTCTCGAACCTCAATTTTCATTATTTCAAATTTGGTACACTGGTTTCGTATGTGATAAAAGTTTGAGCGAAATATGTTTAATCGATTTTGTAAAATTAATCCAATTTTCTTTCTTATGTTGGTACCTTGATCGAAATTATTTTTCGAGAAATACTTGAACGTAATAAAGTGCACATTTACTTTGTAAAAAATTAAAGTTATTGAAAACAGTAATATAGTACACACAATTATTTATATTACCTTTAATACTTATGCCATTAGTGTAGTGTCAATCTTTATTATGAAAAATCGATTTTTAAACTCTTCGGCTACTGAAAGCCCAACAGTTTTTTTCAATTAATTCACACTCTTGCTATAGGCCTATATTTATTTATTTATATATCTTGTTCAAATTTTCAATCGTTAATAAAATACTTTCTATTCATCCCCTTAAGTTCAAATAATTTTTTTAACTTGTAGTGGATGACACTTGATGTTAATACAGTTTTTGTCAAATATTAATATCGCATATTTGTACAGACTATACGATAGGATTTCCTTAGGTAATTCCTAATATTATTCATACATTCAAGCTCAAATACATTTTTTTAAACTTGTAGTGGACGATAATTGATGTTAATACAGTTTTTTGTCAAATATTATTATCGCATATTTGTACAGACTATACGATAGGATTTCCTTAGGTAATTCCTAATATTATTCATACGTTCAAGTTCAAATACATTTTTTTAAACTTGTAGTGGACGATAATTGATGTTAATACAGTTTTTCGTCAAATATTAATATCGCATATTTGTACAGACTATACGATAGATTTGATTTAAATAATACTTATGTTCTATCCTATGTTGGTTTTAGGAATCGCAGCACGCAGCTGTCTCGCTGTCGTGATGGAAGCGCATAACCTATGTAGGAATTGACTTTAGATAATTTTTCTTTATATTACTTGTTTCTTTGATGCATGATCACGTAGAAGTGTCAAAAGTAACCAGGTTCCTTAAATAATAAATACAAATTTGTGTGTTTTCTTTATCTAATAGTTTAATATAAATTTCATTTTAGTTTTACTGGCATTTTTTAATATAAACTTTTTACGACATTACCTTTTATAATAAATACTATAATTTAACTGACCTGATTGAAGTAAGGTTATATTTTCTTATTACAGATATTAACTAAAACAAACATCTACTTATAATCTTTTTCAAATGTCACTAAAAAAAGTCTTTTTCCTTTTTATATCTTTCGTTTACATCATCTTAGATTCCTAACTTTAAATTCTAAAATAAAGAGGATGATTGTACTTCGGATTCTATAAAATACAATTATAGTTAAATAAATATC
Source organism: Callitettix versicolor (assembly GCA_022606455.1). Taxonomy (NCBI): domain Eukaryota; kingdom Metazoa; phylum Arthropoda; class Insecta; order Hemiptera; family Cercopidae; genus Callitettix; species Callitettix versicolor. Next base: position 19,120,501 of record CM040184.1, on the reverse strand, counting down.
CCACAATTTTAAATTGGAACTTGATCGCTGGTGACGTCATCACTTGCACCAATCCGGTACACAGAATTGTGACCAATGCGAGGCGAGTGGCCAAGTTCACGTCCTTGTCAGGATAGACTGGAAACGCTTAAAATTGCTCTAATGGACCGAGCGTTCCGTCCGTAGGAAGCTTTTATTGGGGATGGAGTCGATAAAATAAAATAGTCCTTCAGAAAAGGGGATGAGGAATCGCAAAGTGGAATTCAGTTCCTTGTGTTTGGAACTTTAAAAACTTTTTTTATTATGGTCACTGAATTTTCCTTTTATATTTGAAATGATTTTTTTTAATTTAGCTTTATGCACTAAGTTATTATTTTTTTACTAACATTAATCTTCAGCCATTTGGCTAAAGGAAATGTTTGTCTGACTAAACTCACCATTTGGCTAAAGGAAATGTTTGTCTGACTAAACTCACAATTTGGCTAGAGGAAATGTTTGTCTGACTAAACTCACAATTTGGCTAAAGGAAATGTTTGTCTGACTAAACTCACAATTTGGCTAAAGGAAATGTTTGTCTGACTAAACTCACAATTTGGCTAAAGGAAATGTTTGTCTGACTAAACTCACCATTTGGCTAAAGGAAATGTTTGTCTGACTAAACTCACCATTTGGCTAAAGGAAATGTTTGTCTGACTAAACTCACAATTTGGCTAAAAGAAATGTTTGTCTGACTAAACTCACCATTTAGCTAAAGGAAATGTTTGTCTGACTAAACTCACCATTTGGCTAAAGGAAATGTTTGTCTGACTAAAATCACCTGACTTTATTATTAGTAGCCCAGTGAAATGTCCCAAAAATAAGAAGCCTAATAAAAACTATCTTAACGTCAGCCAGATGCTGTAACATTTAATAACCGGAAGGAAATTATTTAATGAAATAGGTTATATTGCAGATACGCTTAAAACAGCTAACGATGTAACCACCAACATTAAATAAATGATGCAAAAACATTGCACAAACTTTCTTACACTTTTCTATTTTCCAAAATATAGGAAAACACTGGAAAATTGACCTAATTTCTTAAAACCAATTTTCCTTACTCAAATTCTAGACTTGTTCTACACAAAGATTCATAATTCACGGTGATTAATAAGGATATATTTTTTCGATGTAGTCTAAATTATAAATTTCTTTTATTTCACAATTGTTACACTGCTCTGAGTTATAAATCTCAACAATGATTAAAATTTCAGCAAAAATCAGTGAACTGATCTTAAGATTATATAGTTAGATGTAATTCCTTGAGTTTTCGTAGCTTAGAAACTCGATTTCCCTTTTTTGGAGGAAATACCTTTTGTAATTAAAAAAATCAAATCAAAACATAGTTTTAAAAATCCTAAAAAACTGTCAGTCAATTAAATCTTCAGCAATATACGTACAAACATCCACACAGAAGGAAGGGCTAGCTTTGAATTGAAAACCATTTTTCTTCAATTCAGATGACATGAAAATGAATCTCACGGACTCTGAAACTAAAATCTCGATTCTATTTTGCACTTTTTGCAAAGCTCACTTGCTAAAATATATATTTACTAAACAAAAATATACACATTGGTTTGAAAGTCACAACACTTTAATAAGTACAAAAAAACAGTGAAGAAAAACTCGTGTTTTATTGAATTTTCAAAATTATTTATAAAATTGTTTCTTAAATTATTTCCCATTAACTATGACCATACATAGCCAATGCTGAATATTTCTTTATTAGTAATAAATCTGAGTTCGAGGTTTAAGTTAAATCAGAGATAGGCCTTATAATTTATACTTCACATTAAACATACACGTTAATGTGTGTGTGTGTGTGTGTGTGTGTGTGCGCGCGCGCGCGTGTGTGTGTGTGTATGTGTATGTGTGTATATATATATGTGTGTGTGTGTGTGTGTGTGTGTGTGTGTGTGTGTGTGTGTGTGTGTGATTGAAATATATTTACGTGTTAAGCACATTTATGTGTACGACACATCATAAGGATAGCCCGGAAGTTGATGACATCAATCGTCGTTTTTGTGCCAACTATTCTGAATTTTAAGCTTTAAACAAAATGTAAAAGTACATAAATATTTATTTATTTCTGTGGCTTTATGGCCACGTTTTACACTGGCCCCCACTTGAAATTTCGGGCCCTGAACCCAAACTCTGAAACGGGCCCTTATTATGGTTATGTATTGGCCACCCTAAGCCTAGAATTGGTTTTATTTTGTTTATTCGTTTGTCCTTTCGTCTGTTAAACTTTAATTTTTACAGTTAATAAATATTTTTCAAAGTTTTTTTAACATGCCTAAAAAAATTATCCACGTGCCCCTGCGTAGCCTGGCTCCGGGACTCTCTGATGTACTTGGACTCCCCCTTTGTGGGGGCCATATTGACACAAAACTGGATAATCTCGGAGGTTATCTCAAACACCGAATCAAAACATATTTTTCACTCCTATTCATTGCTAAACATTCATTTATTACAAGCATTTATTTACTTTATTAATATCAATATTTTTTATTTGTTTCACACTTTTCAATTACTTCTTACTGAGTCCTGACTCTGTCATTTGTTAATTTCCATTTTATTTTCCCGACAGCAATCAATAAGGCAGAGCCTGCCTTCTCGTGGTCTTTTTAAAGTCGACGAATAAAATATTCATGCCCCCCGTCAGGCGATAGTCGACAACCTGTACCGAGATATTAAAAATGTCAAAGCCTTCATATTGTATGCAGAATGGCTGTAAAGTTTGCCTACATGCAGTTCGTTGAAACGACTGTTGATAATATCTCGGTCTGTGACATTAACTTCGACATTTTGTTTGTATTTTGTTTCTATAAATACATTTTTAATTAAAAACAATAGAGCTAGCATACTTGATAAATTATTTAAATGTGTTTATACAATAATTGTGAAACTAACTGGAAACTCTTGTAGATAACATTGTCAGCTAAAGGAGTTTCATTGTTTGTATTATTTTTATACTATTTTAGGCTCGTCTACCATAAGTGGTGTTTTTTTTTTAATAACAGCTTCAATACAAAAAAAATAACTGTAGAATTGAAGTCTTGCCTTAGTGACGAGAGCCTCATTAATATAATATATATATATATATATATATATATATATATATATATATATATATATATATATATATCTTATATAGGTCTACACCCGTCAAAAAGTTATCTACAAGAACGGTTCCAGACCTGAGTCTTACCCACAATGGCTGCTCCAATTGCTTACTTTCCAATTTAACTTTAAAAAATCACTGTGTTCCTTTAATAAGTCCTAAATTAAATATGCTTCGTTAAAACGTATTTATGTTCATTACACTCTTACATTTCAAGAACAAAAATTCTTTTATAAACAATATTTCTTCGAATTTCGTCTTAAATACTTCACAAAACTGCCCTTTTGCAGTAAACTTGCAGACTTTTACGCGTGCCTTTTTAATCAGTTTGAATTCGATCGGATCAGATGTTCGAAAAGAGGAAGTATAATGACGTCACGTGCTGCAGGAAGTTCGCGTGATGTTTGGACGGAAGTTCCCGAAACCAATTAAGTGTTTTGGTCGGATAAAGTCCACTCCTAGCTAAGTGGAGGAAAACAAACTCTGTAATAGAATGTTTCGAAACTGAAGATAGATATAGCTGGTTCCAATGAAGAAAAAGAAAAAAATATCGACGACTTTTATAGAAATTAAATTTCTCTATCTACAAAAATCGCTGTTCATTTTCACGGAAATCAGGTTTCATATACAAAAATTATTTTATTGAAAAACGCGTTAATTAAATAAGGGCTATACGTAAAATAATTGTTTTAGAAAAATTTTTAATTTGAAGAGGTTCAAATTTATAATGATAAATACTGTTTTCATTCTATAAAATGTAATTTTTTACAATAAATGCTCATTGTTTCCCGTTTTCAGCTTGGCAACAAGCTAGACTGATGCAACAATAGTCATACATGACAATGTGAACGTGTTATATGACATTGTTTGGACGAATGTCTGCAACTATTGTGTAATTTTCACTATTTTAAATCACTACGTCACAAAATATTAATCACTAAGCTCTGGTGATCTTGCGCAGTGATTATAGAACTAAATAATATACACGTGCTGTATTTAAGTAACACAGTAGACTCATTACGTATGCAAGCAGTCCGGCGTTAACATCTAACGAATAAACACAAACAAAACAAGTTTCAGTATCGATCCGTGCAGCTGGTACGTCATGAGCTCTTAGCAAAACCATCGAACCATTCGTTTATAATCCTCTTATGGTTGCCTAATCTATTTTCTGCAAAGCGCATTTTAGTAACTCCATTAAAGTCTAAATATGAAAGATAACGTTAAAACTTGCTTCGGCGCAGTAAGCACATAATCAGACTTAAGTTAGTTTTAGTTTATTTGAGAGAAAATTAGAAAACAATTTTGTTCGGGTAAAATATTAAATCACTACTACTTCTTACTTCGGAGTAACCAACGCAGAAAATACAGCTGCCTCGCTGACGTGATAGAAGCAATTCTCCAAAAGTAGTTGTTTTATCTTACCCTCTTTTTTTAACGTTGATTTCACCATCACAAACAGCAAAAAAATATATTTAAATTAGCATTTAAAGCTTTCAATCTGCGTTGAAAATACAAAAATGAACCCTGACCATCGTTAAAGCAAATTTCTTATTCCAACAGTCGTTGAAAACTCGAAATGCTCGTTTATGCAGTACTCACGTACTAGCCGCCTCGGTGGCCTAGTGGATAGCGTACTAGGTTTTCACCCCGAGAACCCGGGTTCGATTCCCGGCGAGGGCTTGGCATTTTCATACGCTATAAAACCATCCCACCGTCTGCATTAGCCCAAGTGTGCACAATAGTCGGACGTTAAACAAAAAAAAAAAAAAATTACGATTAAGTCAGATTTTCAAAAATATTTATTTATGTGTATAAATACTTTACCCTCTCCCCTCAAAAACGGCGCGCATTTCAAGGACTCTATATCTTTATCATCATGGTTCGTTGGAAGATATATCTTTATCATCTATATCTTTATCATCAAAATAATTCTAATAGTTCATTTTCCAATGGAAATTTTCTAATAAATGTGGGCATTTGTTATTTATGAATACTTCAAATTAAAAATTAATAAATATGGATTCCACTTGAAATTCATTTTGTAATTTGTAGAGAAGAACGTATTGCTCTCTATTATTAATGGCTATCTATTGGTAAATACGCAAACCATTTATATAAGTATAGAGTATGAGCTCTAAACTGCAAGGCAGGTGAAAATGGTTGTGCATTAAAATGTTGTCAGATTGGGGCGAAAAGGCAAAGAAAAAATCCATCTAAAATAAATTTTAATTTCAAAATGAGTCGGGCCATCTTCGCAGATTGCCAGGACAGTCTTGGACGGTCGTTTGCTGTGACTTCCTTCTCTTGAAAAATGTCCTTTGTGCTATTTGTCGTATGACGCTTTCGGAAATTTAGACATTCAATGGAACCGGTACAAGATCAGGACAATCTTATCTTCATAAAACAAAGAAGTGCATGCGCAGATAGATTTTTTTAACAGATATATTGAATTAAATGTTTATTTATATCTAACTGAACTAACAAATAGACTAGGGTAATTTTTGTGATAAGCTAGCAAGATGAAAACGTTCATTTTCACAAAAAATACAAATATACCAAAATACGAGGGCTATTCAGAAAGTAGATTACGTTTTTGGATAAAAAAAAAACTAAGTACAGGAAAAAAATTTTATTATATACATTTGAAAGAGGAACTAAAATACTATTTTTCGACATAATCGCCAAACAAATTTAGACATTTGTCATATCGGTGAACTAGCTTTGAAATTCCCGTGTCGTAGAATTCCGCCGCCTGTGACGCCAGCCAGTCAGTCACGCCCGCGCGGAGATCTGCGTCGTCATCGAAGCGCTGTGTTGCAAGCCAAGTCTTCATCTTCGGGAATAAGTGGAAATCACTAGGTGCCAGGTCCGGACTGTAGGGTGGATGAGGGAAAATCTCCCACTTGAAGGCCGTCAAGACGTCTTTTGTTCGATTTGCCGTGTGAGGGCGGGCATTGTCGTGCAAAAACAACACTTTTGCACTCAGTTTTCCTCTCCGCTTGTTCTGGATAGCTCGTCTTAAGTTTCGTAATGTTTGGCAATACCTTTCTGAGTTTATGGTTGCTCCACGTTCTAGGAAGTCAACCAGAAGAACACCTTTCCTGTCCCTCACGGGCGTGACTGACTGGCTGGCGTCACAGGCGGCGGAATTCTACGACACGGGAATTTCAAAGCTAGATCACCGATATGACAAATGTCTAAATTTGTTTGGCGATTATGTCGAAAAATAGTATTTTAGTTCCTCTTTCAAATGTATATAATAAAATTTTTTTCCTGTACTTAGTTTTTTTTTAATCCAAAAACGTAATCTACTTTCTGAATAGCCCTCGTATATTTTAATTTTCTTTCTTTTTATGATTTAAAGTCAATCTGCAAGCACGATTTTTATCAATTACTGATTATTTATAACTGATTACTGGCCGGTTATACCATACAGTAGAAGAAGTTAAGCTCTAGTGTACCTAACTATAAAGTTTTTTTTTAAATGGAAGTGGCAGTTAAAATGGAAGTGGCTGACAGAAGTGACAATTAAAGTAATGTTATTTTGTATTAGTCCAATTGTATTAATGATCTTATTGTTAAACTGAAATTATACACTACTGATATTAAAAAAATTGACACTAAAAGTACCAAATACAAATATAAAACATCAGTTTTGTATAATATATCCAACTGTTAATGCTTAATAATTATGACAGCTGGTCAGGGCATGTATAATTGTTCGTTCATAATTTTAATATTTATTAATGAACTTACTTGTATATAATATGCAAGATTTATTTAGCTGTAAGTCCTAGATGGGTCGGGTATGTAGTATAATGGCGCTAATTTAATTTAAATATTTACCATTGAACTTGCATATTTTAAATAAATAAATAATAAATGTGAAAAAGTATATAGATGTAGGTTTTGAAGTCACGATAGTTTTATAGACAGAAGTCATAGCACTGAGTCAAAATCCACGTGCTTGATGTTTTTACGCGTTATTCACGCTATCTCGAGTTTGTATTTTTCCCTCAATCAAAAAAATGTTAGGCTAGAATAAAGAAGTTTTTTTAAAAAATAAAAAGGACCGATTAGGCTACCGTATTTTGTTACAAAACTACTGCACACCCTTTCTTTATAGTGTAATATTGAGTTATATACTAAACCAAACGTCGGAATTCAATTACGAGTGTGAAGTGGATTAGCAGCTTAGTACTTAGTATTCCCTAAAGGTAACGCCACCATAGCATTCATTGTTGAACTGCTGAGCCGGGAACAACGAAATCTAGTTTTACTTAATTGCGGAAAGGCGGAGGTCGCAGAATTTGATTTAGTCATGGACTGAATTACAATTCCTCCAACAGCAACAAAGGTCATAGTTCAAGCTAAAATTAATGACAAAAGCCAGTAAGTATATTTTAAACAATGTACGGATACAGTGTTATGCAATAACATGGCGTCTTTATAATAACGAAAAATAATGCATAAATAACACACAAAAAATGTGAGTGAAGCACTTACAGTACAACAGGTTTGTTTTTGACCCTGCAATTATTTAGCATGACCAATAGGCCAAATTGATTTGCACGGTAAACGCTTTAACAAAAAAAACGTTTATATTGTAAGTTTTTAATTTTTAGTTCAAAATTGAAAGTTTTTTCTTTCTGAAAGATAATATCTTGCAAGAGATTCTTTTTTGTTTCTTTTAAAAAGTGTTCTGCAAGAGACACTTTTGTGAAAAAGTAATTTTTCACAAAAGTTTTGTATTTTCGGAAATTCGTTCATTCCAAAAACAAACTAACGGTATTTACACAAAACAATGAAAGTTGCGTGTTCCAGTAGCAAAGCGCATAATTAGACGACTACCGTGGATCCTGTTAACGTAATTTTGGATTGTTTTGAAAACTATTCTGAATGCCTATTTTTAATCACCTCTTCATAAGAGAACAACAACATATTATATTATAAAATTTATATTTGGTCGCATATAATGATATGATTATCGTTTTATAGTCATTATGATTATAGTAGGTCCTATACCCTTAAAAATATGATTCTAAAACAAAAGCTTCTCAATTTTTCAAAATTAGTTATCAGATTCTGCTATAATTTCGTTTTCAAAATGTATAATTCAACTCAGTTACCAGATTTGAAATGAAATAAATGATTGGGGTTCGACGATATATTTTTAAAAAAGAAACTCCGACGTCGGTCAGGGTTTTTTGAAGTGTTTCGATTTCTAAAATCAAAAGACATCTCCATTTCAAGACAAAACCGTGCCAAAAGACCTCTCCAAAACCTATTTTTTTAAATTTTTATACACACTTGCGTTATGTATCTTTATATATTGCCAAAATCTGTACACATTTTGATGAATAGAATTTGGTAAATTATGTCGAATTTTAGTTTTATTCTATTGCTCTCGAATCGAATTTTTGAGGATCCATCGTTTCGATACGTTCTGGAAACAACTTTTGAGAAAAATTTGATTAAAAATTGTTAAAACTAATTTCGCAAAACCAATTTTTAGGTTTCTTTACCAGAAAAGGTGTCACATTAACAAACATTGCTGGGATCAAACTAGTATGATGTATTTAAAACGAGATGTGCGTAAAATGTATATAGAACGAGAGTGAATTTAAAATGAATTTAAAACGAGAATGTATGTAAAATGAATTTAGAACGAGAGTGTATGTAGAATGTATTTAGAACGAGAATGTATGTAAAATGAATTTAGAACGAGAGTGTATGTAGAATGTATTTAGAACGAGAATGTATGTAAAATGAATTTAGAACGAGAATGTATGTAAAATGAATTTAGAACGAGAGTGTATGTAGAATGTATTTAGAACGAGAATGTATGTAAAATGAATTTAGAACGAGAGTGTATGTAGAATGTATTTAGAACGAGAATGTATGTAAAATGTATTTAGAACGAGAGAGTGTGTGTAGAATGAATTTAAAACGAGAATGTATGTAAAATGAATTTAGAATGAGAGTGTATGTAGAATGTATTTAGAACGAGAATGTATGTAAAATGAATTTAGAACGAGAGTGTATTTAGAACGAGAATGTATGTAAAATGAATTTAGAACGAGAATGTATGTAAAATGAATTTAGAACGAGAGTGTATGTAGAATGTACATAGAACGAGAATGAATGTAGTATTACATTTGATCCAAATTGGTCAATTGGTTTAGTCTCAAACGATTTGAACGGACACAAAAGACGAACAAGATCAAGGTCCATTTTCCTATTTTCAATGTAATTTAAAAGCTTAAATGTTAATTATGACGGTGAAATCAGAATTTCAAAAACGGGTAAGATAAAGAAAAAAAGTTTGGGAATTCTCTTCTATTACGTCAGCGGGACAGACGTGGGTCGTTTATTCTGGTGTTAAACTTGCCTAAATTAAAAATCACTTTTGTGCAAAGTTTGAACAAATATTAGAGTGCTAAATGTACAAGCCTTGCAGGACTGTAAGTGGAAAAAGCAATTTTCCCATTAAAAGGTGTTGCAGTATTACCAATTTAACTTTAAAAGGCTTTTGAACGCAAAATTTGCAAAATTTTAGAAAATTATTTTTAACAACTTACGTTTGAATTTAAGTAGTTAATTAACTGATTAAATGCAAATAAGTTTATTTAGAAACTAAATGTAACAACTGCTACTTGAAAAAAAGGATATCTAAGTAAAACACAAACAATGTAATTCTACCCGGTTTTGTGCCTAAAACTACAGTTTATTTAAGCTAATTTTTACGGCTTTTCAGACGGTCTTCATTTCAATTTTAGTCCTGCATCGATATTTACACTTTCGGAACTATGCAAAATTTTCACCTTGATTCAATTTGACTATCTCTCAACTTTTTGTTTCAATTTTTAAAACAAAATCAAATTCCAACTTCACAAAGTCTTCAGTAACAAAATCAATTCTATTTAAAAACACAACACAAAAGTTACACTTTGTGATTTCGCATTCATGTATTCTGCAGACAACAAAGTCGGCGAAATATCTTCCCTTTGTTGTACACAGAGAAAATGCTGTTAGGCTAAACTAATCGAATAACCTGAAAGTAGGGATGCCTAAAGTCAAAATCAAAAAATGTAGCTGTTGCAAGTGTTTTGTTTTCAAAATAAGGGACAATAATGGAGAGGGGTCAAGATAAGTTTCCAAAATATATCCTCTGATATTCTATTAGAGGTAAACACACTGTTAACTACAAATATTACTTTGTACTTCATAACATTACAGTGATTATTTTAAACAAGTCAACGTTGACAACTCATCTTCAAAAGTTATGGAACAATTATTGGAGTGTTTATTTTTTTGCTGATTTTATAAGGGGATTTTATAAGTATACCATCAAAATATTTAAAAAAATATGTTCAGTTTAGGCTTTAACAGAAATTAAAAATGTAATTGAACAGTAACAAAGATTATCATTGTTGCATGCAAAACAGAGCGGTCAACGCAAAAACAAACAATTGCGTTGTATTAATAAACCTATTAACACTTTAGTCTCTACACAAAAATGCAACAGCACTGAACAGCGTTTGTCGAGAACAGTCGCTCTTGAAAAAGCTGTTAATGTTTACCGATTGTTACCCACTCAGCGTGTGCATCTCACCTACCAAGCAGCTGCAATTAGTCACTTACTAGCACATTTGCTTTCATCACGGCAAGATATGTACATAATACGTTTTTACTTATTAATTTCCTACTAGTGAATTTTCATTACAAAAAAGAGCTTGTACCCGGAACCTGAAAGAAGAACGCGCGTGCGTGCGTGCGTGTGTGTGTTTTAGCACGCTCAAGTTCGCAATTTTGATCTGATTTGATTCAAACAGTTTAAAAATGGAGGTAATTTCATTTCTTTAAAAATTCATAACTTTTTTGCTTCTAAATGTTTTTGAAAATCTGATTCAATCATCGTAATCAGTGTTACAAACTGCACAAATCGACATTTTTAATTTTCAGAATTCGTTAAAATTAAGAAATGTTTTGATGCCATTCAAAATTCATTTTGGTAAGTTCAATGTAATTTGAAATTTTAAAGTGCTAATACACGCACATTTTAATGCTGATTTTAATAGTAAATTACAATTCCAAAAAATTAAAATAAAAAAATACTTCTTAGAAATTCGCTTCTATCACGTCAGCGAGAAAGCTGAGTGCAATTATTATTATAATCAATATTTTCTCTAAAACACACACACACACACACACACACACACACACACACACACACACACACACACACACACACACACACACACACACACACACACACACACACACACACAAACACAATACAGCAGTTATGCAGTAGAAAATTTACTAAATAGACCATTAAGATTAAGTGAAATTCTGTATGTATATATGATTATAGGCTATATATTGCAAAATGTAAAACTGTAGACGTTATAAGCAAAATTTAATTTATATGATTCTATATTACCTTTATGCTACAGATGGCAAATGTTTAATAAATGAAGCAAATCTACATTATTCTTTACTGATTTGTATTCATGACCTAATAGCTTAATATAACGTTTTAATATGAAAGTCGACTATAATCGATATCTTTTCCTATGCTCTATCAAACCGTAAATTGAAACAAGCCTCGATTATTACTACTGTAATTTTTTGATAGTAAGGAAATGGCATTTAAAATTTCTTTACATCAAATTTTATCTTCATTTAAATTGCCGCTATTAATGACAAAAAATTAATTTCTTTTTTCTTCCATCTTTGATGTTTCCTTTTATTATAATATTATTTCTTTTATTTTACTATAATATTTCTTTTCAATTCAGTAATTTTTTCAAGACATCATCATTTTGCTTTAAAAACACAGAGGCCTTACAAATTAGAAGATTTTTTCTGTAAATCAGCCTAAGAACGTCCTGATCCAAAAACGCAATGATGAAGTTGTAAGCTTAGCTCTTTGTTGACAACAACAGCTGCAATGCGTTAGGGCCTAAGAATCAACAAGATCGATATGTTTCTCTTGTAGTCGTTTATAAATTCGAAACAGAAAAACAGGTTATAAGAAGACGCATTTTCGTAAACATCAAACCTAACAAATCTACATATTTATTGGCGTAATGAATGCAATTCAATATTATTAATATTATTAAAAAATAATTAGCTAAGAATACTCAGAATAAGACAAATATTAAAGCTTCGTAGATAATATTAATAATAATAGAATAATATTATTGTTTAATAATATTAAACAAATAGAAGTAGATTCGTAAATAATGTTCTAGACACAAATGTACTTTTCCCAACTTTATATACAGACAACATCAAAATACACTTTCAGATTTCGTATTCATGTATTCGTCAGAAAACATTTCTTACAAAGAGTTGTCACTAAATAAATCTACCTTGCGTCATAAAAAGAAAAGAAATATTGTTAGGTAAATATAGCATTAGTGAAAACATCCGCCCGTTTGCTTTCAACCTGTGACCTTGACCTTTCAAACGGCTCACTACTTTCGTGGCTGTAAATAAGTGTCAATCAAATAATTTAAATTAGCACAACTTAAGGCGAAAAACCAGCAGCTGATAGTATTGTTGAAGGACGTAATGTGTATTATAATTATTCAAATAATCCAGTTGTCATCGCAAAAACATGCAGTATAGTTGATTATTTAATTTAGTACGTTAGCAGCTGGAACAGGTTCCATTACGTTTTCCATTTGCAATGTTATTAGATTTTTCTTAGGTATTTCTTTACCAAAATAACAATATTGTTTTAATAATAATAATTAAATCTATTAAAATTATTGTTTTAAATTTAAAATGCAATACATTTTTCGTTAATTAATATATTTAAAATGCATTACTCACAATGCGGTCGTGCAATGAATAATCATTGATATATTATTATATCCAATTAATGTTTGCTACTAAAATGTCAGACCCACGCATAACACGGCCTACTAGAACACTACATATTCGACTAATATTATTTTGTTTTTAACTGTTATTGCACAACTTTGTTTCACATTTCACTGTTTTCCTTACAAAGCATTGCGAAGAGATAATGAATGTTTAAAGTCTAAATTACTTTGGCGTGTATTCTGTAAACCCAAAATGATTTTCCGTTGCATGATTTCGTAAATAATTAAGAAGGTATAATCAGATCGCGGGAAGGATCGTGTCTTATCAGGCGGGCAGGATAAAATGGGTCAGACTTGTACTGTGCCAGCTTTATTTATCCTTGCCGTTTTAATTAGAATAAACAACTTGCGTTGCACATTTCCCTTAATTAGAGCAGTTAATAATCATAACTTTATTTTGTAAACTGTGTTGTTATAAACTTTATATTGTTTCAGCACGACTTTATAAGTTACGCGTTAGTATTACCTTTCAATATATTATACACAGAAACTGTCAAAAGTTACAGTTATATCAACCTTTCAATATATTATACACAGAAACTGTCAAAAGTTACAGTTATATCAACCTTTCAATATATTATACGCAGAAACTGTCAAAAGTTACAGTTATATTATCAACCTTTCAATATATTATACGCAGAAACTGTCAAAAGTTACAGTTATATCAACCTTTCAATATATTATACGCAGAAACTGTCAAAAGTTACAGTTATATCAACCTTTCAATATATTATACGCAGAAACTGTCAAAAGTTACAGTTATATCACCCTTTCAATATATTATACGCAGAAACTGTCAAAAGTTACAGTTATATCAACCTTTCAATATATTATACAAAGAAACTGTCAAAAGTTACAGTTATATCAACCTTTCAATATATTATACAAAGAAACGGTCAAAAGTTACAGTTATATCAACCTTTCAATATATTATACAAAGAAACTGTCAAAAGTTACAGTTATATCAACCTTTCAATATATTATACGCAGAAACTGTCAAAAGTTACAGTTATATTATCAACCTTTCAATATATTATACGCAGAAACTGTCAAAAGTTACAGTTATATTATCAACCTTTCAATATATTATACGCAGAAAGTGTCAAAAGTTACAGTTATATTATCAACCTTTCAATATATTATACGCAGAAAGTGTCAAAAGTTACAGTTATATCAACCTTTCAATATATTATACACAGAAACTGTCAAAAGTTACAGTTATATCAACCTTTCAATATATTATACACAGAAACTGTCAAAAGTTACAGTTATATCAACCTTTCAATATATTATACACAGAAACTGTCAAAAGTTACAGTTATATCAACCTTTCAATATATTATACGCAGAAAGTGTCAAAAGTTACAGTTATATCAACCTTTCAATATATTATACACAGAAACTGTCAAAAGTTACAGTTATATCAACCTTTCAATATATTATACACAGAAAGTGTCAAAAGTTACAGTTATATCAACCTTTCAATATATTATACGCAGAAACTGTCAAAAGTTACAGTTATATCAACCTTTCAATATATTATACGCAGAAACTGTTAAAAGTTACAGTTATATCAACCTTTCAATATATTATACACAGAAACTGTCAAAAGTTACAGTTATATCAACCTTTCAATATATTATACACAGAAAGTGTCAAAAATTACAGTTATATCAACCTTTCAATATATTATACGCAGAAACTGTCAAAAGTTACAGTTATATCAACCTTTTAATATATTATTCGCAGAAACTGTCAAAAGTTACAGTTATATTATCAACCTTTCAATATATTATACGCAGAAACTGTCAAAAGTTACAGTTATATTATCAACCTTTCAATATATTATACGCAGAAACTGTCAAAAGTTACAGTTATATCAACCTTTCAATATATTATACGCAGAAACTGTCAAAAGTTACAGTTATATTGTGTTATAATTGTGTTACACGACCAAGGGATATTGAAGTATTTAGGGGTTGGATCATTTACAAATTGATTAAACTTGTTTTGCAAATTTTCAAGTGATCCACTCAACATAACTTTCCGTAGTAGTATTGTCTGTTTTATCTAACCTGGTTAGGACAAAGATAACAAAAACTATTTTCTGTAAATCTATCCCTAATGAATAAACGGGAGGAATATGCAACAGCCTCGACCAAAAGTCCCTCTGGCATAAGGTTCAACTTGCATATCGACCTAGTACGAAAGTGGAAGTAATCAAAAAAGTTCTTTATTTTCAACCGCTAAAGTAAAAATAACTTCTAACAAAACGAAAATTACCGAACGTGTTCGACCTTATGGAAATTTGTTTGTGTTGTATATTGTTAAGACAGGCAATATCTAAAAAACATCAAACAAAAGGAAAATTACCGAACGTGTTCGACCTTATGGAAATGTTTTTGTGTTGTATATTGTTAAGACAGGCAACATCTAAAAAACATCAAACAAAAGGAAAATTACCGAACGTGTTCGACCTTATGGAAATGTTTTTGTGTTGTATATTGTTAAGACAGGCAATATCTAAAAAACATCAAACAAAAGGAAAATTACCGAACTTGTTCGACCTTATGGAAATGTTTTTGTGTTGTATATTGTTAAGACAGGCAACATCTAAAAAACATCAAACAAAAGGAAAATTACCGAACGTGTTCGACCTTATGGAAATGTTTTTGTGATGACAGGCAACATCTAAAAAACATCAAACAAAAGGAAAATTACCGAACGTGTTCGACCTTATGGAAATGTTTTTGTGTTGTATATTGTTAAGACAGGCAACATCTAAAAAACATCAAACAAAAGGAAAATTACCGAACGTGTTCGACCTTATGGAAATGTTTTTGTGTTGTATATTGTTAAGACAGGCAACATCTAAAAAACATCAAACAAAAGGAAAATTACCGAACGTGTTCGACCTTATGGAAATGTTTTTGTGTTGTATATTGTTAAGACAGGCAACATCTAAAAAACATCAAACAAAAGGAAAATTACCAAACGTGTTCGACCTTATGGAAATGTTTTTGTGTTGTATATTGTTAAGACAGGCAACATCTAAAAAACATCAAACAAAAGGAAAATTACCAAACGTGTTCGACCTTATGGAAATGTTTTTGTGTTGTATATTGTTAAGACAGGCAACATCTAAAAAACATCAAACAAAAGGAAAATTACCGAACGTGTTCGACTTATGGAAATGTTTTTGTGTTGTATATTGTTAAGACAGGCAACATCTAAAAAACATCAAACAAAAGGAAAATTACCGAACGTGTTCGACCTTATGGAAATGTTTTTGTGATGACAGGCAACATCTAAAAAACATCAAACAAAAGGAAAATTACCGAACGTGTTCGACCTTATGGAAATGTTTTTGTGATGACAGGCAACATCTAAAAACATCTATTTACTCTTATTCATTGATTTTTTTCTTTTATTTTGAGAAAACATATACCCAACTTATCTCTGAATGTTTGGGGGGTAAATCCTCTCAGCTTTTCCCTATACTGGCGTAATAATTATAGTCTAATTATAAATATTTAAATGTTACTAAAGTTTGATGTAAAATATTTAGCGTCAATTTTGAGAAATTAAATTTTCTCTGTGTGGTATTTCCCGTTTCCCAGTATCTCCCGAACTAACATTTTTAGAAAGATTAAAAACTAATCCTTACGTATATAAGCGCCGTTTGATACAGGCTGCTGTATTTATTCCAAAATAGTCGTTTTTGTTAAAATTTATGTGTTGTGTTTTTCTTAAACAGCTCTCCTTAAATACAAGTTAAAATAAAACAACCGTCTTGTTGTATGCGGCGTTTATTTTTTCAATACGCCAACAAAGTTTTAAAAACCGATCCAGACTTTTGAGCTGACAAGAGCTTAAAGATTAACATTTTTTAATGTACGTTTCCCTAAAACTGATAAATCTACGAAACGTTATAGAGCTTAGGAAGTAAAAATACGGGCCTCTAACCCTCAGCTCTGTTATTGTATAACTCCTAGACACTGTTTGTTTGTCTTATCTTCTACAGCGTTCCCAGTAAATTTAAAGGTTTTTTTTAAAAAATGTCCTACGTAGATAACATCAGGTGTACTTTTCTGCTTAATATATTTTGATTTTTAAAAAATCGAATTACAAATTTGTATATCCTTTTCAAGATGTTGTCAGACCCTCTTATCTTCACTTATGTTAAAAATTTCAGATCTCTGCGTGCCTTAGAATAAGCTTTACTTCACACACACACACACACACACACACACACACACACACACACACACACACACACACACACACACACACACACACACACACACACACACACACACACACACACACACACACACACACACACACAAACAAACACACACACACACACACACACACACACACACACACACACACACACACACACACACACACACACACACACACACACACACACACACACACACACACACACACACACACACACACACACACACACACACACACACACACACACACACTACATTTCCTTTTATTAATGTATGGTTAATTTTATGAATGGGTGACAGTAAAGTATGATTTCTTCCAAAAGGCTAAAAACATTTAAATAAGCCCATAGATCTTAAGCGTAGTTATTTAGCTCAAACAACATGGTTTCACCTAGCAAGATAACGGTGGCTGACTAAAATTTTATACTAAACAAATCTTGTTCGGTGCGCTTTTCCAATAGACGTTTAATTTAGTTAAGTTAAAACCATTATTTAAAATACGAAAATTTAATAAATACTTAAAATATAGAATTGAAATGCATAATAATAAGTATAATTAAAACCCTATTTTGTACTACATAAACTCGTCTCTTCGCAGGGATTGTGGATGCTTTCATTCAATACGCCGGCTACAGAAGCTTATTACAATAAATCTACACGATATTTGAGACTACTTAGCCCAAAGCTGTAAGTTGTCATCATAAATAAGTCAAAAATGATTTGCTAGCTAATTTTCCAATTAACGTGTTCCTTAGTAAAATGACTGTATCCTTTGCAATCAGCTGTTTTTTTCCCAATTAGCTAATCACAGCTGTTCAATTTCAGCAAGCAATGCAGTATCGAGAAGTATTGTTTGTTCAATACGACGTGTGTGTGACAAACATATTACTAGAACGTTTTTACAATAAGAGTTAGTTAAATGTTATTTTAAAGTTTTCCTTTGCAATCAGCTGTTTTTTCCCAAATAGCTAATCACAGCTGTTCAATTTCAGCAAGCAATGCAGTATCGAGAAGTATTGTTTGTTCAATACGACGTGTGTGTGACAAACATATTACTAGAACGTTTTTACAATAAGAGTTAGTTAAATGTTATTTTAAAGTTTTCCTTTGCAATCAGCTGTTTTTTCCAAATAGCTAATCACAGCTGTTCAATTTCAGCAAGCAATGCAGTATCGAGAAGTATTGTTTGTTCAATACGACGTGTGTGTGACAAACATATTACTAGAACGTTTTTACAATAAGAGTTAGTTAAATGTTATTTTAAAGTTTTCCTTTGCAATCAGCTGTTTTTTCCCAAATAGCTAATCACAGCTGTTCAATTTCAGCAAGCAGTGCAGTATCGAGGAGTATTGTTTGTTCAATACGACGTGTGTGTGACAAACATATTACTAGAACGTTTTTACAATAGGAGTTAGTTAAATGTTATTTTAAAGTTTTCCTTTGCAATCAGCTGTTTTTTCCCAAATAGCTAATCACAGCTGTTCAATTTCAGCAAGCAGTGCAGTATCGAGAAGTATTGTTTGTTCAATACGACGTGTGTGACAAACATATTACTAGAACGTTTTTACAATAAGAGTTAGTTAAATGTTATTTTAAAGTTTTCCTTTGCAATCAGCTGTTTTTTCCCAAATAGCTAATCACAGCTGTTCAATTTCAGCAAGCAGTGCAGTATCGAGAAGTATTGTTTGTTCAATACGACGTGTGTGTGACAAACATATTACTAGAAAGTTTTTACAATAAGAGTTAGTTAAATGTTATTTTAAAGTTTTCCTTTGCAATCAGCTGTTTTTTCCCAAATAGCTAATCACAGCTGTTCAATTTCAGCAAGCAATGCAGTATCGAGAAGTATTGTTTGTTCAATACGACGTGTGTGTGACAAACATATTACTAGAACGTTTTTACAATAGGAGTTAGTTAAATGTTATTTTAAAGTTTTCCTTTGCAATCAGCTGTTTTTCCCAAATAGCTAATCACAGCTGTTCAATTTCAGCAAGCAGTGCAGTATCGAGAAGTATTGTTTGTTCAATACGACGTGTGTGTGACAAACATATTACTAGAACGTTTTTACAATAAGAGTTAGTTAAATGTTATTTTAAAGTTTTCCTTTGCAATCAGCTGTTTTTTCCCAAATAGCTAATCACAGCTGTTCAATTTCAGCAAGCAATGCAGTATCGAGAAGTATTGTTTGTTCAATACGACGTGTGTGTGACAAACATATTACTAGAACGTTTTTACAATAAGAGTTAGTTAAATGTTATTTTAAAGTTTTCCTTTGCAATCAGCTGTTTTTTCCCAAATAGCTAATCACAGCTGTTCAATTTCAGCAAGCAGTGCAGTATCGAGAAGTATTGTTTGTTCAATACGACGTGTGTGTGACAAACATATTACTAGAACGTTTTTACAATAAGAGTTAGTTAAATGTTATTTTAAAGTTTTCCTTTGCAATCAGCTGTTTTTTCCCAAATAGCTAATCACAGCTGTTCAATTTCAGCAAGCAATGCAGTATCGAGAAGTATTGTTTGTTCAATACGACGTGTGTGTGACAAACATATTACTAGAACGTTTTTACAATAAGAGTTAGTTAAATGTTATTTTAAAGTTTTCCTTTGCAATCAGCTGTTTTTTCCCAAATAGCTAATCACAGCTGTTCAATTTCAGCAAGCAGTGCAGTATCGAGAAGTATTGTTTGTTCAATACGACGTGTGTGTGACAAACATATTACTAGAACGTTTTTACAATAAGAGTTAGTTAAATGTTATTTTAAAGTTTTCCTTTGCAATCAGCTGTTTTTTCCCAAATAGCTAATCACAGCTGTTCAATTTCAGCAAGCAGTGCAGTATCGAGAAGTATTGTTTGTTCAATACGACGTGTGTGTGACAAACATATTACTAGAAAGTTTTTACAATAAGAGTTAGTTAAATGTTATTTTAAAGTGTTTTTATAATTATGGTAAACTTATATTGCAACTTAATTTGAACGACTTAATATTCAGAAACAAAATTCTACTTATTAGCGAATTTGAAACGGAAAATTATCAAGGACAAATTAATTATTCATTTATTTATGATTCTTCGAGTAAAACAATACTTATGAAAATCAAAATTGTTTTTGTTAATACAAAAATAGTTTGTGTTAATTTTTAAACGCTTAAATTATATATACGCATAAGTTGCATATTTCTTACTTTTTTTTGACGCGCAAAGTTCATCTCAACTTACAAAAATTAGACTTAAAATGCTCCTAAAAGTTTATTTAATAAGGAACACAAACAGAAAATGACGCATTACCTGTAGTTTTATAGTCCGTCATGCAGTAGCTTCCATTTATAACTTAATCCTTTTAGGGACTCCTACAGTTATACTGCCCTCGTAAAACAACTCATAAAGCAACTCGTTTAACCCTTCTCCAATCTTCACGTACCTATTTTCATTGTTCCTCTTTCTAGTCTGTAAATGAATACCAAATTTTTCATGAGGGCGCCTAAACGAGGGTGACGCCCTCCTGTCAAAAAACTGTTTTTAATAGTACTGTCAAAAAACGTTTTAGTAATATGAAAAACATAAGAGTCCAAAATTGAATTCAAATTGAATATAGAAACTTTGTTTTAGTTTTTAAAAAACGATTTCACTATACAGTTTTATAGCACTGTATAGAAAACCTAAATAAATATACACACACAATAAAAGAGGTTGAAAATTAAACACTTATGAAGCTAAATAAGACGTAAAGATACTTTTCCCTCCAAAACTAAAGTTTAAAAAACTGTAAAATTGGCCTGACTTCTAAGAAACGGTTCTTGAGATTTTTATCAAATTTTTGTCAGAAATAGTGTGTGTGTGTGTGTGTGTGTGTGTGTGTGTGTGTGTGTGTGTATATATATATATATCATTTTGCCAATTTTTTAATTTAAAAAAATCAAAAAGTGAACTGAAACAACAGCAATCAGGGTTTATTTTCGATTTTTATTAATAATAAGTATCATTTACGCTACCTGATACATTTACGCTACCTGATACATTTACGCTACCTGATGCATTTACGCTACCTGATACATTTACGCAACCTGATACATTTACGCTACCTGATACATTTACGCTACCTGATACATTTACGCTACCTGATGCATTTACGCTACCTGATACATTTACGCTACCTGATACATTTACGCTACCTGATACATTTACGCTACGCTGATACATTTACGCTTTACGCTACCTGATACATTTACGCTACCTGATACATTTACGCTACCTGATACATTTACGCTACCTGATACATTTACGCTACCTGATACATTTACGCTACCTGATACATTTACGCTACCTGATACATTTACGCTACCTGATACATTTACGCTACCTGATACATTTACGCTACCTGATACATTTACGCTACCTGATACATTTACGCTACCTGATACATTTACGCTACCTGATACATTTACGCTACCTGATACATTTACGCTACCTGATACATTTACGCTACCTGATTTACATTTACGCTACCTGATGATATTTACGCTACCTGATACATTTACGCTACCTGATACATTTACGCTACCTGATACATTTACGCTACCTGATACATTTACGCTACCTGATACATTTACGCTACCTGATACATTTACGCTACCTGATACATTTACGCTACCTGATACATTTACGCTACCTGATACATTTACGCTACCTGATACATTTACGCTACCTGATTTACATTTACGCTACCTGATACATTTACGCTACCTGATACATTTACGCTACCTGATACATTTACGCTACCTGATACATTTACGCTACCTGATACATTTACGCTACCTGACATTTACGCTACCTGATACATTTACGCTACCTGATACATTTACGCTACCTGATACATTTACGCTACCTGATACATTTACGCTACCTGATACATTTACGCTACCTGATACATTTACGCTACCTGATACATTTACGCTACCTGATACATTTACGCTACCTGATACATTTACGCTACCTGATACATTTACCTGATACATTTACGCTACCTGAAACATTTACGCTACCTGATACATTTACGCTACCTGATACATTTACGCCTGACGCATTTACGCTACCTGATACATTTACATTTACGCTACCTGATACATTTACGCTACCTGATACATTTACGCTACCTGATACATTTACGCTACCTGATACATTTACGCTACCTGATACATTTACGCTACCTGATACATTTACGCTACCTGATACATTTACGCTACCTGACCATGATACATTTACGCTACCTGATACATTTACGCTACCTGATACATTTACGCTACCTTTTTACGCTACCTGATACATTTACGCTACCTGATACATTTACGCTACCTGATACATTTACGCTACCTGATACATTTACGCTACCTGATACATTTACGCTACATTTACGCTACCTGATACATTTACGCTACCTGATACATTTACGCTACCTGACCATTTACGCTACCTGATACATTTACGCTACCTGATACATTTACGCTACCTGAAACATTTACGCTACCTGATACATTTACGCTACCTGATACATTTACGCTACCTGATACATTTACGCTATCTGATACATTTACGCTACCTGAAACATTTACGCTACCTGATACATTTACGCTACCTGATACATTTACGCTACCTGATACATTTACGCTACCTGATACATTTACGCTACCTGATACATTTACGCTACGCTACCTGATACATTTACGCTACCTGATACATTTACGCTACCTGATACATTTACGCTACCTGATACATTTACGCTACCTGAAACATTTACGCTACCTGATACATTTACGCTACCTGATACATTTACGCTACCTGATACATTTACGCTACCTGAAACATTTACGCTACCTGATACATTTACGCTACCTGAAACATTTACGCTACCTGATACATTTACGCTACCTGATACATTTACGCTACCTGATACATTTACGCTACCTGATACATTTACGCTACCTGATACATTTACGCTACCTGATACATTTACGCTACCTGATACATTTACGCTACCTGATACATTTACGCTACCTGATACATTTACGCTACCGCGATACCTTACGCTACCTGATTACATTTACGCTACCTGATACACCTGATACATTTACGCTACCTGATGACATTTACGCTACCTGATACATTTACGCTACCTGATACATTTACGCTACCTGATACATTTACGCTACCTGATACATTTACGCTACCTGATACATTTACGCTACCTGATACATTTACGCTACCTGATACATTTACGCTACCTGATACATTTACGCTACCTGAAACATTTACGCTACCTGATACATTTACGCTACCTGATACATTTACGCTACCTGAAACATTTACGCTACCTGACATTTACGACCTGACATTTACGCTACCTGATACATTTACGCTACCTGATACATTTACGCTACCTGATACATTTACGCTACATTGACCTGACATTTACGCTACCTGATACATTTACGCTACCTGATACATTTACGCTACCTGATTTACACCTTTACATTTACGCTACCTGATACATTTACGCTACCTGATACATTTACGCTACCTGATACATTTACGCTACCTGATACATTTACGCTATTTGATACATTTACCTGATACCTGATACATTTACGCTACCTGATACATTTACGCTACCTGAAACATTTACGCTACCTGACCGCTACCTGATACATTTACGCTACCTGATACATTTACGCTACCTGCTACCTGATACATTTACGCTACCTGATACATTTACGCTACCTGATACATTTACGCTGATACATTTACGCTACCTGATACATTTACGCTACCTGATACATTTACGCTACCTGATACATTTACGCTACCTGATACATTTACGCTACCTGATACATTTACGCTACCTGATACATTTACGCTACCTGATACATTTACGCTACCTGATACATTTACGCTACCTGATACATTTACGCTACCTGATACATTTACGCTACCTGATACATTTACGCATTTACGCTGATACATTTACGCTACCTGATACATTTACGCTACCTGATACATTTACGCTACCTGATACATTTACGCTACCTGATACATTTACGCTACCTGACATTTACGCTACCTGATACATTTACGCTACCTGATACATTTACGCTACCTGATACATTTACGCTACCTGATACATTTACGCTACCTGATACATTTACGCTACCTGATACATTTACGCTACCTGATACATTTACGCTACCTGATACATTTACGCTACCTGATACATTTACGCTACCTGATACATTTACGCTACCTGATACATTTACGCTACCTGATACATTTACGCTACCTGATACATTTACGCTACCTGATACATTTACGCTACCTGATACATTTACGCTACGCTGACATTTACGCTACCTGATACATTTACGCTACCTGATACATTTACGCTACCTGATACATTTACGCTACCTGATACATTTACGCTACCTGATACATTTACGCTACCTGATACATTTACGCTACCTGATACATTTACGCTATACATTTACGCTACCTGATACATTTACGCTATGACATTTACGCTACCTGATACATTTACGCTATATACATTTACGCTACCTGATACATTTACGCTACCTGATACATTTACGCTACCTGATACATTTACGCTACCTGATACATTTACGCTACCTGATACATTTACGCTACCTGATACATTTACGCTACCTGATACCTTACGCTACCTGATACATTTACATTTACGCTATCTGACATTTACGCTACCTGATACATTTACGCTACCTGATACATTTACGCTACCTGCTACCTGATACATTTACGCTATCTGATACATTTACGCTACCTGATACATTTACGCTACCTGATACATTTACGCTACCTGATACATTTACGCTACCTGATACATTTACGCTACCTGATACATTTACGCTACCTGATACATTTACGCTACCTGATACATTTACGCTACCTGATACATTTACGCTACCTGATACATGATACATTTACGCTACCTGATACATTTACGCTACCTGATACATTTACGCTACCATTTACGCTACCTGATTTACGATACATTTACGCTACCTGATACATTTACGCTACGATACATTTACGCTACCTGATACATTTACGCTACCTGATACATTTACGCTACCTGATACATTTACGCTACCTGATACATTTACGCTACCTGATACATTTACGCTACCTGATACATTTACGCTACCTGATACATTTACGCTACCTGATACATTTACGCTACCTGATACATTTACGCTACCTGATACATTTACGCTACCTGATACATTTACGCTACCTGATACATTTACGCTACCTGATACATTTACGCTACCTGATACATTTACGCTACCTGATACATTTACGCTACCTGATACATTTACGCTACCTGATACATTTACGCTACCTGATACATTTACGCTACCTGATACATTTACGCTACCTGATACATTTACGCTACCTGATACATTTACGCTACCTGATACATTTACGCTACCTGATACATTTACGCTACCTGATACATTTACGCTACCTGATACATTTACGCTACCTGATACATTTACGCTACCTGATACATTTACGCTACCTGATACATTTTTACGCTACCTGATACATTTACGCTACCTGATACATTTACGCTACCTGATACATTTACGCTACCTGATACATTTACGCTACCTGATACATTTACGCTACCTGATACATTTACGCTACCTGATACATTTACGCTACCTGATACATTTACGCTACCTGATACATTTACGCTACCTACCTGATACATTTACGCTACCTGATACATTTACGCTACCTGATACATTTACGCTACCATTTACGCTACCTGATACATTTACGCTACCTGATACATTTACGCTACCTGATACATTTACGCTACCTGATACATTTACGCTACCTGATACATTTACGCTACCTGATACATTTACGCTACCTGATACATTTACGCTACCTGATACATTTACGCTACCTGATACATTTACGCTACCTGATACATTTACGCTACCTGATTTTACGCTACCTGAAACATTTACGCTACCTGATACATTTACGCTACCTGATACATTTACGCTACCTGACATTTACGCTACCTGATACATTTACGCTACCTGATACATTTACGCTACCTGAAACATTTACGCTACCTGATACATTTACGCTACCTGATACATTTACGCTATCTGATACATTTACGCTATCTGATACATTTACGCTACCTGATACATTTACGCTACCTGATACATTTACGCTACCTGATACATTTACGCTACCTGATACATTTACGCTACCTGATACATTTACGCTACCTGATACATTTACGCTATCTGATACATTTACGCTATCTGATACATTTACGCTACCTGATACATTTACGCTACCTGATACATTTACGCTACCTGAAACATTTACGCTACCTGATACATTTACGCTACCTGATACATTTACGCTACCTGATACATTTACGCTACCTGATACATTTACGCTACCTGATACATTTACGCTACCTGATACATTTACGCTACCTGATACATTTACGCTACCTGATACATTTACGCTACCTGATACATTTACGCTACCTGAAACATTTACGCTACCTGATACATTTACGCTACCTGATACATTTACGCTACCTGAAACATTTACGCTACCTGATACATTTACGCTACCTGATACATTTACGCTACCTGAAACATTTACGCTACCTGATACATTTACGCTACCTGATACATTTACGCTACCTGATACATTTACGCTACCTGATACATTTACGCTACCTGAAACATTTACGCTACCTGAAACATTTACGCTACCTGATACATTTACGCTACCTGAAACATTTACGCTACCTGATACATTAAGAAGTAAATACTGTACATTACAATCTTTGTTACAGTTTTAGTTTATTTAACAAAAAATAGTCCGCGCCTCTAATGGTTCAAATTGGCATTCACCGATGTCCATTCATAAAATTATTGTATAAGAATGTCAAAAGCCACAATTAAATAAACCTTTTATATAATTCCGTACTGTCCAGTTAGAAAACATCGGTAAGTCGTAAAATAGTTTAAGTCTTGGTCTCGAGTGTGAAGGGAAACTGTACGTTTTTCTTCGTGATTAACTATAGAGATTGGTTTTAAAATTGACACTCATCAGTAGTCAGTTTTATTTTAAGTTGTTTTTGTAAAATAAATTTTAACAAATATTTTGAAATATTCATTTTTTGTTTCTAGAGAATCGTGAATAACAAAATATTTTAAGTTTAGGAAAAATTACCTTATCGTTTTACATGTAGGAAAATGATCCTTTTGAAAACCGGTTATTTTACTTTAAAATTACACAGTATAACTTGTAACTGCAACACCAACTTAAAAAAACCTGAAAATGTACCTATACATTAGAAACCAGAAATAAAAGGAGTTATTATGATTAGTTTGTCTGGCACACAGGTTTTTGGTGTTGCCTTGGCGCTTGTATTATTAGTGTTAGACAAAAGTTAAATTAAATAAACCGCTGGATACATAATATGGTACATTCACTATTAATCATGGGTTTTTGTAATATCCACCCATTAATATTGCAGCTATTTATTAATTGTACTATTTATTAATTGTATGTATTGTAGGTTACTCTACTGAGAGCTTTGCCTTCCGTTTGCTTACTATTTTGAATCAAATTTGAGATATGTTATGAAGCAATAAATATATTAATATTGGACTGAAAATATTTATGAATAAAATTTAAAATTTAATTTGCTTTCTTACTTGATGTGATCAGCTGTAGTTCAGCTGTAGCTCGGCTGATGCGGTGACGTGTCTTTCCGAAATGAAAGTTTATTATTATGAATCTGTGTAGTTCATTACGACTTACCGAGTTGTAGATGGATTGGGAAAGATTTTATCGAACAAATTATACTGAGATTGTGTTTTGTGGTTTTGTTTGTTACTCCAATATGTTAGTACAAACTTCAGCTTTGTGATTTACTTAACACTAATTAAAAGCAAACTTCAACCGACCCTCGCCACATAAAACAGAACAATCAGTACAGCACAAACTCCGGCTGTCGTAAACCTTTTTACTCTCACTTAATGAATTTTCTCGAAATAAAACGCAGTAATTGAAATAGTTTATACAAATACGTTTGTACGAGATCAAGTTTATTGTTTGCAATAAACTGCGGGATGTTTTCATATATTTCAGCCCCAGTTGACGGTATTGCCACGAAATGCATAAAATAGGACAAACAGCTGTTATAGGCTAGCTGTTTCTTGTATGGCTTCATTATCTGCCATCGTGATTAATTCGACTAACTGGGATTAATCGAATGGATTTTGCATTATGATTATACAAAATTACGTAATTAGTATTCTATTGGGCTTAGTTCTATTCTGATTTTATGAGAGTTTCAAAAGTCTGAATGAGTCGAGAAATTGTAATTTAAGTTTTTGCAAATTTTCATTGAAAAATGAGCTATTATGGTCATACGCAAATCCTGGATAGTGAAACAGGCATCAATTACAAGCACTAACCCGTTTTGAGAGTGAACCAGTTAGTTATTTGTTGTAACATATATTGCGAAGACATAATTTAAAAGATGGCTATACTAAAAATGTTTCTATAAACAAATTATGTGTGGACACATTTCTTTTACCAGCTAGCCGCCATTTTGTTTTGTTTTTTAATTAAACAATCTATAAATTTAGACCGTCTTTACTCACCAATGTTAAGAGCTAGTTTAAAAATAATAACTTGATTCAACAACCCGTTTTAAAATGGCGGCTTTTTAAATATTTTAAAAGTATATAATTCAAAAACAGTAATTTTTGAGAAAAAAATGTTAAGAGTAAGTTCCTGTAGTTCGTTAAATTTCCTGTCAAATGGTAGACTCCTGTAAAATAAAATAACGTTTCCATTATTATGTATTACTGAGAGTGGTAGACTCCAATGACATATTGCTCTAATGGACATTGAAACACTAATGGACATTGAAACACTAATGGACATTTAACACTAATGGACATTGAACACTATGGACATTGAACACTAATGTATACTGAACACTAATGGACATTGAACACTATGGACATTGAAAACTAATAGACACTGAACACTAATGGACATTGAACACTGTGGACATTGAACACTAATGGACACTGAACACTAATGGACATTTAACACTAATGGACACTGAACACTACTAGACATTGAACACTAATGGACATTGAACACTAATGGACACTGAACACTAATGAACACTGAACACTAATGGACACTAAACACTAATGGACATTGAACACTAATGACATTAAAGACTAATGGACACTGAACACTAATGGACACTGAACACTAATGGGCACTAAACACTAATGGACACTGAACGCTAATGGACATTGAACACTAATGGGTATTGAACACTAATGGACATTGAACACTAATGGACATTGAACACTAATGGGTATTGAACACTAATGGGTATTGAACACTAATGGATATTGAACACTAATGGGCATTGAACACTAATTGGTATTGAACACTAATGGATATTGAACACTAATGGACATTGAACACTAATGGGTATTGAACACTAATGGGTATTGAACACTAATGGATATTTAACACTAATGGGCATTGAACACTAATGGGTATTGAACACTAATTGGTATTGAACACTAATGGATATTGAACACTAATGGACATTGAACACTAATGGACACTGAACACTAATGGACATTGAACACTAATGGACGCTGAACACTAATGGACACTGAACACTAATGGACGCTGTTTTACTGCTACGTTTTGTTCGATAGAAACGTAAAGCATCTAAAACCATAATAAATGCGCAGTATATTTTAACGAAATAAGAATAATAAGAAGAAGGCTAAAAATGGCAGCGAAACGTGCTTAAAGTACATTTTTAATAATTTAATCTAAAATGATTCGACATCCTCTGCTGCACGTAGGGTTGCAGGGGTGTTTGATATTTACTGCGAGTGAGGTATTGACGGAACTTTGTATTTGTCTCCGTTACTACGATCCACCCTTACAATTAGTTTTCTAAACAACCCCTATAAACGGCTCTTCACTAATTGATCAATTTGTCAAGACGTAGATCTGCAAATAAAAGCAAGAGCTCAGAGAACTTTTCTTACAAGACCCACGACGGATGTTTCTACTGCTTAACCAACTCGCTTACGTGACAGAAATGAATTTACAAAAATTAATACACTGAATAATATTGTGTACACATACTCGTACATTTCCATATATCAGCAAGATTTCAGATTCCAACACTAGAGTCACGTTTTGAACAAAAATTATATTTTAATATTTGTAGCGAAATCTGTTCATCTGTTTTAAAATATCAGCCATTTAATTTTCAATTTCATTGAGTAAACCTGACTTGGTTTGTTTATCATTATCATCCAACATTACCACTGAGTAAGGTGTTATGGCACACTGTGCAACGAAGCACTTTATTTTGAAAGGTCTGCATTATACTAATATTCTGTTTCTTTGAACAACCCCAGATTTGACTCGCGAAAGTCCAGAAAGGCTCCAGCACTTGCAACTTACTATGGAACGGCTTCCTCCCTTAGAGACCTCCAAATTTTAGCTTTAATCCTTTCTACGAGGGTTGATCAAATATAAACGAGACTGATTTTTTAAAAATTTATTGCTTACTTACAAATTATTCTTGATACAACTTATTTTTCTACATAGTCTCCCACGAGTAACACATTTTTCCCACCGGATTGGAAGTTTTTAATTCCATCTTCGTAAAAGTTCTCGGCGTTCATTGAGCCATTGGAGCACGAAGGTCTCCACCGCAGAATCGTCTTCGAAACGCTGGCCTCCAAGCGCCTCTTTGAGTGGCCCAAACAGGTGATAGTCGCAGGGTGATAAGTCTGGACTGTATGGGGGATGTTCCATTGGTTCCCAGCCAATTTGATCGAGTTTAAGCCTCGTAGCGTTCGCCGAATGTGGTCGGGCATTATCGTGAAGAAGAATGACGTTTCTCGCCGGTTTAGATTTCCTTTTCCTACGAAAAGACTGTTTTGCGGCCTCTAAAACATAGCAATAATATTGCGCATTTATTGTGCGTCGTTGATGGAGGAAATCGACGTGAAAGGCGCCTTGATTGTCGAAAAATACAGTGGCCATTACCTTCCTGGCCGACGATCGTGATTTGGCCTTCAGGTTTTCTACTGCTTCCCGTCCTTCGGCGAATTCCTTGTGCCAAGCAAAAACGCGAGCTCTTGACAAATCCCCGTATTGAGCCGTCAATCTACGAAAGATTTCAGTCGGATTGACCCCCTTCTTGGCCAATAATCGAATACGCAGTTTTATTCCATTTATACACGGCATTAGAGACTTCTTGAAGTTTTTCTTGTACATTTCTCGATTGTATTACCAATTACGACTATTGGCGTTGCTGTATCACCTACAAATTACATATTTTTTCACCTTCTATTTTACTTTATTTTTACTTGTTAATAATAAGTACAATGGTCTGGGTAAAATTTAAAGGATAATTACGATAGTGAAATAAGATATTAAAAAACTGTAAAATAATATAACTTACGATTTCTGCAAATATTTTGAGTGGCCGCCATTTTGAAACGGATAAACATATTTTACATGAAAACAATTGTAACAAACTTGTCCAACTCGTTTTAATTGCAGTTTAAACAAACATTATAGCCTATTATATAAATTCTTAAATATTAATTTTTATCTGCTTAGTAGCCTATTTGAACCAACAATAACAATTCAACGTTATAATAAAGCTACGTGTATAAATATTGATAGGTCTAAGCAATATTTATGTACTTTATAATATGCAATATTTTAAAGTATGCTTTTAGATTTATAATATGGTTTCCTCGGTACCTCGGATACGATAATGGAAGTTTGTGGCTTTAATAAAGTTGTTGAAATGTACTCGTATATTAAAATGTTTTTTAAATTATAGGTTACACCATTTGTTCTAAAATTTACAGTCACTGAAATAATGTAACTGACCGAGCGACATTTGGTTTGTGTGCTCGTTTGTTGGTTACGAAGTTTTGGCCAAATGTATTGACAAATTTTTGTGATAAATGGTACAAAGGTGTCTTGCATGAAATCCAAACGATGTTTTTATAACATTTTCCCGTTCACTTCCATATCAAGATGGCAGCGTTTGATTCTGGCTGTTTCCTGTAATATCGATCATAATGTTGACCGCTTCGTAGAGAAAGAGCACGCAAGTTCAAATAACATTGGCCCAGTAACACTTGGGTGAGTCAGAGCGGTGGTTAAGCATATACTGCGAGGTCTCTGTTATTTGAACTACTAGACTTTTTGAAAGTGGCTTTACCCTAAAAGCAATATTTTGATATGAAGCATAATAACAAACAATGATTATTAACGATCGCGTTACAAAAATAAATAAACAAGTCACGGAAGCGCTCAGGGCGACGTTTTGTGTAATTATAATTTGAATTACACCAATAATTAAGCAAAGTTAAGGTGAAATAAATTATTTTATTACTGCCAAATATATATTCTGTAACTATATTCCAAAACCACTTTATATTGTGTATGAAATACAATGTTTAATACTTAATAATTAATTAAACTCCAAATAATTTATATATTTAAGACACGTATTACTTATTTTGGTTTAATAATCGCAGTTAAATCTATCACCTTAAACGTTTTCCCAGCACTAATGGTATTTGCAGCTTACAATCGATTCAATGGAAAAGAAACAAGAACTAAAACCAGGCGCCAAGCGTTATCTCTTCACACTACAAGAGATGTATTTCCCATTGTTTCCTTTGGAAACTCTCAACCCCATAACTCCTTGCGGCTGTGACGTGTTACCGCTTAATCAATTACTTCCTTTGTCTCCAGAAAAATGTTGCCAATGGTCCAGTTACATGCGACAATCTAAATGTGCTTGTATTATTACGGCGATCACGGGATCATGATTGTGTGGTACTCAAAAATTCGAGGAAGGTTATCTTAATATTTTTTTATTTGATTTCACTATCGTACGCAGCGCTAAAATCTGAACGTATTAATATTTTCAATATTTGAACTGTACTGAAAATTTAAAATGAAGCTGACACCGGTCAATGTTTAATTTGTCAATTGACCCCGAATTGATTCTAAAACTTGCACGAAGACCAATCTTAGTAATAGTTTGGACAAATTCATTACTCGGGTAAATCGATTTAACAGTTCCAAAATGGCGACATTCCGAATTTTGTAAACAAATCCTGACCTCTTCATCTTACCTTCACCTTCTTAATCAGCGTTAAATTCTACGTTAATTATAATGTTTAATTTTTAAATTTCACTGAAAATGCAAAAACAATACTGATAGCGTTTAGGCTAAATTTCGTACTTTCAACGTAATTTGATAGCCTAAAATGCCGATAATTACGGTAAAATCAGAGTTTAAAAAAATATTGTTGGAAATTAGCTTCCAACGCGTCAGCGAAACAGCTGCGTTTGCTATTATTTTTCTTCTTAAAGGATTGTTTTGCGGCCATCGTGTCCAGCTGAAAGCGTAGCAAACGGTAATAAAAGTTTGAGGTCGCAATCCGAGAATAACACAGCAAAAGACTGTGTTAGGTTCAACAATCTGCGTTGCAAATGAAAACGTTGCCACAAAGTCTGTAGCCTATAGAGTGAGTTGCTTCAAGTTAAACAACGAAAGGGCATTACCTCGTGCAAACAGAAGACACTCGGTCAACGTTTGGCTACTGCAAAAATTCTCCCTTCCTTATTGATCTGCCTAATGGCAACTTATTCCCTTTATACAGGAAAGGTTTATACGAATATATCACATTATTTTCTGTTTAAAAAATTATTATAATTTTACTGAATTTTAAATCTTTTTAAATTCTCAGGACTGTATTTCACTTATTGTATAGGCCTATACGTACTGTAGTGTCCTTTAAGCAACAGAAGTTATTTTAAATATTGTAGATTTGTGGTTTGTGTGCGCGCGAATATGTTAACTTTTAAAGCTTCGAGTGTTTTATAAAGCATCGTAATGTGCTGAGCTTTTGCCACTCAAAATCCTGCCTAGTTGTTCAAAGTCTATTTTCTATAAAATATCGATTTTCCCCGTCTAACTATTAATCAAGATCAGAACACGGTGTCAACTTGCAAGGCTTCCTGTCACGGTTCCATGTGATTCAATTAAAGCAACCTAACCTGTCGGGCTTGTGTCACCGGGACCCTCCGATAGGTAGTGTTTTCCAACTCCTCCCCTTCCTCTCCATCTGCACCTTCAATCGCGAAATTGATAATATTGTAAAATATGGAGGATCCATTTTTATATAATTTTTTATTTCTTAATTGTTCATTGTGCACAGATATAATAACTGTATAAAAAATAATTTTAAGGACCTATTTTATGAACACTAAATGGCTCAAATATTAAAACAGGAAATTACTTAAAAGTAAAAATATAAAACTTTTCATAAAGGGTTTCTCACTTCTCACTTCTTTAGGCCTAATATTTAATGTTTTATAACGTTAATCACAAAAACGATTTTTGTGTACCTTCCTGTCGCATTCTTGTTTCTATACCTACTGTCTTGAGCTTACTCGTAGCTAAGCTTATGAATCAATATTTACGATTAGAGAACGCCTAGATATATCTTTATGCCACTAATGATGAATGATGAAAATGATCCGGGGAGATAGTAGCAAATTCAGTATATTTTGGTTGCTTATAAGAAAACAGTTGTAGGTTTTTCAAAAAGTTTATATTTTGTATTATTTTATTTTTGCCTAAAATTCTTTTCACTGTTTTCAAAAGTAACACGAATCCTAAAAATAAAATTGAGCAAAATATATTCAGGTAAGCATACCTATAAGCTTTATATTTTGTTATGTATAACTTTAAATCGATTAGCCGTGATGAAAGTGAGTTACCAGTTTCAAGATTTCAAGTGTAACTTCAATGGATGTCTTCTGAAGTCGGTAAAATAGATTTTACTAGTAACGAACGTTTCCAAGCTATCTGACAACAATAGTGTTACGAACTCTATACGGTAACATATGGTGCTCCAAAGACGAACCACTAGAAGCTCAAATCGAAATTCTCTGATTATTATGAAACAAAATGATACTGCTGAAGGTTTATGTAGCTTACAGTACCACAACTCTTACAAATAAATCCTACATTTATGGCAGCATTAACTCGTTACTGTTGCGTTTTATAAAGTACGCGAGTTATCTTCGTTATGACGTACCAAATTATACTCCGAGACTATGTTGCAACATTTGTTGTGCAATGAAACAATAAAGTTTGTTTTTGTTTATAAACTGTAAAATTTTCTCTTGTATCAAAATCTTATGACATTTATATTTACGTACAATGTTCGATGTCAGCATCACTGACAATATTTGTATCATTTATAAATTCGAATTCGTTTTATTCGAGTGCCAAACACAGAAGCCCACGTTATATCCTTTCTGATAGTACGAAAATGAATAGGCCTACTTACCACTGTATAACAATTTTAAACGAACCTCAAAACATATCCTACAAGTCTGTGATGGCTATTTTCTTTACCCAAGAAATAACTTTTTGTCATCCTGAAACGCTTTTCAGTAAAGCTGCTGTAAGATCTTGAAATTACCCCTTATTCTAACCGATAGGACACTTCCGAGATGTAAAAAACGTTATAAATATTTGTACAATTTAGTACCTTGATTTAAACTTGACAAAAAAATCAAATTTTAAAATGCTTTAGCAAGGTCGTTATGCAGCGAAACCCGTTAAACAGTTTCAAAGTTGCTGCCAATCCAAATCTTTAAAAAAATCACAACTTTTCATCTTAGAAGCTTTTTCAAAATTTGATTTCACAATTGTAACCATCGTTAAAATGCATAAATTAACATTTAAAATTATTTAATTTCAATAAACATACGAAAATAATCCTTACTTCCGTCAGAGTCCATTAATGTTCAAAATTTAAAGTGTTATTAAGGTTATTTTAATGCTAATTATAATAGTTAAATCAGATTTTCAAGAACGCTTTTAGATAAAAATGTTGTTATTGAATATTCACTTCCATCACCGTCAACTAGGCAACTACAATTGTTTTCTATATGAAGCATTTACATAAGAAAATGTCGAGTCTGTAGCATATTTCCGTAACTTAGATCATCAAACACGGCTTTTGAAATCTTCGCAAAAATTATTTTTAACCACTATTTTTAATTCCGTAATTCGAAAAAGTGTCTTGTATGCATAACAGGTTTTTTTCATTTTTTTCATTTCAGAAACTAAAAAATGGTCTCTTCTTAATTTTCCGTCTTGTCACTGAGGCGCTAGAAGTGTCTGGACCGACAAACACGCGTGCAAAAAAACATACAGGTCTTTGTGTGCCCTGAAAAAAAGTTATGGGATTGTTTTTGGGTTCTCCATTTGTTACGAAAATAATGAGAAGAAAATGTATGGTAGGAATGTGATCCTGAACAAATTACTGATAAATGCAAATTATGAGATAATTATAAAATTGAAAATCAATTTTGAAATTTCATATTCTACAGCGTCATCAGTACCGCTTGATATATTACAGGCCTAGGCTATATTTTGCCGTGAACTTGAGAAAGTACTGTTAAAAACTACGTAGAATAGAAAATATCAATACGTAACGGCTTATGATATGTGTTTTAGGCTAAATACAGTAACATAACAAACGTTATGTTTTTGTTGTGCATAAATCCGCGAGTACTGTCTATTCTGCTTGTGTTACTTTCCTCACACTTCAGATTAATCGTGTTTATTATTTATCTTATAACCTGTTTATTAATGATTTATCGATTTCGTAGCCATGAAATATTAATGCTTGGTTTATATTCAAGTTCTACTCTTTTTTTAATGTCATGACGGAATATTCATGATCACTTAATGTTCGGATATAATTTAATTGACGTGTACTACTTAATAAGTTTATTACTAATTGTAGGTTACATCAGAGACTGTGCAGATTGTGATCGCTTTTGCAGATACTGTAAATACAGTTCATTTTATACTATTATACCGCAGTCTATTTGTTTATTAAATATTTTAATTTTAAAACTCTGTCGTTCCAACGATCGGTCCTAAAATTATTTTATTGGCGAAATTTGTGGTTTCCACATAAACTTTTATGTTACACTTTACGCAAAAAACAGTAAATTTTGCGGGAATATTTTACGTTAGTCTAATAAAAATGAGTAGACTATCGTTTTAATTATTTCGTA
The DNA here is from genome assembly GCA_022606455.1 of Callitettix versicolor. Taxonomy (NCBI): domain Eukaryota; kingdom Metazoa; phylum Arthropoda; class Insecta; order Hemiptera; family Cercopidae; genus Callitettix; species Callitettix versicolor. The sequence goes on along the minus strand of CM040184.1, from coordinate 19,082,913 downwards.
TAGTTTTTGTATTATCAAATTATGTACAATATTTTACGATTTAAGTTATAACTTGCTTAACTGTGTTATAAAGTGATAAATTTTAACAACTAGGTATGATTATAGGGTATATAGTACCGTTATAAATTCAATTAATCGTAAAATTTATTAACAAATCATCGGTTTTATCAGTAAAATTTTGCAATGAACATTAGACTATCTTAGAAAAAGTATTTTTTAATTTTGTTACGTTAAAATTATAACGTGTTGCGTGTGGGTTTAAAAGAGAAGTTTTCATAAAAAATACTTTTTTCGTATTTTACTGTATTTTTGAAACATTTTTTTTATGTTGGTGCTAATTAACTTAATATTTATAAACCTTCACGAAATATCATTATTAATTAGTCTCTTTTTAATAAAAAAATCCTCCCTCTACGAAAATAGATTCAAAGCTAGTAATTGTATGCTAAAATGTGTATTCCTATGAATAGTTTCATAAACCAATGTGTTAAAATTGTTCAATATTTGTAAAATTGCGAAATATAAATGCTTTACAAAATACACTTCTTATTGTAAAATAACATAAATTTGCTTATTTATTGCTAGTATAAAGTGCGATATGTTTTTTATATTTAAAATATTTTGTACTTAGGTTCTAATAAAAACACTTTCCAAATAGTAAATTTATTTCTTAACAATAATTTTGAAATGGTCGTCAATACTATTAGAAATGAATATCTAAGTACAGTAAGCAAAACATAGTTTCTTAACTAACTTATAATGGCTCAATATTTGCCAAAAAAATAATACGAATAAAATCTTTTAAAAAATAATATCTTGGACATCTAGTCAATAACAGTTATAAAATAACTACACTTAAGTTTATGATTAATTTCGATTCTATATAATTACTTAATTTAGCAATATTGTTATGCTACCATAGTAAAAACTATTACTCAAGTATTAAAAATGGACAGTCACCTATTTGCATTAATTTTAATTGATTAGGGTGTTTATATGACGTAACACATTGTATCAGCAGGATTTGTTATAGCAAAATAACACATAAAAAGATAAAGTTATTTGTCACATTTACACCTACTTAACCATGCTAATATTGCGAGTCTTCTATATCTATTACCTTTTAATACGTTTTACTGCAATATCCAAGCAATGTATAACAAACGTAAACGAAATAATCACGGAATACCATTTAACACAAACACAATTCACCCCCGGAAGAAACAAACTGAATTGAATTGCAAGTTGTAGCCCCTACACTCGATTGTGTTTATAGATGTCAGCACAGTACAGAAAATAGATCAGTGCCATCTACAAAACTCATTCTAAACCTTGTAATATTTACTATATCGCTACTATATACTATATTGCTCTAAACTATATAAATTCTCTTGAAATATTTTTGTATCGCAGTCAGCTGCCTCCATAGTTGTTTAATATAGGTTAATTAGTCTAATAATTTATCCATAAAGTATATTACTTTATAACAAAGCAATTAATATTTTAATATTTATATTTAACATTTAATATTTAATATTTATATCAAATAATTTATTAAGAAACAAACAAAATAAATGTTCATAATAATTGTCGAAGATTTATGAAAATAAAATAAAAACGAAACAGTACTGTATTTCGTAGCGTTACTAAACTTCTCTTGAGAATATTGTTTATAAAAACTATTATACTAAAATATATATATATGTTTTACTAATGTGTTTTTAAATATTAACTTCATTTTAAAATAAAGTCAAAAACCGTATTAAACAGTGCTAAATTTGGATGTGCTGTGTTTTTTTTCAAAATTGGGTTTATAATAAATATCATAAGGTATTATAGTATTGTTAATATTATAAATATAATTAAGCTACCATTACTACAATAATATTTATTGGCCACAAAAATCCGAAAGCTGAAGAGCTTTCAAGCCCTCTCCAATCGTTTTCTTGTCATTTGATTCTTCCACCAATACAAAAAACCAACGTAACGAAATTTGTTAGGTTAAGTACTAAGTAATGTAAATGTGTATTGAAATTTTTATCGTTAAAAAAAATCAATTTAGCTTTCATTGCAAATTGTTATAAAAAGTTAGTTATTGATATATCTGATAATTCTATATGTTAAATTATAACAAAATTAATTGTTAAAAATATTTATGTATAAAAGATTTAATAACTGTCAAATTAATTCATAAACACTTTTTTTTGCAGTAGCCTATTACCGACATTAAGGTTATTCCAATTTACTTGAAGACGAAATGGAATTTGAAGGAAAATATAATACTAAAAGCCCAGGTAAAAATTAATAGGTTTGACAAAGGTCTAATTAACATATTACAGGTTAATTAACATAACCTCAAAAAATTTAATTTTTTATAACGTTATAACGACTTGCTTGAGTTTTTAAATAGAATAAATATATTATACGCCTATTATTTTATTGTTGTAGTAAATAAATAATAACTCGGGTGTTTTTAATGTTTGTTTCTTTAGGCTTAACTTAGTCCTTTTTAAGAATTTGTAATACCTTAAAAATGTATGCAAATGTTTTAGGAAAAACGTCTTAAAATTAGTAAATTAAAACTTATTATTAACACAACAGGCAAAAAACCTACTGTTCAAGTTTTAGATATGTTATCTAATATGTTTTTTTCAAATTTTGAATTGTTTTAATTACAAACAGGATGCTAGTGGAAACCCTACCTGACTTTTTTGATCTAAAAGTATGCATATTTGCTTTTGAAAAAATAAAATGGGCGAAGGGTCTACCTTTTTTCAGAGAGAAAAACTATTGGATTAGCAAATGTTTTCAAATCGAAGAAAACATAATTCTAAATGTTAAAAAACAATTTGTGCGGGACTCTCCATATTTTTTCCACACATATTTTCTCCAAACAAAGTTTAGCACTGTACATGAATGAGTTTTACTTATTAATTATGTGAATGGTGGCTATTACCCAGTAGCTGATTTAGAATTAATAAACTTTTAAGATCTCCTCATCATTAATCTTCTTCAGGAATTAAATTTGGATGCTTTCAATACCAATGTTATTAATAGTTTCAGCACTAATAAATAAAATAAAAACTTGTTTACATTAAAGGAAGTACTATTTATCTAACCTAATAGGCTGGTTGTCTAATCTAATAGCCTAAATAACTTATCTTTCTATTAAAACACTTTAATTAATAATAGACTAGTTTATAAAATATAAGGTTATGACTTATAAATCATTTCATGAGTGTCAAGCACATTTATATAAGATACATAAAAAAATATTCTTATTTTTCATATGTTGACATCAAAATTTCTTTCCGTTTCAGAGAATGTAATCTGTTTTCTGATTATAGATGGTATCATTTATTATAGTGCACAGACAAAAATATCGAGGGTGATATAAAAACTGCCCACTAATTTACATAATGCTCATCTTGTGTGAGTCATTGTAACTAATTTTCATGACCTCTTATAGCTTCTTTTAGAACTTTATAACAATGATGACCTTATTGGTTTTTCGCTGGGAAAAAAATTAAAACTTTATAAACATAATGTAATATAATATAGAGCCTATTAAAAGCTTTATTTTAAGTTATGCCTCTGTGGCCCTATTTATTTTCACTTTAATATTTTGACCTTGTGTTTTTAACACATTTGTTTGGCCCAAATAACTTGGTAAATCTAAAGAATCATGTAATGTTGAATATGTTTATTTAAAAATAACGCAATATAAGCCTGGTTTTTTTATACTATAATATTTTTAATCAATTTTATACTTTTTTATACTATTTTTGTGTTCATTGTAATATTTATTAGTTGTATACATTTCAGTATTCATTTGGAACCTCTAAACATAACTGTAAATCTGAAATTAATATATGAACTATTAATAGGTATTTCTGAATTTTAGGGACTATTGTAGAAGTCATTATTTAAACGATTTTTTCTGTGTATTGTTTGTTATATCATTTCCTTGAGAGATATTAAGGCATGGAAGATGACATTTATTACAATTAATTAGATTTTTACCTGTTTATTACTAACCTATATTTCTAACCTATATTCTGATGTCATTGATCTTTACTTTGCATGACTGTACTTGCATGTTTACATAGATTTGCTTGTATATTTGTTGTTGTTGATTGCTTTTTAGGAATACTACTGATATATATAACAACTGAGTTAAATACCGAACAGCCTAGTTGAGTTAGGTATAAAGTTTTTTTTTAAACAAAATTTTTTTTCATTATTAATAACATGCATTTCATTAAACACAAAACAGCTGAGTCAAGTTAGGTTAAACACCCAACATCCGAGTCGAGTTATGTATGAAGTTCTTTTTATAAAAAAAATTATATTCCTTTCATTATTAATAACACACATTTATTTATTAATAGTACACATGAAATTTATCGTTTTCGCTATTTCAAAAACTTTTCTCACTTTTATACGGTAGTCATTATATTTGCCACATTTATTTTCACTTTTTTGTAACTTCCCATTGTTTCCACACTTTTATAATTTGGATTATTAATATTCGGTATAATTTGAAATGTTTTAGTACAGAAATTACCAAAATTGACAAAAGTCTCTAAAGTGCAGTTTTACTTATTAATGTAGCCTGTTGGGTTATTTTTGAAATTATTTTGTTTAAAATATGGAATTTGAAGTTTTTAAATATAAGGTCGTCAGAGTTTATCTTAATTTGTTAATAAGAAAGATGGAATGTGATATATATATATATATATATATATATATATATATATATATATATATATATATATTGCATCCTGACCACTTTTCTGTAGGCTACTTTTCTAATCTACAAATTCTATTATGGGATTGTATATATTTTTTCAAGTTACTCATAATATAGTACAACATATAGTACTACATAATATACTACCAACATATACATATACAGTTCATCCTGTTACTAAGTTATCAGATTTCATAGTAACTTTGCATTATTTGAACTTAATCTACTACACTTATGAAGAAATTGAGATATTGGTATTTTTAATCTTCAGTTTTTGAAAATAGTCACACTGTATTTATTTAGTCATATATTACTAAAAACATAATTCAAAGTATACAGTATTGTATTACTTTTGAATTACCTAGAATACAAGTTCATAGAGTATTGGGTATGGCTCACACAAAATTTAAATGTCCAACACACATCAATTGTTATAACGTACTATCAACTAATGTTATGGAATGGACTGTACATTATCAATAACAGGAAACTCCAACTATAATTTTTATTTACATTTATACTTTACGCCAGTTAGACAAATGAGGACAAGTGATAAGTTTTGATGGAAAGAAAGCTTATAGCAGTGCACCTATGACCATGAGATGCACACTTAAGAGACATAGCAGACTGACTGGTGTCTTAATCACTGAGCCCCATCAAACTACAATTTTATATTCACAACTATAAAAGACATATTTTAAAAGTAAAAAATAAACTAAACCTTTATACTATCCATGTCTCATGTAACTAAAATAATAAAAAGCCCAAGTATAAACATATCAAAACAGTTGTTTTTCCTTTCTATAAATCATTATTATATCTTAAATTTAATTTAGTAATTTAATTATTTGTGTTTCAGCTGTGAAGAGGCTTATGAGAGAAGCTTGTGAACTTCGAGAACCAACTGAAGAGTATTATGCACATCCAATAGATGATAATTTATTTGAGTGGCATTTTACGGTAAAAGGCCCTGAGGACTCTGAATTTCATGGTGGATTATATCATGGAAGAATCATTTTGCCAACAGAATATCCCATGAAACCCCCAAATATTATTCTATTAACTGTAAGTTATAGAAGATATTGATTGTTTAATAACTACTCTATAATTGTATATGAGTATACAAATTAAGTGTGTGATAGGTACTAACTCGGTTCCCTTGGGACTGTTGATGCGGACCAGAAATATTTTCAGTGGGAATATTTCCCAGTATTTTCCCAAAGGCCTAAACATTTCCCAAAAAGTGGTAATTTATAGACAAAAATGTTTTATATATATATATATATATATATATATATATATATATATATATAAATTGTTACACAAGTGGTATTACTGTACAATGCCCCAGTTACTCTTATCACACCAAAGTTATGTGCAAACATCAAAATATAAAAAATCCATTTATCTTGATATGTAAAAGCCGCATTTAGATAAAATATCTAACAATGTTTTAAATTTAGTAAGCGGCAGAACCCACCATACTGATCGTAATAACTGCTATGAAAGCAGTGTTAATTTACGATGGAATCTGTTCATTCTTTGTGATTTGATCAATATAAGCGGCTGATTGGATTAACCAGTAAATGCAGTAACTGGTGACTACTGAATTATATATATATATATATATATATATATATATATATATATATATATATATATATTTATTTATTTACTTTTAATTGTATTTAAGTAGTAAATACTAATTAGTTTACCTGTAAATAATAAACAAATAGATTTCAGTTAAAAAATAGCCCAACTTATAAACATTTTTTAATAATTTTAATATAGATTTTAGTTCATTTACTTCTTTTTGGATTTACAAATTTAATGTAATACTTACTTTGTCTAAAGCCAAATGGGAGGTTCGAAATCAATAAAAAAATTTGCCTAAGTATATCTGGACATCATCCTGAAACATGGCAGCCATCTTGGTCTATCCGTACAGCTCTTTTAGCACTCATAGCTTTCATGCCAACGCCAGGAAATGGAACGATTGGTTCACTTGACTACACACCAAAGGAACGTGAATTATTGGCTCGCAGGTGAATTTTCTTAAATTTAATGGTTTTAATACAATATAGACTGTTACATGGTATCTACACAGGAAAATTCAGGAGTTCAAAATTTAATCAGGGAAGTCTAAAAATTTGCCTTGAGTCAGTAAAAGTATGAAAGATATGTTTTAAAATATTTAAACAATATGTTTAAAAAGATGTAAAGAGTTTTTTTTTGTGTTTAACGTCTGACTATTGTGCACACTTGGGCTAATGCAGACGATGGGATGATTTATAGCGTATGAAAATGCCAAGCCCTCGCCGGGAATCGAACCCGGGTCCTCGGGGTGAAAGGTCCTACGCTATCAACTAGGCCACCGAGGCGGTTAAACGTAAAGAGTTTGTAATCTATGCTAGGTACCCACATGGGCTCTAAATTGTGCTGATAAAGTCATCTGGACGATCTTTTGGCGATTTGAGTGAACATTTTTTCGTTAATTTTTCAAGGCAGTGAAATCTTAAAAAAATTTCAAATGAAAAAAGGTAAACTGTGTTGTTCTATTACTTACGGATTAGGACCATATTTTCAAAATGAGTTGGCAAATGCAGTACACAATTGTACATAATTTACAATTTCCTGTTTAACACTTGATACCTAACATCAAGCTTTTTAGAGCTTGCTACTGCTTTAGTAACAAGAGCTTGTAAATATCATGGCCTGCAGCTTAAAAAAAAAAATATACAAGTATCTGTTGATGGCCCAAACGTCAACAATTTTTTTTTAAAGATGTAGATAGTTATGTAAATGGCAACAAAGACAAGCCCAAATTTAAACTTGTGTTTTACATGTCGTACATGGTGCTTATCGACAAGTTTTTGTGTTGAAGCACATCATTGAAACTATACACATACAAAATCTACAGTTTTTCCAATTAAATTTTGTTTCACCAGATTGTTAGAGAATTCCAAAGCCATGCAGATGTGTAGTGTTCTTGCAATGATACCTTTTTTCAAATAAATTTATAGAAGCAATCGATAAGACTGAACTTGAATCAGACAATTACAAAACTGTATAAAAATTTTAAAGATGTGTTTTTAAAATCAAAACTTTGTTTTCTATTGTCTAGTAGTGCAGAAGTTGAACCTTTTTTAGAAAAATATCAAACGGATTTACCAGTGTGATTCCTTTTATGCATAATGGTTTGTATAACAATTTGATGTAAGATTTAATTAATAGAGTTTTAATTTAATTGTAATTAGTATTTTTAATTTAATACTAAATTAAAATTAATAAATTTTAATTTAATTAGTAGTTGGGATACCTACTACAAATAAAAGGTATCCTAGATATTTGCAATTATGACTTTAGAATTAAGTCAAATTTAAAATTGCCAGCAACCATTGATATAGGGATTGCACCTAATTCTGCACTTTGTCAATTGAAAGATGTGAAAGAAGTAGATATTTTGCATTTTCAAATCAGAATTCTAAATTTATTATTGAAATTTGTGAAATACTTTTACAAAAAAATACCTATTTCTCACAAATTTTTGAGGGAAGCTTAGCTAACAGCTGCTGCACACATGAAATTATGTTATTAGAAAACAAAGCAAACCTTCTTATTTTTTAGACAGAAATAAGTTAAATGTTTTAATATAGCTGAAAAACTGAATAAAAGAATATTGCAATGTAATTTGCGAAAACTGTGAAAGACTATTGCATAAATTCAGTGTAAAAAAAGACAGGATAGATAAGTTTTTATTTAAAATTTTGATTGAACAAAAAGTTTTGAATAATTTTCTACAATTTATTCTCAACTTATAGCATGGAAATGTAGCTGTTGAACGTAGTTTTTCTTACAATAAATGATTTTTAGTTAAATCTCAGGGAAGACAGCCTGTTGCTCAATGAAACGTTCACGATGCAGTTCGTGCAGCTGGTGTTATACAAAATATAAATATCACAAAATATATGATAAAATAATTTGTCAATGCACGTAAGGGCAGAAAAGCTGTATTAGTTTAAAAAGAATCAACGGCTTTGAAAGAAAAACATGTTAAGCGAAAAGCTGAAGAAATAAAATTGAAAGAGGAAAACATTCAGGAAATTTATGGTGAAGCACTGAATGAAGAAGCCAAGTAATTATTATTATTATTAAAAAACATGTTATTATTTATTAAGTAAAAATATTATTAAACTTTTTGTATTATTATTTACTGCTTTAATTTTTGATTCATTCGTATCTGTATATAATTTTTTTCAGTATTCTTTAAAAAAAGTTAGTAAGTTCAATACAACTCATGCTTAATATCTCAAGAATTATAATTTGTATATTATAATAAAAATTTTGTTTTGACTTTGGGAAACATTTGCCATCATTGCTGATCATTTAGCACTACCCAGGGGACACGTACAGCTTAAAGTGTGCTGCGGACGCGATCAACTTTGTCCCCCACCCATCAGACGACTGGTTGCGAATATACACTGACGGATCTAAAATCGGAGGTGAAACAGGGGCGGGAATATTCTGTGAACATTTTTCTCACTATTTTGCATTAAGCTCAGACGCCATTGTTTTTGAGGCGGAGTTATTTGCAATCGATGAGGCATTGAGGCAAGTAATAATGAGGTCATGGTTGAATAATAACATAGTGATATTAGTTGACTCTAAATCGGCATTACAAGCAATTGCTGACAACACATCTGCAGGCTCTATGATAGAATTGATCCAGAAGAAATACAAAATAGTTAAACACATCACCAAGGAATTGGTACTGCACATGTAGGCATACAAGGGAATGAGCAGGCAGACAAGCTGGCCGAACAAGGAACCTTTATAGTGCAGAAACAAAAAAGAATGCTCACACTGGAGGCTAGGATTAGTGCACTGAAGCGAACATCTTATCTTGAATTTACAAACAAAGTCAAGGAAGACATAAAGAACAAGCCTTATGAGAATGTATTCGACTTGTATGGGAAGGTCAAGGATCTCCAGAGGAGGACATCTGTTGCGGTCTTTCGGCTGACAACTGAACACGACTGTCTGAATGAACACCTGAAGAAAATTAAGATATTAAACTATGCCAACTGCACATTGTGTGAATGCCCAGACACCATCATGAACGAGGACCACCTCCTGGTCTGCAGAAAATTAGATGAAGAGAAGCAGAGAAGAGGAGACCTCCCTGGCCTCTACTGGGAAGCAAGATCAAAGATGGCGTGAGCCAGCGGAAGCCATTGGAAAACAACAACAACAATAACATATTATAATAAAATTTTATAACTGTGATTAACTCAAATATTTTTTTGTATATTAGTGTAAATTGGGTATTTGGATACATAAAGTTTCTAATCATTATCTTGAAAATGTGCTTAAAAATTGACTCGCTTATTCGCAAGATACCCTGTAATGTGTAATTAATATATAAATGCAGTGTTGTATTTGAATTTCATGTACCGAATATCATGTTTTCTAAGTTGAACTCATGTACTAACATGAACTCATTAAGTGTGTAAGTAGAGAACATACTGTTTTTACCTTCAAAATTTTAATAGTAATTATGTAGTAATATTTTATTTTAGCTCCACGAAGTGGGAGTGTGATTCCTGCGGTAAACTCGTGAACCATCTCAGTTCCAACACTGTTACACCAAAGCCTGTTAGTCAAGATGAATCAGATCTTATTAAACAAGTTGTATTCAAGGTAATAAATAAGCTCCAATTAATAAAAATTAAATTTATGTACAATGTTTAATTACCCTAGTGTAATCGTAGTGTAACAATAAAAGTGTAATGGATAGCAATTCTGGATGATTTGTTGATTTGAAGCATATTGCAAGAAATGCCCCTTATGTAATTTATTTAATCCAACCTTTGGAGGCATAATGAACCAATCTTGCAGTTTGGTGCAGATAGAAAGAAACAGTGAGTTTTAGTGCATCCATGATCTATTACATTTTCCTCTCAATGTCTTGTCACTGACCTACATTTTGTTTATTTATGAATAAAGTCATTAAATAAATACAACATTGTAAGGCAGGTTGAAAATGTGACCTGTGACTATGAAAGCTAATAAATTTAGTAATTCCGAATTATTTCATATAGTTAATTCTAACAATACTTTTTCTGATATGAAAATAAAATTTATGTTTTGATATTGTATTGAAATCTTATTTTTTATCAGATAAGCATTATTTAAAAATTAATTTACTATTATAAACATAAAAATGTGTTTATTCTTTATACTGTATTCACATTTTTTTTATAATTTTTTTCAAACCATAAATAAGTTTGTTTGATTCTTGCATTGATACTTTGTACACTGATTTGTAATTTCGTTTTAACATCATTATTCATAGGGTTACAATAAATGCAATCATCTTGTGATATCGTCTTAAGATAGAAGCTTGATGTCTTGTCAGCTGCTTTAGAATATGTCTTCATCAGTGCTATTTATGTGTGTATCTCTTGGACATAAAAAATCATTATTTTCTTCTAGGTGGCATCCAAGTTATTTTAATGATTTTATTCACAGTTGTTTAACTCGTAAGTATCTCTGTCTAAAATTAGTGTAAAAATGGTAGGGCTTATTTTATGTTTTTTCTAACAGTTTCTGCACTAGAATTGTAGAAATGGTAACTATGTATTGCTTTTTGTTTAAATTCTGAAACATTACAAGTGACCTGCCAGATGTGATAAGATCCTGTATCCAGGACACTAACTCATGAAGTGGCTAAAAAACTCCCACTTGTCACACAACTATCACTGTACAAGTCATCCCTCTTACCTAATCCAGTTAGAATCTAACTAATATGATATAAATCATTAGTTATTCCAAAGTTTTTACCTACGCTTGAAACATATGAATTACCATGTTTTAAAGATAGATGTATGGAACAAAAATTAAATATTCAAATTTTATTTATAAGCTATTTTACAAGCTATAAAAAATTATTTTAAAAAATGAAACCAACTAATCAATCTGGATTCAGGTACATTATACAAATGTGAACCAGGTGTTGAGGTTTTCACAGAGCGTCAGAGGCTTGTTCGTTAAAGGAAAATCAGTGTTAGCCGTCTGTAGACTTCAAGGGTACTTCCTACGTGTTGTGAAGATCTCTACTATTAAGCAAGATCAAAGATTTGCATATAACAGGATATGTTCTGTTGTCTAAAACACTTTCTAAGTCAGCAGTGGATTTATAGTAAATGAAGAACTGTTATACATGTAAACAAGTAGGCCTTCCACAAGGCGATGATGTCTCTCAAACTTATATATATATATATATATATATATATATATATATATATATATATATATATATATATATATATAACGATTATATATATACAATCAAGCTTCAAACATTTGATGCTTAAATGTCATAGTTATCCAAATCTCTTTGAAAACTAACAGATTAGTGGCTATGAATATATATTAATGGCTCTTAAGTTGAAGGTGAGATGAGAACTTCTCTTACTATTGAAGCAGAATTGTTTGCAATCAGTGGAGCATTGGGTAAACAATAATGAGCCCCTGTGAAAAAACAATACATTGATCCTAGTACTACAAGTGATGTTTAGCTTATAGAAAGAAATATATTAAATTAAATTTAAAGCTTATATTAAATTAAAATATAATTTATAATATATAATATAATTAATGCCATTATGGCATTAATTTATATTAACCATGCCACTAAGGAAAGAGTGGCATAGTAGGTAATGAGTGGGCTAAACGAGGAACACATACATTGGAAGTAAGGACTGCCATTGCTCCTCGAATCTACCAAATGTGTCAAGGACCTGTGGAGAAGACCGACAGCCAATCATGACTGCCTGGTTGAGCATCTAAAAAAAACTAAAAAAGATCTGGTTGTTACAGCTGCACATCATGTGCATACCCTGACTCTACCATGAACAAGGACCATTTTTATTCTGCAAAAACTTAGATGAGGACAAACAGAAGAAGAAAGACCTACCTGGTCTCTACTGGGAAGCATTTGAAGATTGAAGCATTGAAGAAGCCAGCAAGAACCATTGGACAATAACAACACAATGAATGTCAGACATAGATTAAACTAATGTGCATCATTTAAGATTTCTGCTCTGTGATTGTATTGACTGTCATGGTCAATAATTCATATGTAAAACATATTATGTTTTCAAAGCAATTTCATTTATAACTTTATCATTAATAGATTTAATGTTATTCAATTTTCTGTACTTACCTGTTTTCATGGTAACAATGAATTTAGTGCGGTTTCTTGGTTTGAAAACTTCAAAATGTGGTATAATCATTAAAAACAACACTTTTATTTAATGTTATTTTTCTGATCTCAAAATGATTATTAAATTATATATGTATAAATAAAAAATGTAATTCAGAGATGGTAAATTTTTGTTTCCTTTTTTGAAATTTATATTTTTACAGGGCGATGATTCAAGTCATGTAACTTCTGAGAGAAGTCAAAGTGATATTGATACTTTAGGTGCGTCTGATCTTGATCTAACGAATAATGATAATGAAAATCAAATTCTTGAAGAACGGCGTCTTCCAGAACCTGTTGTGGACACTGTTCCTGGATCTAGGACATCAGACTGGGATGCATACATAAACTTCATAATGGGTATTATCATTGCAGCTATTGCATTTCTTTTATATAGGAGGCTTTATCATTGGCTATGATCAGTACTCGCTATGATTTTAAATGTTTACATCGGTGCTTATGTAATATTTTGCACTTCACCAGTATCGTACTTGCATATTTTTAATTGCAGTTCAAATACAATAAATTAAACCAAAACACATTATATTGTTAGTTATCGAAAAGTTTAATCAATTAAACAAATATAGTATTATTAATATCCTTAGTAAATTTAATCTTTGCTCTTCTGTCGATAAAATTGTTGATCATTGTAATGTTTTCAGGAATAGGTATTATTGTTATTATTATTTGATATTCTTTAATTGTAGTTAAGCATTTTAGGTTTGAACTACAAATTAAGTTCAATTGAATTATGTTATACAAATCGTATTTCAGCAATCCCATGTTTATCTAGCGCTTTCAGCATCTGAGTATAAAACAGATAAGATCAGATAATCTAAAAATATAACAATGTGTAAAACAGTATAAATTATACATTTTTGTGTTAAAATATTCTATTATTTATTCTACTTGTAAAAATTCATTATTGGTCAACTGCATTGATTGAAACAAAATTAATTTAAAAACTCATCTATGTTTTCCTTAACTGGATAGTTTAGTCTTTGTTGCTGAATCCCTACATCTCTCCCAACAAACCATATAATCATATATTAACAAAAATCAAAACATAAAACAGATATGTAACTCAATTACACAAAATAAACAATGAAACTGACTACACATAGTGAGTGACCAGATGTTTACAGAAATCTGAAGTTAAAACAGGAAAGTTTGGTTATGCCAAGATTAGGTTGAGATGTATTGTATGTTGCAATCTGCACATTTTAAAAGGAAATGTCAGTAAACATATTGCATGTTTAACTAGTCTACAGGTTGCACCTGATCTTGCAAACTGTTGAATGTTGTTATTATATCAAACACTTTTCTTATGAGTAAAAGTTTGTTTTTTCAGTTCTTGTAGAAGGTGCTAAATCCTGATTAATTACAACTCTCATACCTTTAGTTTTATAAAATTTGGCCAATTCTTGTCATATATTTTTGTAAGTGACAAATTCTGCCAAGGCTATTTTCTTTCTTTATTCTAGTTTATCATTTCCAATAGGAAAAGCTAGCACTGATGTAAGATCATTCTGTATGTTTAGTAAATCTTTACATTTAACTGATATTTTCTTGTTAACATACTACTGTCTAGAACAGCTGAGTGTTAAATTATGTTTTGTAGTTTTATTTTACAACTCGTAATTTTTTTCTCAATTTTTTAACAAAACAGCGTGTTTAATTTCTTCAAATCCACCCAACAACAGTTTCACTTTATTTAACCAGTTAGATTTCAATGTATTTTGTGTATTTCTGTTCATTAAAACCTGCTTGCTCAGGTGTTTTTAAAACAAAAACGTGTTTCAATATTTTTCCGACATTTATTAAGTAAAATATCGATAATTTATTTAAATTAATAATAAAATTTTAATTGCACAGACAAGAATATTATTGTTAGAAAAATATATGTAAACAAATTATTTGCGTTCCAAGATTTCATAAGAAATTAACTGGCAATCTCCTATCAAAACAGTCATTATTGAACACTCAAAGCTTACTTATACCCTAAACTAAACAAATCCTAAACAGTCTACTGAACAGGTTTAGCTTTTAGTTTTTACAGAATATATAAAAGTACAATGTATTCATACAAATAAAATTATTAATTGTTTTAAATTGAACACATAGACACCAAATTCAACTAAAACACATTTTAGGTTTTAATAAAGCTACTGACAGACACAAGATCTAGCCTAGTACAAGAACCTACCTAATAACTCCCAAATATATATAGAATATATATATATATATATATTATCGCAATAATAGAATATATATATATATATTATCTGCGTATAGACCCTGTTGGATCACGCAAAGCACTCCGACTCATGTCTTGCTCCTTCTAATCCTCCACACCTCCCTCATCCCCTGTCCCCATGGATCCTCTTCCACTCCTCTGTCCATTTTACCCCTGCTCTCTTTGGGATTTCATACTCTGGGACCTTCCAGAGTATCTTTCTCCTGATGCGTTCCTGTCTTCAACGTCTGTTGAGTATATATATATATTATTATCTGCGTATAAACCCTGTTGGATCACGCAAAGCACTCCGACTCATGTCTTGCTCCTTCTAATCCTCCACACCTCTCTCGTCCTGTCCCCATGGATCCTCTTCCACTCCTCCGTCCATTTTACCCCTGCTCTCTTTGGGATTTCATACTCTGGGACCTTCCAACCGAGCATCTTTCTCCTGTATGCGTTCCTGTCTTCAACGTCATTAAAGAATTTCATTAACACATTTGCAAGTTCTATAAAAAGTTTACCCTTTAAGGTGTATTCTAGTTTATTTAAAATATTGTTAAAGTTATAATAGCAGTGTTAACAAATTTATAAACATTACATGTTTGAGTTTGTTATACATTGTTACATGTACTACACACAATTGTGATGTGTAGTATTTATCTTATTTTTGTCAAATAGAAAAAATTGCTAATACAGTTTTTGAGTTAATTTCTAAAAGCAACTGTTGCCTATCTTTCCTTAAGAGGTTTTCAAAACTAATTTGAAATTAGCTGTTATAAAAAAATATAATTTTCTCTAAAACTGTTACAATTTGATCAAAACTAGCCTAAATGTAGCACATGAGCATCCAAATAATGTATATAGTATAAGTAGCTGTCTTTCAAAAAATTCCAGTATCTTTTTTTTAAGTTTAAGAAAAATATCTTTGTCTTTTAATGTTGACAAATTAATTTTGATCAAAATGTAAAATCTTCAATAAGGTGTTTGAACATAGCCAATGTTTTCCTGATATTTGTAAACCTAGATATTTAGGGGTGTAAGGATAGGGACTAATGCATGTCTTACACGGCTCAAGTTTCTCATTAAAACACTGTTTTTGATTGTCCGAAAATTGGGGAAAAAACTTCGAGGATTAAAATGAAACTGACACTGTTGAACACAGTCTGAATCTATTTTAGTACGTGGATCACATTTGAGGCAAGCGACATTCAAATTGAAATGCTGAAAAAATTCTCAACTATTAGTAGTGATCAGAGCATACAGAGTGTGAGCATTGGTGTGAATCATCACATTATTTTGTGTGTGAATATGTTTCTAGTGAGTATGCCTTTTTAATCATCTCAAAAATAGATTAATTCGGTATGTTAAACATATGCTGTTTAAAGTAAGGTAGTTACCTCCAAAATTAATAATCGCAATGTTCAACTTGCTGTCAACTGAATGTTTGTTAAACACATTCATAATGTGTTTTCTTGTGTTTTGAACAGTCTGAGACATATACATGTTCTGCCTAGAGGGATAAAAATTAGTTTTAGCTTATTTTATAGTCATTAGCTTACTTTATAAACAATATGGTATCTATGAAGCTGTAAACAGTTTTAGAATTTATAGTTTAATTATTGTATTTTAAAAAGTATTTTATTGTTGTTTTAATAAAGTTAATTTTTAAATTGTTAAAGTTTATTCTTTAATGGTTTTAAAAGGTTTGTTGTATAAGGTATATTGTCACAAATATTATTACAATTACTACTTCATAATTTTTAGGAATTTTTTTTTTTTTGAGTTTTAACGTCTGACTATTGTGCACACTTGGGCAAATGCAGATGATTTTTAGGAAAATTATTAATATATATACACACACACACACACACACACACACACACTTAAAGATATAAACATTCCCTAGTTTAATAAGCTTTTAAAAAGGACCTTGTGACTCTTTTTATGCAGTTTTCTCTAAAGTAATCATTCTATTTAAATTGTTTAACAGAATTTTAAAGTACTGAAAATCCTTTCTTTCTACTGTGTGCGAACTTTTATGAATATTTGAAAAATACAACACATTCAATAATACTTATATCTCTGTTCCCCTCTGCCTCTCTTTCTCATGTAATTTATTTTCAGTTGAAAATTATTGTTCTTTTAAGAGTCAAATTGGTGTTATTCTTTGCCTGCAAGGGTCAAATTTCTGTTGTCAATCTTGATCGACTACAACCTTGTTTTGTTTTACAAACACAATTTACAAAATTTAACTAGCATATTGGTGTTAGGCTTGCAGTTTGTAAAATACTGTGTAGTCAAGATATAACAGTAAAAATGTATGTTGTAATAGGAAAATGTTTAGTACATACATGTGCAATGTAATATAATAATAGAATCTGTTGTATATAAATATATTCTGTAAATGTTAAATAAATATTTATTTACCAATTAATTGTTATAATCTGATTATTCCTAGAATTAATGTGATCTCGAACAATAAATCCGAAATGGATCTATGAGGAGTATGCCTGTCTGGTTTTCAGGTTAAGGGCAGAGGTACTAACTGAAAAAAATATTTATTTATTAAAAATAGAAGGGTAGGGAAAGTGTTGGCATAGTTTGGACTACAAATATTCACTGGGTAGCATTAAGCCAGATGAAGTACTTAGATGTGGATTTATACTTAGAGTTATGTGAAAACCTAAGCTGCAAATAATTACAGTGTTGTTTTTTCACAATTTGTTTTGCTGAAACAAATTTTAAATCGTGAAATGTATCCTGGTAGCATTATGATGAGAGGGAGTTCTTGCCTACATGAAAGTTCAAAAAACCACACCTTAAAGCAGAATGTTGGTACTTCATGATAACTTTTTACACCCTTGTCAGAATAAGAGTAAAATTACAGTACTGTCTACATCTGAATTGCCCGAGCAACGCTGGGTACTTCAGACATTTTATTTCAACATTTATAACCTTTACATTTTAGTAATACAAGAAGGTAAGTCTTGCTGCAGCTTGTAATGAACAACTTCAATGAGCAGCTATGGCAGTAGGCAAATATTTGAAAATGAGTTATTTTTATGAAATAAGTTGTTATCCATTTAAATGAGTTAATTGCAAACAAATTTCACTATTAAATTATATATATATATATATATATATATATATATATAGCCGCCTCGGTGGCCTAGTTGATAGCGTACTGGGCTTTCACCCTTAGGACCCGGGTTTGATTCCCAGCCAGGGCTTGGCATTTTCATACACTATAAATCATCCCATCGTCTGCATTAGCCCAAGTGTGCACAATAATCAAACAAACACAACAAAAAATATATATATATATTAATTTTGTAACATTTTAAGATAATATAATCAGTGCATCTCTCATCATATTTGTAGTTTAGCAAACACAAATATATCCAGACATAAAGTAACTATACTTTTTTAATTGAATTTAAACCAGAAAAAATTCAAAAATTAACATTTCAAGTAAGTTTCTGTTTGTATTTCCAATAGAAAGCTTCAGTTAACAATATCATTTTCAACAAAGTTCATTACAAATTCATATAATGCGTAACACTAATACTATCAGACCTGTCTCTTGATAGAATTACGTTATTTAAAATGCAAGGTAAATTGCAATGAATTATCTAGACCATAGTGATTAAATCTATAATTGTGACATTCATATACTGCAGCATGATATAAAATTCCATTATTTCCCCTATTTTGGCAATCTAGTTCATGTGTAAATATATAATAACAATCTATGCCTGATGTGTAACGCCAATCTCAGGCCCATATCGATGTCTGTAGTTCTGGCTTTAGTACTTTGGCTTTATAATCAACATAAATATGGTTATGGCACAAACTCGTCAGTATTTAAAAGTAATTTTGATACTGTTGATACTTGGAAAAGCTTATTTAAAACATGCTACTTATAATTTTCAAAAACATGCAGTTGTAAGTATTATATAATGTACACAAAAATATTAAAAGTTAGATTCAGCCAATTTAAAAATAACAATTTTTGCACAAAAGTTTTTATTTATTTATTTTTTAGTTATAGAAATATAATTGAAAATACAAATAGACTACATTTACTATAGTGTTTGTTTATATGACTTTTTTGGTGATTACATTCCATTTTCTTAAAAACTAACAAATTACTTCAATAAAAACTGTTTCTGTGCGATTTTTAATATATTTTAAATGATTAAAATAAACAAATCTGAGCATTAAACGAGTTTTGATTTTTACCAAATAAGCTACTATATTTTATAAAATGGTCTCCTAAATACCTTTTAATGAAACAGCTGTTTTAATTTATAAAATTTAATAAATGTATACAATAATGTGTTTGTTATGGAAAAAATTATACCTTTTTCAGCCAAAAAAGTATGGATAAAATAAAGAATTGTTCTTTAAATATAAACTGAACTTTGATTACTTTTACAACTCCAAATCCTATGATATAGTACCCTACCAGGTGTGGTAACATCTGCTCATCAAATGAAAAGGGAAAAATTAATATTTCATTTGATATGATATTAGAAAGGTTTGTTATACATGCTGAAAGAGCACATAACTTATACAGGTTGTAGTAGCAAACTAGGTTGACCTGAGTAAGCTCTAACCATAATTAACTATTAGTCTTTTCTACATATTAAATATTTTATGAGTAATTTGTCTTTTTTCTCTGTTACGAGGGTTGATCAAATATAAACGAGACTGACTTTCTAAAAACTTTTCCGTTGGACATTGAACTCTAAAGGGTGGGGTTTCAGGTAGCCTGGGAGGTTTGGGACGGGCGTAGACAGGCAACATTTCCGTTCGGACCCTTCAGTATAAAACTATACAATGAGTGAGAGTGAAGTGCACGTTTCCGTGGAGCAGAGAATTATTATTAAGTTTTTGGCCAAGGAGGGGGTCAATCCGACTGAAATCTTTCGTAGATTGACGGCTCAATACGGGGACAGGACCCTGTCAAGAGCTCGCGTTTTTGAAACAGGCAAGTATGGAGTGGCGGAAGAGGGGAGAGAGGGCGCCTCTGAAGGCCAAATCACGATCGTCGGCCGGGAAGGTAATGGCCACTGTATTTTTCGACAATCAAGGACGTTGTATTTCCTCCATCAACGACGCACAATAAATGCACAATATTATTGCGATGTTTTAGAGACCGCAAAACAGTCTTTTCGTAGGAAAAGGAAATCTAAACCGGCGAGAAACGTCATTCTTCTTCACGATAATGCCCGACCACATTCGGCGAACGCTACGAGGCTTAAACTCGATCAAATTGGCTGGGAACCAATGGAACATCCCCCATACAGTCCAGACTTATCACCCTGCGACTATCACCTGTTTGGGCCACTCAAAGAGGCGCTTGGAGGCCAGCGTTTCGAAGACGATTCTGCGGTGGAGACCTTTGTGCTCCAATGGCTCAATGAACGCCCGAGAACTTTTTACGAAGATGGAATTAAAAAACTTCCAATCCGGTGGGAAAAATGTGTTACTCGTGCGGGAGACTATGTAGAAAAATAAGTTGTATCAAGAATAATTTGTAAGTAAGCAATAATTTTTTTAAAAAATCAGTCTCGTTTATATTTGATCAACCCTCGTATATAAGTTGTTATATCTTTTTTTCAAATTTTATCAGGTACTTCACAAGCTATTATATTTTTAGAAAAATAATTATTTCAAGTCATAGAAAGTATTGTAATGGCTTTGTTAAGGTATGCTACATCAAAACATTGGTAGGTGAGAAAGAAATTTTAAGCTGGTGAAATTGTTGCTAATAAGAGATACATATTCTGATATAATAAATTATTCTTACATATCTTATTTAATCATAGTCAATAGAAAAGCTGAATTAAATTCTATTTCTTTATTACCTTTCATATTTCAAAATAACCTTTTCATTTTGATGTTTTAAAAACAAATATATAGATGGTCCTATTTTTTTCTTATTTCACAAACAACAAAAAGTATATACAGTAATACTGGATAAAATAAAAATAATAATATTGACTTTTTCTTTAGACCTACAAATAAAATACATAAATATGTCTACTACTCATACAACCATATGCACTCAAACTTACAATTATTTAATAATATATAATAAAATGTAATAATAGAAATAAAATAGAGTATGCATCCTTCATTATTTAATGTATTACTTTTAAGTTTACTTCTGATATATTCTATCACACGTTAATATAAAATTCATACAAAACAAAATGTGTAGCAAAAGAAAAAACTATTTTATATCTATTGTACTTCCAAAACCCCATCAATATAGACATAATTACTGATGTCTGTAAAATATTAGGTACCCTATAGAAAACACCTGATTTTTTTTTTTTTTTTAAACGTCCGACTATTGTGCACACTTGGGCTAATGCAAATGATGGGATGATTTATAGCGTATGAAAATGCCAAGCCCTCGCCGGGAATTGAACCCGGGTCCTCGGGGTGAAAGCCTAGTACGCTATCAACTAGGCCACCGAGGCGGCTCAAAACCTGTTTCAAGGTTACAATTATTAGCATTGACAAAAATTTGCCAAAAAGAGATTTTAATCTGAATCTACATTCTGGAGCACAAAAAATGAGCCCTTGCATTATTATTCTTTATATGAGTTTAAAATTTTGCCATTGTGACCGTTGTACACTTACAAAATATTAAAATTATTATATTTTGGAAGTGGTGGTTTTCCAAATATTGACACTGACAACAATAAAAAAATTATTATTTTTCATTAAAACTTTTGATTTATTAACTCCAAGACATAAAAATATCTTCCAGAATTATTCCACCCTGAATTAAATGTTTGCCAAGTTAACTAATTTCATAGATGAACGTAAGCATTAACTGATGCTATTTGTAGGTGTTAAGAAATTTTTTAATTTCCAAATTAGTTTTGAATTGGTATGGTTTATTTTTATTTTCACATAATATTTTTCATTATGTAAGTATATGACAGTGTATGGGGCATCTGACAGACATTTGACATTTGATTTTTAGTGGCCTGGAGACTGACTTGCAGTTCTGGGGCTTTTCCTTATCTGTTAAGAAGTATGTAATTAAAAAATTAATTTGATGGTGATGTCTAATAAGCATTGCTAATTAAGAGTACGTGCTTATCTGTTAAATGTTTTAATTGGTATTGATTTATGTCAGTAAGTAAAAACTGGCTTACAGTTCTGGGGCACTTAAGCATCTGTTAAAATAACATCGATTAATGACAACTGTTTTGGGTAATCGAAAAAACACAGTGATTAAAGTAAATTAACTTTGTTAAATTACAAGCTTACTAAATTTTCAAACTAAACATGTATTTTATTTTGAAAAATTTTGTATTATAAAGCCAATTAACATAAGGAAACAAATTTTAACAGAAAAAAAATGAAATCAAATTACGGTAATGTAATTTATACAGTAATATAGTTATAGTGATCCATTTACCAATAATTCATTCTTTTAATTCTTAATTAATAATTTATTTAAATCATATTTTTTTATATTCCATAATTTCACATGACTTATGATTGACTTTCTTAAATATTTACAGTAGAATTATTATGTGATAAATATTTAATTCCTTGCAGATATGAAAGGAAGCAGAGGGTTAGAAGAAAACTAGTGTATGAGGAGTATCGACAAGAAATTGCTTAAATAGCTACATACATTTAATGAAGAATAAATATTCCAAAGAATATTATATCTGTTTAAATATAAAATATTTATTATAAACATAATGCTTTATGAAACCATTTGTTTAATAATATTTTATATCTCACACTGCTTCAGAAGTGAAATGTTTATATTTACAGATTACTATAAATGTAAGAAGATTAACAACATTAAATATGTGCATCGTAACCAGTAACTGTTGTTGGTTTACAATTGTGTTAACAATAGCCAAGAACTTTACTCATATTTGTAGATAAGGATTTTCTTTTATCTCTTGAGTTTGTTCATTTAAAAATATATATTTAAAAAATATATAAATAAATAAACCTATTCAAATTATTAGACAATAACTACTTGAAGCAATACATATTTTTAAAATGAAATAAATATCTTTTAGAAATGTAGATAAGGTCTGAACAGCACAGATGATGTTATCAAACTTCTATGTAAAAGTGATTGAAGGGAAGCATATGCATAACTCAATTTGTCTCTTCAACGCTATACATTGCTGGCAAGAACCTACACGAATTGCATTGAATATTTAATTTTATAAACTATTACAGAAGTCACTGGTGATAAAAAAATTAATTATCAATATTATTTGTCAACATTAAGGTTTAATTGCATTTTAAATACTACTTTATTTTTTTTTTAAATTATTTAACATACTGCACCCATCTGAATTTTGCCACCCTGTGCTCAAGAAGAGAATAGCACATGTCTGAATGTCGCTTAGAAACTTCCATATATAAATAAAAATATAAATATATATAAATTATTCTATCCTTTTACCACAAATTGAAAAGAACTAGAAACAGAAAAATCTAATCATTAGATCAAGGTTAAACTAGAGAATGTGAGTTATAGAACCCACATTTTTTCATCTATAGCATATTTGTTAATCTATCACTCTGTCCGAACATTTGTGAAGTTGGAACTCTACAAAAACGCTGGTAAAAATTAATACCTTAGCTATCTTGGAAGCGTTTGCAATTGTTAGAGTGGTTCTTACAGTATTACTATTATTATGTCACACCTACATTTATTATATAAATTTCTCTCACAAATCCTACGTTATTATGTATTCTTTATTTTCAGACAAGTTTTGATGCATTCTTCAACAGTGATTCATGTTATGGCCAAGAGGTTTTGCCATTAGTTAAGTTAATAAATTTTATAGGAGAACACCACTTTAGTTTATGCAGTCCAGTTGTGTTGTATGAAACATTTAATTATGAAAATCATCCTTTTGTGGTAGGTATACACAAGAATTTATTCTAAAATATTTATGCATGTTTATTTAAATTTGCACTTATTAATTCATAGTATTTATGATCAAATGAACTAAAAATGTAATAAAATAGAATCAAGTTGGATGTTAATTGAGTTTGAGTATAGTATTTAAGATTGTTTAAATAAATTGAGAAAGTAAAAAATGTTTATTATGTTTACTAAAATGTAAAAGGAACAAGTAGATATTATTCTGTATTTATTCCATTGTAACACAGTTGATAAATACAATAGAAAAACCTATGAGCTACAAAATTAAACTAAATACTTTAATGTAAAATATTATACAAACTTAAAAGATTAGTTCATGTTGCATTATGTACAGACCATTACTTACTGGTAATGCTAACATAGCATTACTAGATCTGATGAACTTGTTGAGCTACATCCAATGAACTTGTTGAGAAAATCAATGAAAAGGTTAGGAAAATTAGAAGTTTACTATTACAGAACTCTTGGAGTGTTTCACTCAGATATCAAGGACAGTCTTTTATAAATTTGTGACTCAGGAATACGAGTACCACAAATGTTGTGCTTGCCCAAACTTCTGACTGATGCACACAAAACAGACTGGGATCTGCCTTAAACTTCCATAGTTGTTATAATGAAGAAGGTGATGAACTTCTTGATCACATAGTGATAGGCAATGAAATGTGGGTACGCTATGTGAATGTGAATCAAAAAAACCAATTGAAGGAGTGGCACTGCATTACTGCATAAACCTCTCAAAGGTCGCCAAACGTTTTCAACAAAAAAACTAATAGTGATGAAACCTATTAGGTGAAGAAACCTTCACCTTAGGATGATGATGATTTTCCCGAGGTTTTTTCCAATAGGAAAGGCATCCTTTTGGTAGAATTCATGGAACATGGCACAATGATTAATGCTACAGTATACACTAAAACTTTAAAGAAACTGAGGAGAACAATGCAAAACAAAAAAAGCAAGGAATGTTGATCTCTGGCATTGTTTTGATTCACAACACACGGCCTCACTCTACAGCACAAACTTGTGAGATTTTGGACAGTTTTGGGTGGAATATTTTTGACCTCCCATCTTACAGCCCTGATTTAGCCCCACGTTACTTCCATTTGTTCCCCAACATTAAAAAATGGCGTGGGTCACAGAACTTTGTGCACAACAATGAGTTAAAGGATGCTGTAAATAGCTTGCTATATGCACAATTGGCAGAATTTTATCCACTATTGAAAAAACTTCATACGTTTGATAAGTGCTTTAATGTTGGTGGTAATTATGTTGATAAAATAGTTTAAGGTATGCTCTTCAAATGTACATAATGAAAAGTTGGTAAATGAATTGAGAAATTTTTTAACCTTTGTGGAACTTCTGAACTCTCTAAAAAATGGAGCCTGACCCCTAGAGGGCACGTTCCCAAGTAGCGGATTGGAAAGAGCTCTAACTGGCAAGCCAGCAAGTAGGTGGGAAGTAAAATACCACCTGCAGACTAACAGGTGGGCTGGAGGAGAGTCTTAGCTGTAGAGGAAGCAACTCATCTAGGAGAAGGTACTCTGAAATCAAACACTGGACCTCCAAGTAAAGGTTGATGCATTGGGTTAACTCCCCAAAACGTGGAAAAATTTTATTATTAAAAAACGTATCAATCAGATTCGGAGGGAATGGATAAACGAAGACGACTTAAGCTACAGAAACTGAAAAAGATTTTAGGTTTTTTCCAGTGAAAAACCTTAAAGGCTATCATCGCTGTTACATGAAATTTAAATATTTGCAATAAAACATGAAAAGTAAAAAATAAAAGGTATTACAGAAAAAAAATAAAAATAAAGGTAAATAAAACAAACACATACGAGGGTTGATCAAATATAAACGAGACTGATTTTTTAAAAAAATTATTGCTTACTTACAAATTATTCTTGATACAACTTATTTTTCTACATAGTCTCCCGCACGAGTAACACATTTTTCCCACCGGATTGGAAGTTTTTTAATTCCATCTTCGTAAAAAGTTCTCGGGCGTTCATTGAGCCATTGGAGCACGAAGGTCTCCACCGCAGAATCGTCTTCGAAACGCTGGCCTCCAAGCGCCTCTTTGAGTGGCCCAAACAGGTGATAGTCGCAGGGTGATAAGTCTGGACTGTATGGGGGATGTTCCATTGGTTCCCAGCCAATTTGATCGAGTTTAAGCCTCGTAGCGTTCGCCGAATGTGGTCGGGCATTATCGTGAAGAAGAATGACGTTTCTCGCCGGTTTAGATTTCCTTTTCCTACGAAAAGACTGTTTTGCGGCCTCTAAAACATCGCAATAATATTGTGCATTTATTGTGCGTCGTTGATGGAGGAAATCGACGTGAAAGGCGCCTTGATTGTCGAAAAATACAGTGGCCATTACTTTCCCGGCCGACGATCGTGATTTGGCCTTCAGGTTTTCTACTGCTTCCCGTCCTTCGGCGAATTCCTTGTGCCAAGCAAAAACACGAGCTCTTGACAGGGTCCTGTCCCCGTATTGAGCCGTCAATCTACGAAAGATTTCAGTCGGATTGACCCCCTCCTTGGCCAAAAACTTAATAATAATTCTCTGCTCCACGGAAACGTGCACTTCACTCTCACTCATTGTATAGTTTTATACTGAAGGGTCCGAACAGAAATGTTGCCCGTCTACGCCCGTCCCAAACCTCCCAGGCTACCTGAAACCCCACCCTTTAGAGTTCAATGTCCAACGGAAAAGTTTTTAGAAAGTCAGTCTCGTTTATATTTGATCAACCCTCGTATAATAACAAATATGAATAGTTATAAAAAACTAGCCAAAAGTATTATATACCTTAAAAATATAACAGATAATAAATACAGCACTAAATATTTACCTAAAACTAGTTAACGTTATTATATATTTTAAAATTGTAAAAAATATACAATAATAACAAAATTAAACTTTAAAAGAAAAAATAAACATACATAAAGATTTGAGGTACTTGGAATATTTAAGGACTCTCTAGTAAGATAAACAAAGGGATGGAAGAGTTAAAAATGCTAATGTAGATATAGATGTATTAACAGAAACAAAAAGGAAAGTGACAGGATCAGAAAATATAGGGCTTTATGATCACTTCTATATAGTGGTGTTCTAAAGGATAAAAGGGCACAACAAGGGGTTTCCATTATGGTATGTAAAAATCTAAGAAGGTATATATCTCATTGGGAAGCCATAAGTGATCATTTGATAAAAATGAATATATATATATATATATGGGTTTAGAATCACTATTGCATATGCAAGTAATGACAACACTCTTTAAATTTATTTAGAAACACAAACATTAGGCATCTTAAGGAAAAATATGTATTGCTTTAGGGAACAAGATGATGGAAAAAATATTAATTGATTGACTGATATTTACAGGTAGGCTGGTACAGTAATATCACCATGTATTATATACTTGAAATTAGAATTGGCCTCAAAACAAATACAAAAAATGAAATTGAAAGTCATATTTTAGACTTAACATTTGAATGTCGAAATATGATCAGAGAACAATTTTAATTTGTATATTAGACAAAATAAGTAAAATATTTTTACAGTTTATGTTGTTTGAATCAAAAAACAATATAGTAGTGCTGCTTGACATTGCACAGTAACATTTTGTTTTAAATAAGAGAACACAGTCATTGCTTGAAATTATGATATAAAACCAAAGAAGGCAATTGTATAATCTTCAAAGTTTATTTTAATAAGTAGATAATTAGTGAGTTAACATAACTCTATCATTTCAGTTCTCAATTTTTGCTCTTGTTTATTATAATCTTGGAATGATTATTTCTATTAAACCTTAAAATCTATTCAATTGCATTTTTTCAGTAATTTATTTTGATTTTGTCAGATATTTAAAACAATTAATTAAAATTAATTCATAAAACACATAATTGACCATAAAAAAACATTATTTCATTTTTTGTTGCATATTTATATCTATATATATAAAACATTTATTCATATATAACTTACTGATTGATTAACAATATTTTGTAATACAACATAACAACAATACAGTTGTTGACAACAATACAGAAATTGCGAGTACTTTGTGTATAAAGGTTATAAAAACTGTGCAGTTTAAGTGATAGGAGAAGTATCTACTTACGAGTATTATTAAATAATAGTTTGTAATATTATGGATACTTGATGTTGGTTGAGGCTTATAAACAATAGAGTTGATATTGGTTGAGTTTTCATCCACAATAGATCTTCATTATGAACTCCATTATGTTTGAATTTCCCAAAGTTGAACCCTCAAATTTTAACATAATTTATAATAGCCTATATATTGTTCTGAAAACAGATGTTTAATAAATTAATGTTTTTTTTTAAAATATGCTTGTTTGTGTAGGATATAATGGCCCAACTATTTCAAACATTTCCTTTGCCGATGACTCATGGATTTTTCACAACAACTGAAACATCTGTAAATGTTTCCCATGAATTATTTCTACATCATGAAGCAAAGTGTATTGGCTTCATAGTTCTAACTCAAACTTTTGATACAGTAGCAAAGCTTTTAGGCCACCAGCCTATTAACAAAGTAGTACTGATAACACAAGCCACCAACTGGCAAATGGGTGATTACTTTCAAAGCAGAGAATCTCAGCAGATTTTTAATTTACTTGTGATTGGTGATCCGATTCTTCAACGAACATTTAAAGATAAGGTACAGTACTTCACTAATGAAGTAGTTTTTAAAATGCAGAGTATTTTAAAAATTACGTAGTAATAACTTCTTCATTTTAATTAAAAGTGTTCTTTATTTTTACAATTAGTTATGTTCATGTATACAGATTATAATGAAACTTGGCATACAGCTTCTTCTGAGAACCTAGATGCTCACTAACAAACGGTTTTGAAAGTTTCCACTCTAAATGGTTAAAATATGGTATAAACAAATTTTATGTTTGTATCAGGGCCAGCTCTTTGGAGGCGACCTGTGCCATCACACAGCAGCAAAATTCAAATGCCACAATTAGACTCAAAATTATTCCCAATCTTGTACTGGTAAACTTTATACTTATGAAGGTTATATAAATGCAGTTTACTTTTGTTGTGTTATACAAGACAACATTTAAATATATTGTTGTTACTTACATATAGATTACACATAAATTCTTTTATTCTTTTCCTATTTTTTGCAGTCATTCATTCTATATCACAGTAAATATATATATATTCATAAATTACTGTAGCCTATAAATTCACTGACACTAATTTATCACTGTATCTCAAAAACTACAATGCCTATAAATTTTTCATTATAGCTCTCCTTACAGCATAGATGTGGAATAAGACTTTTTTAATCATCTTTTAACAAAAAAGCACAAAAATTTCAAAAATGGTCATCTAAAAAATTTATTGTGATTGTCTTGTAGGACCAAAATGATGACTTCTCTTGTTTAGTGATTTCATGCCACAAGAAGTCACTTTTAAATGCTGAAGGTATTAAGATACAAATAAAACAATAAAGGAATTGGAGTGAACGATTTAGAATTCGAGATATGTTGCTATGGTTCTTCACTCTACTGAAAAAAATCACTTTTCAACATTTTTATCCATTCTGCTCAACAGCCTAGACCTGGCATGTTTTCAAAAAACCTTGCCGGTTGTTTTTTAATTATAAAAGGGAAATTTTTTTGACACATAAATTACTACAAAAAAAATATTTTACAAAAAAGCTTAGTGTAAGCTGTAAAACGTGTTATAACTATAAAAACATCTCCTAGTCAGTAAATAAATATTTTTATTCACTTCATTGCTTTAGTTAAAATTATTTATTGTAACATGAAATGCATTTTTGTACCAGGATCCACTGAAAGCTTTTGATATCAACATATACACACATGACCTGTTTATTGACTCGATGGGTGCAAGCAGTGAAAGACTTCTTACTGCTTGGAGGTGTGACAGGCTCACCAGACCTCAAGTCAATTTGTTTCCTGAGAAAATCGAATATGGATTCAATGGTTATAGATTTCATGTGTCTGCAGTTGAACATCCGCCATATGTATATCATAAGTAAGTTAAACTAATTTCCCTAAATGAGTTTGTATACCAATCAGTTGTTAATGTCATAATGTCAAAGCTAAAAATATTTTCCTTCTTGTTTATGAACAGAGGTTTACCTCTTATAGTAATCAATATTACTGTCAGATCACTGTGTTGATTCTTAAGGTCTCAGTAAATACCTCTAGAAGTAATCTGCATCTCTCAACTGCACACCTCAAAGGTTGTGCTTTTCATTAATGCTAATCCGTCATCCTCATTAGCCTAATGGCATAAAATATGGAAGTAAAGAAAAAAATAATATTAAAAGGATGTACAT
This sequence comes from Callitettix versicolor, assembly GCA_022606455.1. Lineage (NCBI taxonomy): Eukaryota > Metazoa > Arthropoda > Insecta > Hemiptera > Cercopidae > Callitettix > Callitettix versicolor. The sequence continues at coordinate 19,052,350 of CM040184.1, read as the reverse complement.
CAGTTTTTTTAAATGTAATTGAAATTTGACAACTATATGAAAAAATAAGAATTATATATATATATATATATATATATATATATATACATACATTATAAAAAAAATTTTACAAACAAAATACAAAAAATCTTATACACCCCTTTGGGCATCAAAAAATAAAATATTAAGTTAATTAATTATTGCAGAAATTTTTTATCTTTAATGACAAGTATGGAATATTTTAAGGTATAATTAACAAAATATTCAATACACTAAAAGCAATTCCTTTAATTACAAATTGGTTCAATTTAAATTGACTGTCATTACAATGCAAACATAATTACTTGATAATAGTTCTCATGGTTATTCTTTGTAAGTCAAAGGGAAACTTCAAATGGAAACTACACAGATTATTATTAGTTTTCAATTTAACTTACAGAAAAAAAATGTAATTTACCACAGTGGTTACAGAGAGTTTTTAATGATGCAAAGGTGGATTAATGGTAGAGATGTTGGTACAGATGTCCACAGCCTTGAATCAAGTTGGATTAGTCACGATTCTTGACGATAAATTGTTACACTTGACGATGATTACACTCCACTTATCCAGTATTCTTACTGAATGAAAATATTAAAATCATAAAATTTTATTTAAATTTACACAAGCAACTTTGTACCGCAGTATTACTTAATGTAAGAAAAGCTTGGTGTAAATAGTAAGCACATCAAAAGAACTCTCGGTTCTATCAATAATTAATTTATATAAAAAAAGACAATGACAACAACATTTTCAGTAACAATTATTAGCTCGACGCAACTTAATACTTTAATTATAAAATAAACAAACTTATTCGGTTATCTGACTTGCGACCTATCACTTTTTACTTTATAAGTTGAATAATATTCAACTTATAAATTAAAAAAAATTGTGGTCGTGAAGTGACATATGACACTCGCTCTGCAGAACTTGTTGTATGTTTTTATATAAACTCCCTTCCACAATACCTAAATTTGCTTAACCAATAATGGAAAAGAGTGGGTAGTGCCAAACCAATCAGCTTGAGAAATCTCATTAAATTTAAACTGCTTTTGTCGTTAAACTCCTGCAACGGCTGCTATTTTTTTATGTTTTGCTTACATGACTTCTAGCACATTTTTAGAGTCCTACCCTACATATAATAGATTGTAAAAAAACTATCTTTTTCTATTCTTAAAGTAACTTCATCCTGCATTTAATGTTTATTGGAGTCTGCCACTAACTGAAATTTCACTCATATTTTTAAATTTCTAAAGCTAAACATATTAGATATTTATACAGATGTTATGTTTCTAAGATAATGTAAGATTTCTTATTATATATATTCAATTTCCTAAAGAAAATGCCAGATTTGATTCTGTTCAAGGACATATTACTCAAGATACACAAGATCAACATATGATTAAACATTTGGGAAAGTAAAGACAGGTTAAGAGAATGCCCACACTGTGCACATCAAAGTTGCTAATGCTTCAGTATCAATTCTAACATTTTTGTTTAATTTGGTTGTATTAACCAATTTTTCTATAATATTATTAATTTGACTTAAACAATTTTAGATTCTATAAATATTTTTATTGACTTGGATAGGTTGTTGGATTGAACTAAATAATTATAATTTAATTTGCACTATGGTTGATTCTGCTGGTGTTTGATTTACTAATTTATTTATATAAAAAGAATATTGAATAAAATTTCAATTTTATTAATGAATCAATCATAAAATTGTAAAAATCCAAAGTACCCAATTGTAAATGACCATCTTGACAGATACTGCTCAAATTTTAAAATTGTAATAATGACAAATCATAACTTAAGTCAGTGTAAAAAATTTGAAATGAAAGCCAGTCAAGATTCACAAAATCTTCAAAACCAAATGAACACTAATTAACACTTTTTGAGAATGGAAGTTTATTTGGAGATTTTATTATTTGCTGTCAAACTAAAACAGTAATATCATGCAGTATCAATAATACTAATATTGTGAAGGAAAAATGATATCTATAATAGATAAATAATAATAATTAATGTATTTCAGAAGTGAACATACATACGAATATGACAGACTTATATGGGATGGTGTGGAAGTCAGGCTTCTCACATTAATCTCCAATGTTTTAAATTTCACTCTTAATATTCAAGAACCTGTTACAACTGGGTAAGATCAAATAAATACAAACATTTAACAAACTTAATTAATTTAAATTATTTATTTTGATTATTTTTTTAACAAATTGAATTTAAGTAGAGTAAATTACACAATAGCTTTTGTTTCTTGTGTTTTAGAAATAATTTTTCAGGATACACTTTGAATGAAATTTACAAACAAAAAGCAGAAATAGGAATCGGAGGAATATTCTCTACAGCTGACACCGCTAACAATTTCCATTTATCACAATGCTATTATGAAGATTGTGCTGTTTTTCTTTCTCTAACATCACTTGCACTGCCCAAGTAAGAAATACAAATCATGTGAAATAGTAATTTAATTTTTTTTTATATTTTTCTCTAAGTGTTAATCATTAATTATAATGAAACTTTGATTAACCCCCAGGGTCGCGACCAAGACTGTGGATGTATGTTCTACAATAAAATAATATGTAGTCCTAAAATCACTAATAAATGCAGCAGAGGCAGTTTCAGTGAAAATCTGATGGGCTTAGCAATCCTATCATACCTCTAATTCATACTGATTTCACTCATGTACTCAAGGAACACACACACACACACACACACACACACACACACACACACACACACACACACACACACACACACACACACACACACACACACACACACACACACACACACACACACACACACACACACACACACACATACACTCATGTTCGTTACTCCACATAGCTTGGCTAACTCTAAAGTATAAAGCAACCCATGCTGATGTAATGAATGACACCAGCCTAATGGGATATGAAATGGAGTCTTGCGAGACCTAGCAACCTCCTAGTGTACTAAGGTACACTAGTCTACCTTACTCATGCATGCAGAACTCTGTATGGCTGGATTCCTTGGTTACTTGTGGCTGTTCTCATAAGTAATAATGTAAAATAGGATGAGCGGGATCTTATTGCACACAAAAAAGATTGGCCATGTTAAGCAGTACCTCCATAATAAGGATTAAGAGGAAAAAATAGAAAGGTTATTAGCAGAACAAACATCTGCAAGCACCTAAATAAGGAACTAGGAAGTCACCAATTAGAAATTAGGGAGCTGCCAATCCTCTTTACATTCTAGACTTTATGAAGAGACTAGGACTGGAGAAGGCGCTGTAACTGAGTATCTCAGGAATATATAGAAAGGGGGTACAACAGATCTACAATAAAGGTCGCAATGCAATAGTAACCCTGCAAACTCATTCATTCATTCATCAGTAATTTTGGGAAATATATTTATATTGTTCTGATTGAATATCTTAATTAATTACTGAAACAGCTAAACCACTACTCACTAAACAAAAAATAACAAACAACACCAATCACTACAGCTTTATCAGCCACAACTTCTTCACAACATCTTCAACTGAAAACATTACCAATAATTTACAGTAGGTGAACAAAATGTGGTTGACTCATCAAGATAACAAGAATGTGCCTCATTTCAGCTCTGCACCACTCAGCAATAAAATGAAGATTTTTTGCAGTAATATAGTTATTCTATATATTGGGAGCAGGGACCCGTATGTATTGTACTGTAATAATAATTGTTATTATAAAGTTTTTGTTTACACTTTCTTTATTCATTGGTTTTATTACTTCTTTAAGAGAAGTTTTAAAAAATTACTGTAATTAACTTTTAATAATGGCTTGATGGTTGACAAGTGATGGATGGTTAATGATGAATTGATGCTTAGAAAAGAGTTAGTTAATGAAAGTTTCGCTCTATATGTATTTTTTACTAATCATGGCATATAGCTATCTTGCTGACATGAATGAAGAAGAACAGATATGAAAGACTGTTTCCAAAAGTAACAGCATTACATAATAGGACATTCTTCTATTCTCAATGAAATTTGAAAAAAAAACATTAAAGGTTTTATAGAAGTGGTGGAATCAGATTTTCAAAAAAAGTATGAAATAGAAAATTATTTTTGACTGATTACAATTTTTAAAAGATTAATTGCTGGATAATAAACTTGTTCAAGCTACTATGAAAATCAATTTCTATACTTTTTATATTCTTCTTCTTTTCTGCTAGGATTATTGTCACTATGTTCAGTATAATGATCTGCCTTCCCCAGCTTTGTCAATTCTACTTTCGTTGACGCATTTCAGAGAACCTCCACCTTCAAAAACTATATCTATACTCACCATCAGAAACCATCAAAATTATAAAAGAAAAATTAGATGACAATTGTCAAAATAAAGGGTTAAACAACGAAATTATTAATGCATTAAAGGTCATTTTAAATCAAAACCAGTTTAAATTTAATAATAAAATATATAAGCAATAAGATGGGTTAGGTATGGGGAATCCACTGTCAGGGATCTTAAGTGAATTCTTTATCCAAGATTTAGAGGAAAAAAGAATAGCGAAAATATTAAAGCAGTTTGAATGTGTGGAATATGTAAGATATGTGAATGATTCACTAGTAATAATTAAAGATCCAAAAGGCGATAAAGGGAAGCTCATATTGGAAGAAATTAACCATATACACAAAAATTTAAAATTTACAATAGAAGAAGAGAAGAAAGGTAGTTTAAATTTTTTAGATTTAAGAATACAAAGGAAACAATTGAATTTGGACTATATAGAAAAGAACTATTTGGAATATATAGATAATATAATTAACGCAGAGTCAAACCATCCATTACAACATAAACTAGCGGCGTTTAGACACATGTTCAATAGATTATTAAATGTACCACTAAAGAGGAAAGAATATAAAGAAGAATTGAATACAATTTTCCAAATAGCAGTGAACAACAATTATGATATAAAAATTATAAGAAATATGTTACGAAGAATTAAAAGAAAGGAGAGGAAGAAAACAGCGATAAAAAAAGGATAAAAAATGAAAATGGGCTAAATTAACATATACGGGGAAAGAGGCATATAAATTTAAGAATTTTTTTATAAAATGTGATATAGACATAGCAATGGCTACAAATAATACAATAAGGAACAAACTGACAAATAATGTAGAAGAAAAGGACAAATATAGTAAGAATGGGAGTAGTGTATAGTGGCAGTTCCGGCAGACGGTCATTGGGGAATCCCCAGGTCATTATGAAATGTAAACAAGACTGGCGCCAGTCTGTCATTAGGGAACCCCGGTCACTGGATTACAAATGTAAACAAACATGACGACACACACACACACACACACACACACACACACACACACACACACACACACACACACACACACACACACACACACACACACACACACACACACACACACACACACACATACAAACTCTCATGTAAACAAGGATATAGTGTCAGTTCGGGTAGAAGGTCATGAAGGAATGTAAACAAGACTGGCCTACGTTTCGGAAATCCTCTTTGCTGAAGGCATTAAGCTCCTGGGTAATTACTTAATGACTTTAAATCCCAAATTAGATTAGTACTGTAGCGTTATTGTCACTTCGGGCAGACGGTCAAAGGTCACTGGAGGTCACTGGATTACAAATGTAAACAAACATGACGACGAGGTGTCTCCATTGCTACGTTTCTGAAATCCTCATTGCTGAAGGCATGAAGCTCCTGCGTAAGCGCTTAATGACTTTAAATCCACAGGGCCAGTGTCATGGTCTTACAATAGGAATTGAATCTGATTTCGGGAAAATCGTACACGTAAAGAAATAAATAAGAAATACACTGTCTTCAAATACCCACACGCCCACGCGCGCACACACACACACACACACACACACACACACACACACACACACACACACACACACTCACGCGCACAGGCTTACCGTTAACCGTACAAAACGAAAACGTAATTAATAAAAAATAATAATAATAAATATCCTGTAATATGTGTATGATCTTATTGTACAAGAACTGACTTTACACGCTGTACAAGTGCGCAAAACGTTCCAGCTGTCGTTTACAATCGTAAGTATGGATTTAATACAGTATAATATTTTCAATAGCTTATTATGTATAAAATTAACTAGCGGTATAAAATAGTTTTAAAAAACGTAAGTGTCACGATGTCGGATGATAATAAAGCTGTAAGCTCCTACTACAATAACCGAGTTCAGTCGTTGAAAAGAATGCGAATGACAAACGTATTGAAAGCAAATCATTTGAGAAGAATATTTACTTACTGCTGGCGATAATAGTCGAAACTTTCCAATATAGATTACTCATTAAGGCAATGTTCAACACGACTAAGAGTCTGCCAAACAAATGTGTTTACTGGCAATTAATAACCAGAGCTTTGGACTTTACAGAAAAGACAAATATTGTCTTTGTGACTTTTGTAGAAACCCACATCGTAAATAAATCCATAATAAGATATTCGTGAAAGTTTAATATCATATATAAACCCCAAAGCATATAGACTACTCATCAGTTCTATCTGGTATTACCTAGCGTTTTTGACGGTTGTTATCCAAGTTTTAAGTTGTTTGATCAAGTAGTTAGTGTTTGTAGAATATAGGCAAGTATAGTGTTAAGTATAAAGTGATAGTTTGAAGTAATTAGTGTAAGTACTTGTACGAAACATTGAAAGTAACATTTTAGTATTAGTGTTATATTTTAAGAATGGCTTTTTTTACAAATGATATCACACTCTCCGATCTTGTAGATCTATATATGGTAGACCCTGTAGACGGTGTAGAGTTTTCCGAGTTTGTCGATAGCGAAGAAGTTAATGTTAATAACTTACCATCACCTCCAAAAACACCTGATGTTGTCGACGATTCAGCGACACCGATTTTACTACCTCCATCACCGTTTTCCGACGTACCCGCTAGCCCGCAGCCTCCCTGTAGCCGAGATATACAAGTTGGTGAGGGTTCAGAACCTTTTGAAATAATCAGAACCCACTCACCAAGGCAACAAAAATGTTTCTACATTCGTCATACAATTCCCTTGTTATGACTAACGTATTTTCCTCCCGATTCCCCCTCTCCTCAGCATCCAGCACATCCTCTTCGTCGCTGGATATACTTATAATATCCTCCTCCGCCTCTTCTTCTTCCTCCTCCTCCTCCTCCTCCTCCTCTTCTTCTTCCTCGTCATCGGAAATGATGATGACATCCTCATCTGCGGACGACGACGAGAAAGACATGAAGCGTTGCTTCCTCTCATCATGCATGTACTCCTCCTCCTGGAATAGTAAACATGGTTAATCGATAATATGACATTTAACATTAAGCAACATACGTCGACTAATACCGTTGTGGTACACTTACGCATTCTGTTTCTTCGTCCCCGTCTACGTTTGTGGGAACTTCTACTACGAGATTTTCAAATAGCTCGTGGTCTTCCTCCCACCAATTTTCGCCTGCAGACGCAAGATTCTCGAAAATGTCCATGTCCTCTTCCCACCATTTGGCCATCCTAGAAAGTAGTCTGTATTAGTAACGAGCAACAGTAAACTTTTATAAGTATTTGAACCATCCAGATATCCCACGTGTGAACCTTAAGTTAGAAATAGCTACCGTTCTGCCATAATTCATGTTGCGCAGGGATCACCGCGAGGAGGCGGTAGCTTTCACTCCCCGCCTAACCTAACATGCATTATAACTAACATAATTTAAATACAAACTACATATTACATTTTATCCTATTTTATATCTATTTACATTACGTACATCTACATTGCTACATACTACATTAATACAGCTATATATATTATCTTATATCTATTATACAACATCTAAAGCAAGTTATGGGGCGTGCACACGATGATGTAACTAAATTACCACAGTTTATTACACAACTTAATATTATTTTATGTCCTAATTTTAATCCACTCTTTTAAATCCTATAAATACTAATCCTAAATACTAAAGTCTAAAGATTAAGTCACCGACCTTCATTTACAGCAACACGTTATTATTACTTTCACTTTTAAATACACTAACACAACACTTTGTATAGAATGTCTAGTTTAACAGCATTTTAGACAATATAGTAGATCCTGTATAGTATACGTGTGTAGCAATTTTAAGACAAAAAAAGGATTCTCCTACCGCTATGAGACTCACAAGAGCTCTAGCACAATCGAGGTTTTTTGAAACCGTAGGGTACAGTGTTATACTCCTCGATTCTTCTTCGTTTTGTGTACACAGTTCTATATATTTTTGTTTCAGGACGACTTACAACGTTACAGTGCCTAATTCTATAAATTTTGTTTGGATTATTTACAACGATTTCCCTAGGTGTGTTTTCGATTACCATTGGCTTTAAAGCCTCGAAATTTATAATTTGGGAGTTTTTAAAATTTAATGTGATGCCTTTGACTTTACATACTGTTTTAAAATTTTCTTCACCTCTAACTCGTACCCTGTATGCATAATTTTTTGGCCCGCCGCTGACGAAAGTGTCTATGTACGATCGGGGTCCGTATTCTTCTACTTCGTCTGTTAAGTCGCCCAAATAGTCTCTTGTATACAACTCTACATCTTGAGGTCTCTGTGTAAATATTATAGAATCGGTGTCAAAAGTACAGGACTCTGCCCCCAAGAACCTCTAGATAAGAATAGAGCCTTAAACTCGCGATCGCTGTCACAAATGCCGCAATTACAACGTTCGACCTTGATGACGGGGTAATGGCCTCTTCGTTATACTCCCAGTTAACCAACATGACATCATCATTTATGGGGAGTATATCCTTTGTAATCACCCCCGGATTAGAGAGGGTGGACACCAATTCTTCTCTTGTTTTAATAAACTTTGTTTGTTGTAAATTGTCGCGCTGACCAAACTTCCCCCAAAAGCTGTTTAACGTTAGTTTGGCAAGTGCCCTAAGTCCAGGAAGTTACAACTTTCTAGCTGAACCCCCTCGTGTTCATAAAACTTTTTTAAGTAACGGGTTTTCTCTTCTTCTGTATCGCACCAATTAGGCCAACCAGACGCTTCCTGTTTCATCTTCAAAAATTTATTTATATACTGAACGAATAATCCTCCATTTGTTCCGTTATATTTAGTGGTTTTATATTTCCATACTTCGTGTATTTGAATTACTTTGTATCCTTTTTCAATTGCTTTTGTAATTTCTTCAACAACCCATGTTCCTGTTAGACACCGTTGTTCTTGCGTATGGTTGCATTCATTTTCATTGTGGTTCTCTACGCAAGTTCTGCATAGTGGGAAATACAGCTTATTATGCATTTTGTACGGCAAGACCGGATGATACAGGTTTGAAGGCGGCGAGATCGTTATTTTAGCCGAACCTGCAACTCCGTTCAAATTTTTCGGGCAATCGTCCCCGAAAACAGTTTCAGGGTGCCCGACAGGAAATGTACCGTATTTACACACCCAGGGATACAGACTACATACGTCTAGATATTTTATAATTTCATCGTTTTTCAAATCAGCCTCATGATATAATTTTATCGCATTGGTCCGTCCTCCATAAAATGCATTTCGGGGGTCTAGTGGTTCAGACGTTGTCCCCATTGTACTTGTCAAAAACGTTCTTATTTCCGGTCGTTCTAATTTTTTAATATTAAAACAACATTCCCACATTTCAATCACTTTGTAGCCGTAACTTTCAAGTGTATGTTTTTTACGTTGCGTCCTTTCATATCGTAATGCCATCGTTTCGTCGGGGTTGTTGTGTATGGGAGAGTCTCTATTTTTGTAGCATAGAGGGCAGCCGTGGTAAAAACACCCGTTGAATTCAAACACGATTTTTTCGTTATCTTTTTCAAAATAGCCATCGACTCTATATTTTTGGATTCGTTTCTCTCTTCCGTTACCCGCGTGTTGAATGGAGATACCCCGTTCGTGTTCTTCCCAAGATAGCCAAGAGATTGCGGCATACGACTGTTTGTCGCCCAATCTGTACCCACCTGCCGGTATAATACCTATCGTTTTTTCTGCCAGGAAAAGTTTTCGAAATGTTTTCATACATGCACTAGCGATCGTCACGTTCTCTGCGAAGGGGTCGATTTCACTTTCTTTTAAAAACATTTCTCTGTACTTCAAACACGCTGCTTTTAAGATTATTACATCTTGGGTGCAATATTTCTCCAATTCTTCTTGTAAATTGAAAATAGTGTTCTTGGCTTTTTCGTTCTCATACCACTTCATGAATATTTTTCGATCTTCTGCTTTCATCTGGTCCTGCCCATACGTTGACGGGGGGTGGTAGTTCAGCATTATACTCCCAATTTTCTGCTGTGTTGAAGAAATGGGGGAAGTATCCTTTACTTTGTACATCTAAATTGAACATTTTTGGGTAGCGCGCTTAGTCGAACGTTGAAAAAGTTAAACGAATCAATTAATTTTATATTTCCATACTGTATCATCTGTATTTTTGAGCCGGTCATTATTACTTCGGGTGTCCATTTAAATATTTCCGTCATGTATTTCAGGATGAATTGTCCGTCATAGGCTTTCATGTTGTGGGCGAATTATTTTTGAAAAAACGTTCCTCGGCAATGTTACGTACTCCATAAAGTGTTTCAACGTGTGTTCTCCTTTGAAGATGTGGTGTTTCAATCCACAAGTTGAGCACATCTCGTTATCTGTATTAATACAGCTGTGGCAAACTTGTTGAGCAACACAGAAGTTCGGTGTGTGTTCATAAGTGTTACCTCGGGATTGGAAACACGTATCTTGCTTGCACTCAAAATCGAAAAATAAGTATAGAAATGTGTTATTAGCCTGAGACTTTTGACTTTTGTTATCTTTTTGCATAAAACAAAGATGGCCTGAAGGTTTGTAACTTAAACACACGCTACAGTACACTTCGTTGCACACGTGTTTGTGTTTCCTATTTAAAAGTGAATATGTTTTGTTACAGTTGGAGCACCATTTCATTACATCGCAGGTAGTTCTACTTTTTTCCGGGGCTAGTTCGAATATGTTTGTCAAAACACTCACGGCTGATGAAGAACCTGTTACAGCTATTGCATTTTATTTTTTCAACATTAGAACAGATCGGTGCGTGTAAGCAGGATGGGCACTTTAGAGGGCACTTGTGTGCTTCTTTAGTGCTGTTTGCGGATTTACAATTTCGGTAATAATATGAAGTCGTGAATGCTGCGGTTAATGATGTCATTAACGCACCGATAATTAATATGATAATATGATAATTGATATGATGATTACTTGGTCGTCACCGTAGATTAGATCTATATTAGTTCTTCCAGCCGGACCCTCAAACATTGTTTCACGTCCACGTCTATCGGTGAAAACGGTAATTGTGAAAGTGTAGAGGTAGTTTTGAAACAGCCTAATTTCCTCGATTCCGGCTCCGTGCGTTAAGTCTACTCCAGCGAATTCGCATAATCGTATAGCCTCTGTTTTCTGCATAGAACGATATCCACTTCTTATTTCATTATATATTTTCATTTTTTCTTCACTTTCGTTTCTACTAACGTGGGCTAGTGCTACAACTAATGCACGGCTCAAACAAAGATTATCTCTTTCATTGATTATAACAATTATGCCCTTCTTTTTTCGACAGAAATCAGAAAACGATGATGTGTAATCGACTCCCCCCCCTGCCGCGAGCTCCACCGCGCGGCATTTCTACATGGACACATTTCACGTGCATGGGTCCGTCAATAAAAAATTGGTCGTTGCTTTGTATTACGTTTTCAATTGTTTGGAGGATTATTTCGGAATTTAATTGACCGGCTTTTCGGATGCTAACCCCAATCGGTTTTTGCTCAGGCTTTCCGGAAATACTTAAAGTAATGCCAACTTTATTCTCGATATTTATGCTGGATTTAAGGAAAACAATTAGTGAATCGAACATTTCTTTCAGCCATTCCGTTACGTATCGCCTTCGGTTATGTCTCTAAATTTGAGGGTTATTTCATTTACATTTGTGTTAAATTTGGAGTACGATTTTTGAACGTGTCTGATTATTTCAAAAGGTTCTGAACCCTCACCAACTTGTATATCTCGGCTACAGGGAGGCTGCGGGCTAGCGGGTACGTCGGCAAACGGTGATGGAGGTGGTAAAATCGGTGTCGCTGAATCGTCGACAACATCAGGTGTTTTTGGAGGTGATGGTAAGTTATTAACATTAACTTCTTCGCTATCGACAAACTCGGAAAACTCTACACCGTCTACAGGGTCTACCATATATAGATCTACAAGATCGGAGAGTGTGATATCATTTGTAAAAAAAGCCATTCTTAAAATATAACACTAATACTAAAATGTTACTTTCAATGTTTCGTACAAGTACTTACACTAATTACTTCAAACTATCACTTTATACTTAACACTATACTTGCCTATATTCTACAAACACTAACTACTTGATCAAACAACTTAAAACTTGGATAACAACCGTCAAAAACGCTAGGTAATACCAGATAGAACTGATGAGTAGTCTATAAGCTTTGGGGTTTATATATGATATTAAACTTTCACGAATATCTTATTATGGATTTATTTACGATGTGGGTTTCTACAAAAGTCACAAAGACAATATTTGTCATTTCTGTAAAGTCCAAAGCTCTGGTTATTAATTGCCAGTAAACACATTTGTTTGGCAGACTCTTAGTCGTGTTGAACATTGCCTTAATGAGTAATCTATATTGGAAAGTTTCGAATATTATCGCCAGCAGTAAGTAAATATTCTTCTCAAATGATTTGCTTTCAATACGTTTGTCATTCGAATTCTTTTCAACGACTGAACTCGGTTATTGTGGTAGGAGCTTACAGCTTTATTATCATCCGACATCGTGACACTTACGTTTTTTAAAACTATTTTATACCGCTAGTTAATTTTATACATAATAAGCTATTGAAAATATTATACTGTATTAAATCCATACTTACGATTGTAAACGACAGCTGGAACGTTTTGCGCACTTGTACAGCGTGTAAAGTCAGTTCTTGTACAATAAGATCATACACATATTACAGGATATTTATTATTATTATTTTTTATTAATTACGTTTTCGTTTTGTACGGTTAACGGTAAGTCTGTGCGCGTGAGTGTGTGTGTGTGTGTGTGTGTGTGTGTGTGTGTGTGTGTGTGTGTGTGTGTGTGTGCGTGTGTGTGTGTGTGTGTGTGTGTGTGTGTGCGTGGGCGTGTGGGTATTTGAAGACAGTGTATTTCTTATTTATTTCTTTACGTGTACGATTTTCCCGAAATCAGATTCAATTCCTATTGTAAGACCATGACACTGGCCCTGTGGATTTAAAGTCATTAAGTGCTTACGCAGGAGCTTCATGCCTTCAGCAATGAGGATTTCAGAAACGTAGCAATGGAGACACCTCGTCGTCATGTTTGTTTACATTTGTAATCCAGTGACCTCCAGTGACCTTTGACCGTCTGCCCGAAGTGACAATAACGCTACAGTACTAATCTAATTTGGGATTTAAAGTCATTAAGTAATTACCCAGGAGCTTAATGCCTTCAGCAAAGAGGATTTCCGAAACGTAGGCCAGTCTTGTTTACATTCCTTCATGACCGTCTACCCGAACTGACACTATATCCTTGTTTACATGAGAGTTTGTGTGTGTGTGTGTGTGTGTGTGTGTGTGTGTGTGTGTGTGTGTGTGTGTGTGTATGTGCGTGGGCGTGTGGGTATTTGAAGACAGTGTATTTCTTATTTATTTCTTTACGTGTACGATTTATTGTAAGACCATGACACTGGCCCTGTGGATTTAAAGTCATTAAGTGCTTACGCAGGAGCTTCATGCCTTCAGCAATGAGGATTTCAGAAACGTAGCAATGGAGACACCTCGTCGTCATGTTTGTTTACATTTGTAATCCAGTGACCTCCAGTGACCTTTGACCGTCTGCCCGAAGTGACAATAACGCTACAGTACTAATCTAATTTGGGATTTAAAGTCATTAAGTAATTACCCAAGAGCTTAATGCCTTCAGCTAAGAGGATTTCCGAAACGTAGGCCAGTCTTGTTTACATTTCTTCATGACCGTCTACCCGAACTGACACTGTATCCTTGTTTACATGAGAGTTTGTGTGTGTGTGTGTGTGTGTGTGTGTGTGTGTGTGTGTTGTGTGTCGTCATGTTTGTTTACATTTGTAATCCAGTGACCGGGGTTCCCTAATGACAGACTGGCGCCAGTCTTGTTTACATTTCTTAATGACCTGGGGATTCCCTAATGACCGTCTGCCCGAACTGCCACTATACACTACTAATGGGGTATACAGAATACAGTGTGGATGCAAGGCAGTGTACATAGGAAAATTAGAACTAGGTTTAAAGAACATGTAAGATCATTCAAATACGGCAAAAATTATTCAAATTATGCGTCACATTTAATTAAAGAGGGACACATATCTCGAGAAAGAGAAAACTGAATGAAGGTACTACGTATGGCAGAAAAAGGAAGATGTATGAACATTTTAGAGAACTTGGAAATTTTTATATCTAAATTAAATGGAGAAAACATAATAAATGAATTATTGTCACAAGCAGATATTACATTTAAAAATCTAAAAATTTTCAAAAATTGTCGAGAGACGACAAAAAAAAAAGAAAAAAGAGTCTAGATTTAGTTTTTGAAGATGAAGGTTCTCCAAAACACGTCAACAAAAGTAGAATTGACGAAGCTAGGGAAGGCAGATCATTATACTGAACATAGTGATAATTTTTTATGCTAAAATTGCACCAAATTGGATCAAATCTGCAAATGCTAGAGTGCTAACATAAAAAAAAACATTCACAAAAATATGAATGGAACAAATCTTTTTTTTAAGAAATTGAAATTACAAGTCATTGAAACTGTTGTTAATCTCCCAGTAAGCCCTTATGAAAATATATTAGTCAAACTAACGTTTCCTAAAGCTTAGTACATACGAAAATATATTCAACAGTTTCAAAATGGTGATCATTCCAAGTTTAAACAAAATTATGGAATCTGCATAAATTAGCATTTATAATTTTGAAAGTCTATTACAAATTCAAAAGCAAACCCGACGGATAATTTGAAATTTCATAATTTCAAATTATTTAAACGTAAATAGTAAATTTTAACAAAGATTGTGAAGGTAAAATCAAATTTTTAAACAAGTGCAAGCCAAAATTAGTATTACAAAAAATAGTATGAATTTTTCTGTAGTTAGGGTTAATTTTTAGATTTTTGTCATGAAATATAAAAAATATTTTATACCTAAGTTTTCATTTATCTAATGTTATTAAACTGATGTTATTACTTAAACTACTTTTGTAAATTAATTTTATCACATCAGTGAGGTAGCTTTGTACTATGATTATTTTATATTGGTGGGGAAGTTAAATGTTAATATAGTAGTTACTATTAGCAGTACATTTAATAGCCTATCTGTAGGAAATTAAGATAATATTATTAATTTTAGATACCGAGCCATTATGGGACCTTTCAGATGGGAAGTTTGGATGACACTAACTCTAACTTATCTATTGGCTATTTTTCCAATATCGTTTTCTGAAAGCCACTCATTTAGACATCTACTGAAAGATCCATGGGAAATTGAGAATATGTTTTGGTATGTATTTGGTACGTTCACAAATTTGTTTACCTTTACTGGAAAAAAATCATGGACTAGTGGAGGGCGAATGACTTCTACAGGCATATTTATTGGTAGGTAATTTTAATGCTCATGTTTTTTCAATGTTAAATTTTAATAACATGTTTTGTTTGCATTACATTTTTAGATTAAAAGCAGATTTTCAAGTTTTATGAAGAAATTGACAATGTGTTCTATTTTTGTGTGGATGTTTATTATTTTTCTGTCTTTAAAGTTACTGTTAAATCTAAAACAAGTAATTTTAAATAATACGGGTCAAATAATTAATAATTAGAATAGATAAATTACTTTAAAATTTCATAAATATTTTTTTCTGTCCATACTAAGTTCTTTGTTACTAAAGAAAACAATATGTTAGGCGACACACTTTTTTTAATAAGTAATTTTGCTTTAAGATGCAATTATTACAATGGCTTTTATACAGAGCCTTCAAAAAGACAGTATACAAGTATAGTCCCCATTCAATAATTCATATTTTACTTGAAGGGACCAGTAAAAAAAAATTCATATTGAAAACTGTCTTTGCAGTTTTGTTCTAAAAGTAGTTGGTTATCCTCCAGTATCTTACTCATTCCACCTTCTTTTTTGCCTAAAATCAAAGCTTGTTTTTTCCAAAGCTTCCTTTGAACTCTCAGAAAACTTCATTTCTGGTTAGATTTGGTTGATATTTATTTGATTATCTTTGAACTTTAAATAATTTTTAATTTATTTTACTTAATTTCAAAATTCTGTCTTGTGTCACAGTTTTTTAAAGGATTTATCTAAACTAATGTGATACTGGTTCATAAATAAATAGGTGAATAAGTTAAATATTAATGTGAACTCTATTTGTACACACACACACACACACACACACACACACACACACACACACACACACACACACACACACACACACACACACACACACACACATATATATATATATATATATATATATATATATATATAATTTATTCTTTTGAAGTTGATATTTGCACTGACTTTTACCAATTTCCATATATATTCATACTAAATTTTAAGTTTTGGAATCATAAATTTTAATAATTATAATTATTTCTATTACTTAATTTTAGTTATTAAATTGTGTACCAGATTCTCTTATTTAATTTTAATTATGTATGATTTTAAATATCATTACTAACTTATAATTCTAATATGCCTTAGTTTGATATGTATTAACATTATCTTTTAATCCAACTATTTATAAAAGTAAGACAATGTTATAGAGTTATTATTTTTAGTTACTTTTATAATCTAAATTGGTTACTACTTTGATATGAGTTATTTATTCTGGAAAAAGCATAGTTCATGGTTATTTCCCAATTTTAGCATTGAAATACTTTGGATCTATATATTAATGATTTATAATTCTTTGTCTTACTAATAAACATATAATATCTGTTTTAAAGATGCAGAACAAACAGTCAATACCTCTAGCAGTTTGTTTTTCATTATTTAATTACTAGAAATAATTTAATTTAACCTTGAACTTTGTTTGTGTATATATATATATATATATATATATATATATATATATATATATATATATTGTTCTCTACTTGTACAGGAGTTTATTGGACATTCTCAATAATAGTAACAGCTGCGTACACAGGATCTATCATAGCTTTTATCACTATACCTGTATTTCCCAGTGTAATTGATAGCCTATGGCAACTGTTGGAAGAAAACTATAGAATTTCTACAATCAGTAAGTAGCAGTAATGATTTTTTTTAATCGAAAAAAAATATCAAAGCTGTTCAGAAAAACAAAAGAAACACTTAAAGAATACAGTTTTTGAGTATGAAAATGATAATTAAAGTTTTGTTGCATTAACTATTAAAGTTATAACTTTTTCATAATTTTGTGTGTAATTTTGTATTACATTTATATACTTTCATGACAGGCCTTCACTATAAGAGTGAACTAATATGTTAATACCTACCTCATATTCTTCTGCATGTTTGAGGAAAAGTAGCAGTAGGAAAAGTACATCAAATTTCATTAAAAAAATTAACACAAATTTTACTCTCACAATTGTCACAATTGACATTTCCAGTTAATTTTTCTTTTTCTCTCATCCACAGTTATAACACAATCAAAAAGTAAATTACCATTTTTGTCATAGGTCTCCAGAAATGTTAATGATGTTGCAAGGTATTATTTTTGTGGCTGCAAAATAATAATAACATCTGGAACAAAATTTATGGTAGCTTACGCTTTAAAATTTCAACTTCTTCAAAAACTTCTTGAAATTTGAAGAAGTTAAAACAAGAGCTCCTAAATTGTAAAGCAGTGGAGATCACAATTTTTCTCATTCACTGACGCCAGTTCATCAGTAACAACTTTTGGTTCATTACTTTATTTCTATACATTTTACAAAATTTCAGATGAATTTCAATAGGCTTATTTTTTGCTAACAAATACCTGATTACTGACTGCACTTCACAACTGGCAGGATTTTCTATTGCAGCACACGTTTTAAAAATGCACAGTTCACTAACCAGAAGCAAAAAAAACCAATCGCTACCACAGCAAATGTGCACTTAGTGAGGGAATACCCAGACTTCAAGACAGCAGCAGTAGCCAGCCCCTTGCTACATCAGTCCAAAACATAAGTTACTTTCTATATCGCGTTCATTTATACTAAAAGTAAAAAGTGTTAATATATTGTTTTTATATAGTTAAAAAGTAAATGAAAGATATTTTTCATTCTAGTTAATTAACTAAACCAAAACTAGAAAGAGTACAAAAATAATATTTTTTATTTATTTAATTCTTACTTCTGTAATGACTTACTTAAGGTTGTATCAATTCAATCATTACGAAGCTGTGCAGTTTTTGCTTTAACAAACAATCCATTTTTATGATTGGTATTGTGAATTTATTTTTAATGTTTTAACAAATAATTCAGTTTTATGATTGGTAGTTGTGAGTTTATTTTTTAATGTTTTAACATACAATCCATTTTTATGATTGGTTTTGTCAGTTTATTTTTAATGTTTTAACAAATTATTCATTTTTATGATTGGTAGTTGTGAGTTTATTTTTTAATGTTTTAACATACAATCCATTTTTATGATTGTTAGTTGTGAGGTTATTCTTAAATGTTTTTTATCATGGGCACAAAAGTCAACAACTCTTGTTTATGGATGTTATAGTAAAGAAAGGCTATGTCGCGTGTGTCAAAAAAAAATTTTAACCAGCCCTGGTGTTAATAATACGCGTATATTGATTATTATTACTAACTTCTGTTATTATTATTCATTTTACATTTCTTATAAAATTAGGAATCTGGTCTACAAATTTTGTTGGGGTATTCTAAAATTTTATTAATACCAAGAATTTTAAGTTATATATTTTATCCTAGTTCATTTTAGTCTCTAGAAAAATTTCTATGACTAAAAGGATGCTTACAATATTTTTTGTATATATTTATATTTATATATATATATATATATATATATATATATATATATATTTATTTTGTGTATTTATAGTCAACAAAAAATAATATTTGTTGAGATCTAATTTCATATTTTGTTTATTATGGTACAATCTGAAACATTAAAACAAAAAAAACAAAATTAACAACAAAAATTATTCAATACCTAATTTTTTATTTAACTCATTTGAAATTTTATAATTATGAATACTGATATTTATTCTAGATGGCAGTGGATGGGAAGTATTGTTTAATAATTCTGGGGAAGCAAATCCAAAACTTCTAAAGCTATTTAATAATATAGAAGTAGTGCCTAGCCTGGCTGACGGAATCATGAATGTTACTAAATCAAGGTATCACAGGAATTATGCTCTCTTAGGATCAAAAGAACTGCTCAAACATGTAGTACAAACTAATTACACTCCAGAGTAAGTTTTTATCCTTTGTATTTTTTAAAGATTTTGTTTTGCTTATTGCTTTCATATACAAAAATTATTCACAAAAAAATGAAACATATGTTCTCTAATATTCTCTACCTGTTCTTAGAAGCAACTACACAACCATCCATAATACTAATATAGGACTTTATGGAGGTTAAAAAGACAAATAGTTTGCATCTCTGCTCATTATCTGGCTTGAGTCAGGCATGGTAGAATGAAAGGCCAGCAGTCAAGATTTGAAGAGTCTAAGTCTACTGGTGGTTCTGGGAAAACCTGCTTCCTTAAAAAATTTTGAAGCAAAACAGTGTTTTCTAAATTCATTTTTATAATAGTTTGTACCATAGTTTGATTCAAAGTATTGTTCTGCATATCTACATTTTTTTTTTTAACATAAAGAATTAATATAAGTACAAATAATATGATGTTTGTTCGTTCCCCCAAACAAAATAATATTAATCCATGCATGCAGCTGTCTCCCTTGTGTGTCAGAAACAAATTCCAAAGTAATAATATCACTTTAGATAACAATATATTTTTTATCTCACAGTTTTATGAAAATCTGATATAAGGGTATAAATTTTCTGCTTAAATTTTCACCATAAATTTTATTGATATTTCAAATGTTAATTTACGTTGTTTATAGTAAAACCAAATTTTCAATCACCATAATCACTATTATCATTGTCATCATTATTATCATTATTATTATTATCATTATCATTATTATCATTATCATTATTATCATCATTATCATTATTATCAAACCGTAATTGTTGTTGTAATCATCGTCGCCAGGTCATCATCATTATTATTCATTATTTTATTATTATTGCTATTGATTTGTAGAAAGATTTTTACTCACAAAATGATTTCTTTTTATTTCTAGCTCAGACCATAAGAAATCACTATTCCATGTGAGTCAGGATTGCTATGTGAGATTACTTATATCACTAGTATTTGCTAGGAATGCAACATTTGCTGAAAAGATCAATGGAGTAATATTGCGTGCATTACAAAATGGTTTGTTAGTAAAACTGACTCGTGACATTCAATGGGAAGTTCATCGCTCTGCAAAAGGTCGCTTATTACAAGTATGTCATTAATTATTTAATACACAGTATTTATTGATATTGTTGTATTTATCCATTGATATTTTTTTAAACAAAATCATTAAAAGTAGCTGGTTTTGGAACAACTAATTGGTTAATTTTAATTGTGTTAACATTTTTTTTTCGTATTGTTTTGCAAAAAAAAATGGTAACTACAAGTACATATTTCTATTGGCAAAATTTGAGGCCATATTTAACACATACAAAGTGGTCAAGGTTCTTCTTTCAATAACTTACTCTCGAACAATAACAATAATGATATTTATTGTTGTTGTTTATATATAGTTGATGTTGTTTGTTTGCTTGCTTGTTATGGTTTGTTTGTTCTTGTTCTTCTTGTTGTTGTTGTTTGTTATTGTTTTTGTTATTTTTATTTATTTGATGCTTTTATTGTGTGTAGTTGTTTGTTGATGTTGTTGTTTTATTGTTGTAGTTCTTTGTTTATTGTTGTTGTTGTTTATTGTAGTTTTTTGTTTGTTTGTTGTTGCCATTGTTTATTATAGTTGTTTGCTTGTTTGGTTGGTTGGTTTTGTTATTATCGTCATGTGCTTCTCGTTGTTGTTGTTGGTCCTATTTGGTCGTGTGATTGTGTTTGGTCTTTAGGTCATTTTTGGTCATTTGGTTATGTGGTCGCTATGTCAAATTGTCGTTTTTTAGCCATTTGGTCATTTTTTGATCGTGTGGTCATTTTTTGGTCGTTTGGTCTTTTTCATCATTTTTTTTGTTTTATGGTGGTTTGGTCGTTTTTGTTTGTTTGGTCATTTTTGTTTTTTGGTTTTTGGATCTTGTTGTTTTTAGTCGGCGTTGTTTATTTAGTCATTTATCAATTTGGTTGTTTTTGGTCGTCTGGTCATTTGAACTTTTTTGATTTGGTCATAGTGTGGTTGTTTTTTGGAGTTTTGGTCATTTAATCATTTTTTGCTCGTTTGATCATTTGTCATTTAGTTTGATCAGAAACAACCAAACAAACTATGACCAATAACTACATGACCAAAAGGCGACCAAACTACAAAAAAACCAAAAAAGAACCAAACAACTAAATGCCCAAACAACAAAAAACAACGAAACTACCAAAAACCAACTAAATGACAAAACAGCCACATGACCAAAAATCGACTAAACAATCACAAAACCAAAAATCAACCAAACAACCAAAAAATGACCACACACCAAAAAACCACTGATCGACTAAAAAACCAAGCAAACTAACTACCAAGAAATGACCAAATGGCCAAAAACCGACCAAATAACAACTTAACTACCAAAGGACCACAAAAATTAACCTAACATCCAAAAAAACAACCATTCGTAAAAAAACTACCAAATGACCATAAATACCAAACAACTAAAAAAGACTACATCATCATACAACCAAATGATTAAATGTTTTTCACCATCTCAAATTGTTAATATTAAGTAGCCTAAATAAAGTACAACATGAAAGTCACCTCTTGAAGTTTCCATGTATAGCAAACATAACACGCAGCATAGAGTAAAATATATGGGGAAAACAAGGATATGAAATAAATATTACCATATGTTCTGTTCAGGTCTCATCTGCTAGGACATTAAAAATTACTGCTATTGAAGACAGACAGCTGACCTTGGATGATGTCCAAGGAATGTTCCTGTTGCTAGGAGCTGGATTTGCAATCGCTATTGCTGCAATAACTGCTGAATTCTTCACACATTTATGTCATAAATATTGGCCGAAAGAAGAACAGAATACTTCTCAAGTACCATCCATTACTTTCACTTCTTATGAAGAACAATTCTCTTCTTCTAAACACATGAATAAAGGGAATTCCAGTAAATCTGATGAGTTTCTAGCCTACTTTGGAAGTAAAATTATACTGGATAGTTATGACACTCATTCAGTTGAAATTAACAATCAATCAAATCGAACAAATCGACAACCTTACTCTGCATCTCTAATAATTGGTTATAATAAAGAAGAAGATTGGTTAAGGCGATATTCATTTTAAAGAATTAAAATGTAACTTTACTGAAGAGTCATTAGATAACATTTGGTTGATTTGGGAATTTGTAACAGCACAAAGTAAACATTTCATTAAATACAAAGTAAAACATAAATTTATTTATACTGTACTGTATCCATAATAAATCTGAGTGTTGTGTTTTATATGTCTAAATATTTTTCTATTTAAAAAATACTATATGCCTTATGATGAATCCTTATCATAAGTTTTTTACCCCTGACAGGGCTGTGGAGAGAAATTATACATCCCATGCTAGAATGTTATGCACCTTTCTCCATAAATTCTACAAAAGCTGTACAATATTTCTTGTTTTACATATTATTTATTTAATTACTAGTAAGTAATATATTTCTTAAATATTGTAATATAGTTAGCAACAGTTAATTAGCTAATGACTGTACTGTTGAGTCATGCACTATTTATCACCGTCGCAATCTTAGTGTTTAACTTAGACACAGGCAAATTAACAGTGCATTATTGTTTATAGAAAATGACTAGATAAATGAACACAATTAGATGGGGCTGACTGCAAAATTTATTATTTCAATGCATTAAACAATTCTGCACAGATAATCTAATGTTAAAAATAATCTGAATAAAGAAGTGATTTTATTCTGACCATGCTGTTCGTCTTTATTATATAAATACCAACATCGTTACCATATATGGACAGGTAAAAACAGGCATGCCCCACACACACACACACACATGCATTATGGCAGCTAATTCAACTGTGCATATGTGTTACCATTTCTTTACTTAGCTCTTGGACTCTATTATATACATATATATATATATATATATATATATATATATATATATATATATATATATATATATATATATATATATATATATATATATATATATATATATATATATATATATATATATATATATATATATATATATATATATATATATATATATACATGTATATATATATATATATATATATATATATATATATATATATATATATATATATATATATATTATGAGTTGTTGCTTTTTGTGATCCAACAGGGTCTAAACATGAGATAATAATAAATATATATATATATATATATATATATATATATATATATATATATATATATATATATATGGAACAAGACATGAGTCGGAGTGCTTTGCGTGATCCAACAGGGTCTATGCGCAGATAATAATAATAATATATATATATGTGTGTGTGTGTGTGTGTGAGAGAGAGAGAGAGAGAGAGAGAGAGAGAGAGTGTCTGTGTGTGTGTGTGTGTGTGTGTGTGTGTGTGTGTGTGTGTGTGTGTGTGTGTGTGTGTGTGTGTGTGTGTGTGTGTGTGTGTGTGTGTAGTCACAATTATTGTGTTCACTAGTTGACAGTCACTTATACGGATCAAATCACAAAGGACGGATTCCATTTGTAAATTAACATTACTTTCATAGTACTTGTTATCATCAATAATGGTGAGTTTCATACAAGGACAGATTAAAGGGAGGGACCCATGGAAGTATATACATCAAGATTTTTGCCTAGATCTTCACAAATTCCTATCCAAACCTTGGCAAGAAATACAATTCAATGAAAAAAATATATAAACCGTGACCTAAGAATGACATTAGAGAAGGTCGTACAAGACTTCAGCTGAAGAAAACAAGTTGTTCCAGTGCCCAACTAGAGAGGTGCAAGGAAGTATTGTGCTTTTTGCGATTGCGATGTTAGGAAAAGAGGTGGCAAATGTTCACTGCAACTGCGGCAAAACTATTTTTGGCAAAAGTAAAAGAAATGTTCGCGCCAAATGCAGCTAAAAAAAATGCATGCAAAAACTACATTATTTTTCCTTTTATATCAAATGTTTATTGTTAAGAAGTTTTATTTAATTTTAGCATATAAATAAATAATGATATAGATTTTAGTTATTTATATCTGTTACATTATTGGAACCCTATTTTTTTAATAACACATTAAAACAAAACTAGCACAGGTATTTTTAAGCTGAAAAATATATTAATGCAACTTTAATCATGAAATTATAAAAACTGTTCTTTTTTGTTTATGTATAGGTCTAATATTTTTGTTTTTTTATAAATAAATTGTTTTTGTTTTGTTTTTTTAATTAGTGCCTAGTTATTTTTTTTAATGTTGAATTTAACTGAAATAAATAAAATAATATTAAAAAACAAAATATAGCTTTTTACAGCACAACTAGCAAAGATCCATACATTTCTGGACTGTATGTCAAATTTAAGTGTCTATACCCATATCATAACTTTTTTAACACATGCTAGGGTTAACCAAATCATGCATTAAAATTGGGTTTTAAAATAACCACAATTTTACAATATTTAATTTTTATCCACGCTACCCATACCAACAATCTACCAACATCTACAAGTAAGATGTCTGTAAATGTTAAATGTAATGTTGTAAATTTATAAAAACATTCTTGGTAGACTAGTTTTTATGTACTGTATTTTACGTAATTTTGTTACACTACTGTACTGTTTTTTAATTGTAACACTGTAACTATTGTAATACAGTATGTAAAAAATTTGCCTTTTATATTAATCTTTGGCCATGCCAAGGATTCCTGCATTTATTATTTTTCTGATCTGCTGCTTAATGTGATTATTGCTTATTACATTCAAAACAAGCAATCCCCAATTTGATCACATTAACTAGTGACTACTATATATATATATATATATATATATATATATATATATATATATATATATATATATATATATATATATATATTATATATATATATATATATATATATATATATATGCTACTGGTAGGCTCAAAAATTTGATTTGTTTTTAATTGAAAAGAGGATAGGCCTGACGTGCAAATAATTTTATACAGAATCATAAATAAATTGTATTGGCGGAACTAAGCGAAATCTCTGATTCACCTCAAACTGTTTTGTTAAACTGTTTGGCATTCAGTTTGTGGTGTGTTTGTTTCACAGTTTGGCAGTTTTGGCCAAATACACTGACCGATTGTTTTGAAATTCGGTACGAAGGTATCTTGTATAAAGTTCAAAGGAGGTATATGTAAAAAAATGTTCATTCCCTTCAAAACAGACTTTGATTTAATTAACGATGAGTGTTATTGTGGTTTGGAAAAATTTTCAAAACTTGATCTACATCTTGAAAAAGCTTATATTTATATACTGTAATATATACATAAACTGTTTAATACAAATATAAAATTATTTTTTCACTGTATAGTGTAATGGATTTTTTAAACTTTATTTAGTAGTCTATTTTATTTAGTTTATTTGTTTCTTCCTTTTTTTTATCTGTTGCAAACTTTCACATTATTTGAAGTCGTAACGCACCTGTGATATTTCTATATTACTAAGGTATAAAAACCGTTAATTTTATACTATTAACATTAACATACCATTTTGTACCATCAACAATGAACACGTAATGAATGAATGTCCGGCATTATGCCTCTAGTAACAATAGTTTTATTTCAATGTATTGATTAAACTTCTAAAACTTGTAATTAGCAAGCACAACAAATATTTAATTAAGAATAAACTGCTAGGTTCTTTGAACTACTAGTTATTATTATTTTTATTTTGTATTAATGTTATGCAAATAAAGTATGGCATGTTAAGCCGATGAATTTAGTAAGTTACACAATATAGTGAAAATAAATATTTATACAATCCACGAAGCACGAGAGAAGAAACTTGGCCCAATGAAAAAGCTCCACGAATATGACACACGACCTAAACTAAAATACATCAGGCCTACGCTTTACGGCTTTACCGCTTGGCAGCTTGAGCTTTGTATTATTACTATTGTCGGCACAATTCACGATCACTGAGTGTATTATACTTTAGTCGGTCGTTATATTTTAGTTGTACTTTTAGGCACTTTTGAGATAAATGCTATTTTCATGAAGTAAGTTACTAAAACGATAAGATTATAGAATAAGAAGAGAAATGTATTAGGAATTATTATTAAAGTCAGTGCTTATTCAAAACAGTGTACAGTACATTAATATACCTAGTTATTGTTTTGATAAGAATATTGTTTTATTTTTTTCAGATTGGTCTTCACAGTATTGTATGTTTTACTTATTTAACAAAGTCTTAAAGATTTGTAACAAGATTAAAACTACGTAACAAGAGAAATGGTTTTGTTACAAGTTTTAGGTAAGAACCAAATGCATTGACTAGTCATTACTGTAATCCTTCCATCTAGAGTATCAGTATAATAAACCAGCTATGTATACCGTTTTATAACTTATATGTTCCATTTTATTTGAATTTTTTATAAAAGTTTATAAATATTGGGATATTAAGAAAACTAACTAGTCTAGTTAAATTATTCACTATTCCCCCAGGCACAACTTATGTCATTTAAATATGTTGTTTGTTGTTTTATATACATAATTACAGAGGTTTGGAAAAGCAACATTGACCTTAAAAGCCATCATCAGGTATGATAGTGTAACTATTAAGTGCTGCCATTTCAAAGTATTCCAGTTTGTCCTGATGTATAAATTACCAACAGCTATGTGTCCTAACCTAACTTTTGCATACAATAATATTGGTTAGGTTGTATTTTTATCTTTTGGTAACTTGATCATATTTATACTTTTGATTATTTGATTCCAGCATTAAATAAAGCACTTTTACTAGAAAAAAATGTTAGTAACTTTTAATACCACTTTATCAAGTTACTATACTTACATATACTCTAATGTTGGTGAAAACCAAAAATACCATACAGTAGTAGGCCTTAATTGTTAGATTAAGGAGGTTAATTTTTCGATAGGGTTTAGATTGTTTTTCTGACTGTACATTTAATTTTTAAATTCTAAGTAACAGTAACTTAAACATGACAAGGAGGATATAGTGAATAATTACCCTAGTCTAGTGTAGTATGACCTCTGATATCCGACGATTGGTAATTAGATAAATGTGCAATTAATGTGTGAACTAACTGAAGGAAAAATTTTGCTTAATTGGGTATATATATATATAAAGTATGAATCCAAAGTATTATTTTGTGGAACTTATCAGAAGACAAAAAACCTAACCTAACTAAACCAGACAGACATTAATACCCTAAAGTGTTTATAAAGTGTTGTGGAAACGGTTTGTTATTTCAAGAACTGCTTTAGATAGAAAAATGTTTGATATTTCACTTTAAAGCTTTTAACCTGATGTTCGGAAAAAGTGATATAAAAGTTTTATTTCATATGCAGAGTGTTAAAAAATATAACAGAATGTGATGTGGGACAAAATTTTTTAATAGAACTGCAAACCTACTACATTTTACATATTCTGGTATGTGTTTTCAACCTGCTTCTTCTGAGTGTTGTGTTTTCAGCATGTTGCAGAAGTTTAAAGTTCTACAAAATTTTGCTATTACTTTGGTTTGTGGCATAAAAGAGTTTTAGTCACCTATTTGAACAGGTTTTAACTAATCTAATCTTGTCTTATTTTATCTATCTTGGAATTTTGAAAGCAACCAGTGTCCGACAATTAACACATGTTTTAGGGCATTGTAGTTCTGACAGTTTAGTTAATAATCGAGACTGCATTATTACTTGTACTACTTGATACAAGCCAAGTTATTGAAGATCTCTCTAAATGAAAAAAAAGATAATTACATTGCTTATTATACGGGTACAGTAAAAGTCAGTTGATCCAGCATCTTCGGGATTTTAACAATGCCAGACTACCTGAAAATGCTGGAATATTGAGGGCCGTCAAAAAAAGCGGTGTACAGAAAGCGAGGTGGAAGTTAAAGAATATTTTACTCAGAAAATAACAATAAAAATCACTTTATTGTTTGCATTCTATAAAAGAATTTTAAGATTTTATTTTAACTTCGGAATAACTAAATTTTACTACACCGTCTTAAAATAAGACCTAATGTCTTTTTGAATTATGTTTTTTCTTTAAAAATTCTTTTCTTAAAATACACAAGTTTAAAAATTTTGCAGATTTGTATACAGTACATACTGTACTATACTCTAAAATTGGAAAGAAAACACAAATATCATTTCTGTACAGTAGCCTACAGATGCTGTCTGATAGATGACAAAACAGTAAACACGAAGTGTCACGAAATGGTGGACCATCATCACTAATAATATCGTCTGAACTCTATCGATCACATCCGATTTCCTCATGCTCTGCCGATCGTGTTACAAGTGTACAGTACAGTATATATATAATTTTTAAATTTTTTATAAAAAAAGCCTATGAATGATGCCAGATTATTGAATGTTTCGGACTATAGGATGCCAGATTAGAGGGATTTTACTGTATATGGAGACTGAATTGTATCAACAAAAATGATTTGTTTAATGAAACATTCCCCAATAAACCTCTGATAGCCACATTAGCCATATTAAAAACAGTACAACGATTTGAGAAAAATAGCAATACAAGACCAGGAGAAACTCGGAAGATCAAAATCAAATATAAATGATGAGTGAGACTTGTTGGATGTCATTCAAATATTAGTTGAAGACCAATACACATCAGTAAAAAAAAGCTGTATTACATTTTTTACATATAATCTTTAAAACAGTTCACAATATTCGTGAGAATCATAGCTTTATAAAGTTTGTCTATAAAGAGGTGTTTGAAACGTCTGAGTGTGATCATGATTATTGGGTTGATTTTTGTGATTTTATAATATCTTAATGTGATGAAGACCATAATTTTGTTAATTCTATACTGTTTTTTGGTTGAAGCTACTTTCATGCTAAATGGACATATAAGTAAGCATAATTGTAGATATTGGAGTGATCAAAAACCTCAAAGTGAATGTTTGGACTGGGATAATTGGCAGCAATATTATCAGTCCAGTCTTAATAGATCAATATATAACCATAATAACTGCCTATCATGAAATTTAGTGTAGTCAGATAAAATAAAAACAAGTAGATTCCTAATCCCCACATTTAATAAATTTCACCTAATGAATCAACCTTCACAACATATTTTAAACTGAAGCCTTTAGAATATTATAATTTCATTTTTTAAATATTTTTGTTGCCACCTGAGGAAACATACTAAAATGTTATTTAAAATTAAAATGTATTATTATTAATAATAAGTTAACATTGTAATGCTTATGCAGGCCACATTTTTTAAATTAATAATTTATACCTTTTTCAGGTTTATGTTTATTAGTTTCTATTGGACATAGTTTATATTCTCCAAGTTCAAATGTAGTTGATTTAACAGAGTCAAATTTTGAAAGATTAGTTACACAGAGTGATGATGTTTGGATTGTTGAATTTTATGCACCATGGTGTGGACACTGCCAGCAATTTGTTGGTGAATATTCAAAGGCAGGAACAGCATTGAAGGTAAATTTTGAATTCATTGATGTTTGTTTATTTTTCCAGTACCAGTTTTATTTTAATTTTAAACAGTATAGTTTCTTTTGTAATAAGATCTTTGTCATAGTACAATTATTTTAATAAATATATTTTTCCTAAATAATAGAATTTTTCCCTATTATCTCATGCAAAATAATATAAGTTTAGGTATTACTCAAGAAGAGTATGACTATAAATTAATGTGGCTGTGTTTCTTAGAGAAAAAAATTTATATCAAAATCTAAAAGTGCCTATGCAGCACCTGACTTCTTGTAGCAGATTTATTGATCAGAATTGTATTACAAGTTACAACTTTAACTCTTATAAATTTTGGAAATTGGAAAATTAACGATTAGTTTCATAAAAAGATTAAGTTAATATCAGTACTATTATCAGCAATTAACTGACTCTTAACTCTTTAATTATGAATTTTAAAAAAATATGTTTATAAAAGTTAAATTATTAAAAATTAGGTAAATAAATACAATATGTTTACATTTACACACACACACACACACAGAACAATACACCAACTATTTGAAGAAATTATGAAATATATACAATCAAAACATCTTATCTAAACCAAACATTAAAAAAACATAAAATATGTGAATGGATTGCTCGATTATTTAGTCTGTTTATTTATTTTTTTTTTTTTTTTTTTTAATTAAAGCAAGTCATGTTCACAAGTTTATTTGAAGATTCCGAAATTGTTGGCTACTATGTTTATCATAACTTATACAATAGAATTAATTTATTTACCTTGATCAATATTCAAAACTTATCACTAATTCAAGTATCAGTAGAGCGCATATAATACAGGTTTTATAGATTTTATATATTTATGTATGTATATATATATATATATATATATATATATATATATATATATATTGCTAATAAAGTCTGTTCAGGTTAGTCTGAGCCTAATGGCAACAAACACACGTATCTCCACTCCAAATTGATTGGTTTATAAGACTACCCATCATACACTATTCTGCAAATAGGCAGCAGCAGTACATTGGTTGTTAACTAATAAGTTTCTATTCAGAGTTAGCACTCTGATTGCTTGTGTGTTCAGTTTATTATGTCATTTATAGTAATTTAATTACAAACTTTTGGTCATTTCGGCAACTCGTAATCAGAATTGATTATTGATCAGATAATTAAAACATAACAAGATGTAAGTGATATTATTAGGCCTACACTAATTTATAGTATCTTATATTAGTGGTCTGTTTTTTAATAAGTTCAGAGAGTACACACATATGAGCGTTGCCACTCCCGTTTGTTTACATCGGGCCCAGACTAAGGTTGAATGGAGTATACATTACTAACATATACTCTGTAAATGTAAAGACCACTTTACATAAAAATACTAGATATGCATCTGGTTTCGACTTTGTCTTAGAAACGAAGCCCTACATTCAGCTTCTCAACAGAAAATTCAAAGATGTTCTAAATTAATACTTTCACTTCTTTAAGTGAAAAAATACTTTCACTATTTTTGTATTATTTTTTTTAGTAAATTTCGCATAATTGCATTATAGAGAAAGTATTACATCCAAATATTGCTTTAGTAATTTTAATTTGGAAAATTATAGAATAACATTTTTATTTAATATCTAATACACACATATATATATATATATATATATAAAGTATATTTACATTACAAAGTAATTTGTTTGAATAGACTGACTCGTATTTATTGTTTATTCTAGCAACCAATGAGAACACGACTCGATTACGTCACAAGTCTCTAGGTTGTTTGTGTCACAGCCACTTGAATAAAATATGTTAAATTTGGCAAAATGTCTGAATTTTTCACTGTATTCTGAGGCACACAAACAAAAATAAATGTACTGCTAAATATGTTTATATTATTCATTTTTATACATTCCCACTGCTAATTAATTAAATTAAAAGAATGCCTATTTGATATAGGCAAGTATGGCATGACGTCACTGCTAATGCTGTGGCCATGTTTATTGTTTACATGTGTTTTTTATTACATCCTTAGCAGTGTTATTAAATATAATTTGATTGGCTACTTGGAAGTTATGTATTATATTATAAATAATAATGACACTTAATAAATTGTCAGTAAACTTCTTGTTTTTAGGGAGTTGTTAAGGTTGGAGCAGTAAATGCTGATGAGCATAAGTCCCTGGGAGGAAGGTTTGGTGTTCGTGGTTTTCCTACAGTAAAGATTTTTGGTTCAAATAAAAATAAACCAGAGGATTACAATGGAGCTCGTACAGCACAAGGTTTAGTAGATTCAGCCTTAGCGGCTCTTAAGACAAAAGTATACGCCCAGATGGGAGTAAAGTCAAGTGGCGGAAGTGGTGGAGGTAGTTCTGGATCTAAGGTTAGCATGTTTATGTGTTTACTTTTTATTAGTGTAGTATGATATTTGTATGTAATATTTTAAAGTAGCATTACGATGAGGACACTATTCAGTCAACATCTGACTGAAATGAGATAGGATATTGGGTTTTGGAAAAATAAAAAGAAGGAAATGTTAAATTTTGTCTTGGATTATCAGTGGCTACTCGCATAAATGAAAAATTGATTATATTAACTCTAAAGTAAGTTTTACTTGATAAAAAGTGCATCGTAACAGTATTACTATAACCAAAAAAAAATATTAGGTAGTGTTATATTATAAAATTATACATTTTAATGCAGTAAAATTTCCCTGTTAAACAGCACTTTATTGACATCATCATTGTCAAAGTGTTGGTCTGCCAGTGATTGCTAGAAATGAAGAAATAGTGCAAGTCGCTCAGGGTTAAGTTGGGGCTATACAGCAGATGATCTTAATGTAGCAAGCCAAAATCTAGCTGGTCTTCGGTTGTACCAGCTGCTTGCAGCCTTGCACTGTCATAAAGACTGAGCATCCTTAACCTCTTGTTCTAGATTGCACAACAAAGTTTCTGTCAATATTACAATTACCCATTACTTAATAATATATTCTTTATTTTTGAGAGTATGTTGTACCAATCCATTTTTTGATTCAGGAACGATGATCACTTGTCAGTTTGCTAAACAAAAAAAATTGTCACCTTGATTGTTGTGCTAAGAAAGAAAAGTATGAAACTGTCTATTCCTTTCATTTGTGAACACGTGTCATAATTTTTGGAACCCAGCAAGAACAGAGTTTACTATAGCCTAGGCATTCAAATGTTAGTTTGTGAAGATGGTATTATGATATTTCAGGAAACTCCTTAGAAAACAAAGACATTGTTAAACTTCAATTTTCATGGATCATCATCCCCTGTTCTAAGAAATAATTTATTCATTCACGGTAGCTGTCCACTTCTTGGCTCCTCCATTAAACTGCTGTACTCATTTCTGCAACACTCATCCCAACTTATCCTTAGCACTTAAATTGTATGTTTAATAAATTTGAGAGGGTCTTAAATTACTTGCATTCAAAAATCAGATGGTATTTTTTGTTCTTGTTGCCTTTGAACATTTAAGCTTTGTTGGTCTTGTTCAATTTGAAAAAAGAAGCTAACACTTGGTAAAGAAGACATATTCACTACACCAAGATATATGCTGATTTTTTTATAAATAAGCTAACAGTAAAGATATTTTCCTGTAGTTTTATTTTTTTAAATATGTTGGGTCACCGTAAATCATTATTTTCTATGCAACATGGTAAATTGCCTACCGGAATACAGCTACAGTACTTTTTTGGCAAATTTTATTGCCTATCTAATGTTATTTTCTTGGGGATTGTTTCAGGAAATTCCTTGTAAATATATCGAACTACTTTTTTTGGAGTGTTCATTATCTGTATAGTTATTTAAAGACTCTTGTTTAGTTTTTAAGGACTTTTGTTAGACCATTGTCTAGAAGCTAAGAACATAGCTTTTTAATCCTTTTCAAAATTTGTTTAAATATTTTTTATTTTGCTTCAAATGATACAAAAATACAACTGATAGAATGCTTAAATATTGTGATTGTTTAATACTGTTGCCTCAGTAAACTTAAAAATATACTTCTCATTAAGGTGTAAAGTTCGTATGGTATTGTTTGCTTCCGAACATTGTAATTACCAAGAGATTATTTTTAAACAGAGTTTACATCTTGGTCTGTTATAATAGTTTTTCATAAAGTTAACTTTAATATGAAAGTTTTCTTTCAGTTGTTTGAAAAGCATATCTTAATTCGCTTGATTTAAAAATGTGTTAATATTTTTGTGAATAGGGAAATCCAGATGATGTAGTAGAACTTACAGACAGTAACTTTGATAAGAAGGTTTTGGAATCTGAAGACATGTGGTTGGTTGAATTTTTTGCGCCCTGGTGTGGTCATTGTAAAAATCTTGCACCTCATTGGG
This sequence comes from Callitettix versicolor, assembly GCA_022606455.1. NCBI lineage: Eukaryota > Metazoa > Arthropoda > Insecta > Hemiptera > Cercopidae > Callitettix > Callitettix versicolor. Next base: position 19,017,969 of record CM040184.1, on the reverse strand, counting down.
AGGAAGCTGCAACACAGCTTAAAGGAAAGGTTTGTTTTTCCAGTGTTTTATCTTATTTGTTTCATGATATGTAAAAGAAAATTTATAATTCATAAGTTTATATTTATGAATTTATAAAATAAGATCCATTATTAAAATAACAAAACTTCATTCGCTCACGTGTTGAATCAGTCTAATCTAAAAAAATTTTAGAAAGTAACCTGTTAGAGTAGATATTGTTTTGATTTTTTTGGTAATTTTAAGTGATGTAAATGTAGATGTTCAAGTTTGAATGCCATCTTGACTTGACATTGAAACTTCAGTTTGCTAATATGACTACAAGTTAAGATTAGTGAAATGTGTCATTACATATAAATAAATTATTTTGTGGAAATTCATTACCTGGCTAACATGGGAACTAAATATGATTTCTGTTGTTCACTTTAAAATATATGTTGTTATTCTTTGGCCTAAAGTTATTGATCAAAAATTGTTTATTGTATCGAACGTACTGGACTCAGTGCCAGTCTAGCCAGTGCCACTCAGTAGAATTAGGAAACAGCAGTTTCTAACACTGTAGACAGGCCACCTTAGACTTAATGGCCTATTAAACAGCCAGTTCTTCATGGAGTTCATGTAAAAAAGCATAATTTTATGAAAGATTGGTAGAACTTTTAAACTAATTTTTTTGACACTTTAACGCCTTACTTTACAGGAGTAAAATGGTACTTTTTTCTCAAGCTTGGGTGTATATCCATTTTTTTATTGTGCTTCATTCTGCTCAACTATTATTTATTTAATTATGGAGTTGCCAGAGGAAAAATTAGTATTAATGTTTATAAAGCAAATTGTGGGGTCCAACCTTTTGCATTCTCCAAATCAGAAGGCAACTGTTCTTATAAAATTCTCATATTGGCTGCTTATTCTTGTGATTTAATTAGCTCCATGCCGATGTGTTTTTTGTAAAGATCAGTTGTTTACTTTTCATATACAAACTGTCACTAATTCCACACCACTCATAACTAAAATTGTGTAATTTTCCTCACGGGTAGACATGGTTATCATACTGAGCATGATTACTGTTGTTCACGGTAAGTTTGTTCTTTTCCCATGGATTGTTACATGTTTGTTGAGGCAAATATTTTCAAAGAACAGCTTGCAAGCAGTTGGGCTCGCTAATATATATGCACCTTAACCCTTTGCCGCTCCTATTTAAAGTCCCGCTACTAGGACAAGATGGCTGCACTTTTAAAGAGACGTGTAGCTATAGCAGAAAATATGCTCTCCCTTCGGAAAAAAATCAATAATTAAACTGTAAGAGATAGACCTATAATCCTTTTTTTGATTCGTAATACATTTATGCAAATGGTAAATTACCTAATTGAGAAGCTCCACATCTAAAAACACCCCTTCCTGTTGTCTAAAACACCACATCTAAAACATGTTGTCTGTATACCCCTTCAAGATGGGGCTTTTATCTTTTTTTTCTGTACACATAGCACACACACTTTTTTGCATAGCCTAATATTTTTTCTAGTGTGAAGCATTTTAGGGGATGCTGTACATGTGGGTATACTTCTCTTCCTGCCTGTACGCTTACGAGACGAAAATGTTGCTATCAGCTGATTGTTGCTATCCTCCACTCTCGGACCATCTCATCTTCTTCCAATGAGAATACTGAAATATCACTATCACTGCTTTCTTCTAAAATTTTTGTATCTTACATTTTTACTCAAAATGCTCGATGTACTTACCACTGTCTCAAAGTCAACTGAGCACTGAGCCTCAATAGGTTACTAACTTTTGAACGTGACCTTCTATATGTCTTTTTTTTTTTTTTTTTTTTTTTGTGATTCATATTTATACGCGTGCAGGCGTGCATGTTAAGCAATGTGATCGTGTCAGAAAACAAATATCTTCTTTTTCCTTGTTTTTACAGAGGCTGCAACACGAGCGTATTAGAGCGTTTAGGCAGGCAGGGGATATTTATATTTAGAGTGCTTTGGAGCACTGACAAAGGGTTAAAGAGCATAAAACTCACTTTCTTTGAGTTATTAGGTTTAATGTCATTTGTCTTTGGTATAAGACACATAACATACTGCACAGTTGATTTCATGCCATTTTTTAGCATATTGTAAAAAAACTTGTTTCTTTACACTAGTAAGCATTTCTTTCAATAAAAGTTTTAAAAAATATAATGTGCTAAACAATGGTCAAACCAGTTTTACGCAGTTTAAAAAAAGGCCTCTTTAGTAGAACTGGGCTTATTGATTTTGTTAATTGTGCCCTTAAGCATTTAAGGTGACCCTTCCACAGTGATTAAGACCAGCTCTGACTGAACATATTTCTAAAATGATTGTAATTTTTAGGTAAAATTAGGAGCCCTAGATGCTACTGTACATCAGTCTAAAGCGAGTAGGTACGGAGTTCAAGGCTATCCTACAATCAAATTCTTCCCTCCTGGAAAGAAAGATGCAAGTTCAGCAGAGGATTACAATGGCGGTCGTACAGCTGGTGATATTGTTAACTGGGCTTTAGAGAAATTAGCTGAAAATGTCCCTGCACCAGAAATTAAACAAGTAAGTGTTTTAAAGAAATATTGGTAAACCGTTTATAGCACCTGGTATATCTTACACAATAAAATTCTCTTTTAAGCCAACTGTTTATAATGTAGGGTAGAACGTAGGCAAACTACTAAAATGTAATAAGGCTTATAGCAGTAATTTTTATTATTGCGTATATTTTTATAACTAAACCTAGCATACATTCAGTTTGTAGTATATGATGAATAAAGTTAGTCTTATTTCTTTTAACACTAGAAGCAATACAGTGGTACCCTGGTTAATGGTCTTCATTAGTTCCAGAACCAAGGCTGTTATCGAAACAGACTGCTGTGCGAGTCAGTGTTTATAGTAGAGACTTATGGAAAACACTTTAATAGCCGCCTCAGTGGCCTAGTGGATAGCGTACTAGGCTTTCACCCCGAGGACCCAGGTTCGATTCCTGGCAAGGGTTTGGCATTTTCATACGCTATAAATCATCCCATCGTCTGCATTAGCCCAAGTGTGCACAATAGTCGGACGTTAAACACAAAAAAAAAATTATATATATAAACAACCTTTATTAAACAACATTAAACAAACTTTATTTAATGAACAACATTTAATACTGTTTCAACAAAACTCTTACAAACAATTACACCAAATGTAAAATACTTGTTAGTATTTAGTTCTGTAGTCTTTGGATTAAGTAACCATTGTAACAGTAGAGTAACAATTAAGTAACAGTTAAGTATCAATTGTAACAATAGAGTTAATTCCAAATACTTTTGCTCATTCTGTAATATCGCATTTACAATTTGACTTTGAGTTATCAATCCTTAAGGGGTAATAAAGCTCAACAATAATAATGTTCTTTACAATAATAAAGAAGCTAGAACTCGACAGGATCAACCTAGATACTGTCTCCAGAATTGATCGGAATTCACCCATCACACAGCACATCAGTGTTTGGACCATCGCCTTATTGGAGGACTACTATACTTGGCGTCTAAGAAGCTAATTAGAAGAACTTCGAGGGAAGTTGCTATTCAACCACCCCCGGAAGTTTTGTTTAGGGATGGAGGAGTTATATAAACAATTATTGTAAACTTTGTTAGATGTAGTGTTAGACTTAGTGCTAGTGTTAGACTTAGCTATATTTAATGTAAACAGTTTAGCTTTTAACACAGTAAGCATTTTCATGTACCTAGAGAAGAAAGAGCAGAAGCTCAGTCTTAGCTATATTTAATGCTGACAGTTTGGCTTTTGTCACGGTAAGCATTTTCATGTACCTAGAGAAGAAAGAGCGGGAGCTCAGTGTTAATCGAGGTTTCACTCAGTTCGCATCTCAATGTATATGAGACGAACTTAAATAATTATAATAAGTTTTAAGTGAATATTAAAGTCTTATTGTAATTAATAAAAAGTTGTTTTTTTAAAAAGCGACATCCTCGAAACCATACCATAACTTATATAAATATATAAACAACCTTTATTAAACAACATTAAACAAACTTTATTTAATGAACAACATTTAATACTCTTGTTTAGGTTGTGGATGATGCTACATTAAAAGAAGCCTGTGAAGACAAACCTTTATGTGTAGTATCTGTACTGCCACATATACTTGACTGCCAGTCTGCATGCAGAAATGCTTATTTAGAAATACTTGCTAATATGGGCGAGAAGTACAAGAAGAAAATGTGGGGGTAAGTTGTGCATTGTCATTCTGAAATTTAAACTGACTTTTTTACAGATAATTTTAAATATTTAATAAAAAATATGAAATATAACTGAAATTTCTAGGTATAATATAACAGTGTTTTATTAATTAACAAAATACAGTATTGTCAAAGATATCTAATTTTGTATAAACACAAATCCTATGTACTCTTCATTTTGTTGTACACAATATTCATAACAATAACAGATTGTCAGAACATACAACTAAGAGAAAGTTGTTGCATTCGTCTAACACCTGTAATAATTGACTTCCTCAATCATTGTTCAATGCCAGTAGCTACTGGCTGGTGGATGTTCATAGGAAATGTTTCCCTGTATGTGAGCATCAGGTGGTGGAGACTATATTAGTGGGATGGTTACATAAGGCCAAGGTACATTTAGTTTATCTGGACTCTTTAATTATTCGTAATTACTGCGTCAGATTCACCAAGTTCAGTATATTATTAATTGATTAGCTTTGTAAGCAAACAAAAATTGAACTGCTTTAATTCCTTCAATTTCAAACAGTCGTTTTAGTATCCATCAACATATGTAATCTATTCAAACCTCAATCTAACATTTTATCCTATACTAAATGCACCACATACATTACATTACAGCATTTGTTTTCAATTTTAGGTGGATATGGTCAGAAGCAGGATCCCAGCCGGAGTTGGAATCTATGCTTGAGATTGGAGGATTTGGCTACCCTGCCATGGCTGTCCTCAATGCCAAGAAAATGAAATACTCCATTCTTCGGGGTTCGTTTTCTAGTGATGGCATCAATGAATTTCTAAGGTATATATTTTTTTACCTTTGGCAAAACATCAGAATAATGTGTTTTCTAAAAACAATTGTGTCAAACAGATGTATCACAAGTTTTCAACGTGATATAGAAGTTCTAACTTACATTCATAATCAATATACAGCTCTAACCACAATAGGTAGAGGCTTGAAATTTGGTGGGTACCTTAGTACCACCATGTAGGGGTGCAATAAGAAACGATTTTCCAATATTCAACCACTAAAGGGGTAAAAATGAGATTGGAAAACATATTTTTTGTCGATCTTCTTAAAACTTAACATAATTACTGTAAAACACAAGTAATGAAATATATTTTTCAACATTTCCCAAAATTCATCCCCTAAAGTGGTGAAAAGGGGTATTGAATTTAAAAAGGGAGGTATAAGTTTCCATAGGAGAAAATATTTTTTGATCATATAATTCTAGATACATACCCTGAAAAACACAAATAATGAAACACCTGTCAGAATTTTTTTCCAAATTCATCCCCTAAAATAATAGAAATGTAAAAAATAGATATAAATATTTACATTGGAGGAAAAAATTAATCAGATTTTCTCAAAATTAAAAAAAAAGTTAAAACACAAATCATTAAATTTATTATTTGAATTGTTAATTCAGCATTTTTCTGAATTCTTTCTGCTAAAGAAATAATTCCACTCTATATTTAAAACCTCTTTACTAGTTTCCTTTCTGTAATATGGTTGATTGATATTAGACCAATTATTTGAAGTGCAGTAATTTATAATTTATTTAGTTTTTAAAAGATTTATTTTATTTGTGCTAAACAGAGACTTGTCGTTTGGTCGAGGAAACACAGCTCCAGTTAAAGGTGCTTCTTTACCTAAAGTACAAACAATTGAACCCTGGGATGGTAAAGATGGTGAACTTCCACAAGATGAAGACATTGACCTCTCTGATGTACAACTTGATGATCTAAAGGATGAATTGTAACAGACTTTGTGTGAGTTTACGAGAAGACAAAGACTGAAGTGTGTGCGCATGTGAAATGTGAATATGAAACAACATTATCATCCACATCCCTCTTGTACATCACCCCTTCCTTTTTTTTATATTCTTGTGCTGGTGCACATTGTATTATTAATTTTTATAGTAAAGAAAAATCTTCCTACGAGTTTGTACAAACTATTAAGAGAAATTACATAAAATTGTGTTAATAACATTTTTAATGTTATTAATGAAATACTTAAACATTTAATTAGGCTTATATTATTTAAATCAACTGTCACTAGTCTATAATTATTTTATTTGTAAACATTTTCTAATTGTTTTCCACTGAGGAACATTCCTTTGGTAAAAAAAAATAAAAATATGTACAGATAGACAGTCTTGTAATTTTTATTTCATGTTATTTGGTTTTGTGATCCTTTTACACAAAATTATCAAAGGTATTCCTATCTCAACTACTTAGGATGGATGATTTTACATGAGAATTTCCTAGACAAAATTATGCTTACATAGTATCACTAAAGGTACATTTTTTTTTCATGCAATATGAAGCATGCAACAAGACAAAAAGAGGTTTGTAAAGGCATATGTGTCGAGTCGGTATTTGCAACAGTAAGTATTGATTTACTGTTGCAATATACCAACTCGACGCATTTGGATTACTCATGCAACTTTAATTATTCTTTAACTAATTGTTTAATTTTTTTATTGTTTATTTAAAATATTTTGTTAATATGAATCAAGGTGGAGAAAAAACAATGAGATTTGTTGTATCATGTTTGTTCATGGCAATCATCTCATAAAATTTATAAAAACCAAGAAATACTGTGAGAAGATCTAAACTTTGGACAACAAAACATGGTATAGCTTCCAAATTAGTTTTAAATAAAACTATTGCAAAGAAATCTTATGCAAACAAGGTGCTTCTCACAGGCATAAATAAAAGTGCAAAATGATAGATGGCCGTAAATGACAAAGTGAATTAGGTACTAATATTTGTAGTTCACTCAATGCTGCTTGTAGGACCAATTCTATAAGAAAAGGCTCTTTCGTTTAATAGAGTTGGGAAACTAATTTCAAAGCAAGTGAATGCTGGCTGGAGAAGTCGAAAAACCATTATGGCATTAAGAAGCCAGAGATCACTGAAGAAAACTTTCTGCAAATGAAAATAGTGTAAAAGAATTTAAACTGTTTTTACGTATGCTGATTGACAATGAAGAAATCACAGGAGACTAACTTTTTTCGATGAAAGTGATAACCTTTAAAATGCTTCAAAACTCAACTTCGACAGTGCTCCTGGTTATAAGAAGGAAAAATAGAACTATCATGCCATGCCAGTAGTGACCGGAATTCTTAAACCATTGTGTCCGATAGGTAAATCACAGAAGCTTAAGGCTTTCAAAAACATTAAAAAGGTTTCATCACTGTATCGTACAGAGTTCAACGCAGGGCATGGATAAACTCAAAACATTTTCAGAGAATGGTTTCACAAATAGTTTGTTTTAGCAGTAGAAATTTTTTCTGAAACAATCAGCCAAAAATGCAACATTTGTGCTTAATGTGCTTACACATCCATCTGCACGTAAACTAAGGAAAGATGACAAAATGTGTTTTTTCCACTTCTTTGTCAGCCGAAGGACCAAGGAGTGCTTGGGTTAATCAAGGTGCTACAAATCATAATTTCTGAATAACCCACTTATACCATACTTAAAACTAAAAAAGATATGAAATATGTAAACAACGCAACAGGCCAGCTGCACAGAGTTGTGATGTCAGGACTCAAGAACTAAATAGCCTATCAAGGTCCCATACATCAATTTCATCTTCAGAACCTAACAGTGAAAAATAAAATAATATGCCCTTGTTTATGTAGTGTGAATAGCTTACGGACTTTGTTAAATGGAAGTCAACCTTATGCTTTGAGATGGTGGATGAACATTGTTTCGAAAAAAATGTGCGCAGCAAGTTAAACAATCTATGATCACCAACTTTTTCATAAAAGATTACATAAAAGACACACATGAGACTCAAAACAATATTTACATTTACTGCTTTTTTCCTGATTAAAACTTACACTGTACTGTATAAGCAACAGTCGTTTAATTAAATTTAGTTTATTGTAATGTTTGCATAACCACAATGTTCATTTTAAGCCACAACCACACTAAATAAAGCATGTCAACAATATTATGTTTGCTTTATTGCTGCAAACACCCATATCATATTGTTTTAACAAATCAACTTTAACTTCAATCTTAAGCTGCAAATACAGTCAGCACTGGTGTATGCCACATTGCGTTTTGCAGGCAATTTGTGACAGAAACAGAAACAAATACTATCACGCCTTATAATCAACTCAACTATATCAGTAGAGATGTTTCTGTCTGATTTCGGATTTTTCACATTTGGCACCATAGTCTGGATATCAGAAGTCTTAACTGTAAACCATGTTTGTTTTCTACCTCTAAGCAAAGTCAATATCTGTAAACACGAATGATACCAGATCTATAAAGCAAATTTTTTTAACTAAAATATATTTTTTAACTTTTTGGTGATCACTAATTATTAGTTTTAAAATCATTTGACATGGGTAATTTTTTATAGTCAATAACCATATCCAGTTATACAAGGTATAAAAACACTATTTTAATTCAATTATTTATTTACATAAAAGTAATTATTATAAAAATAACGCCTATACTACAAGTTATATCAAAGTAATTTAATTTTACATTTGGTAAATCTGCACTTACTGGTGATTTATCAACTTTTGTAATTTTTTCACCAGAACGCTTATTACATGCCAAAAAGTAATAATACAAAAGTATGAAAACTACATAGTTTGGAAAATAAAAGTTATTTGCATAAACTCAAAATAGCTACTGTGTGAAAGTAGGAAGTGTTTTTCATGATAAATATAATTAAATACATGTTGCCAATGAAAACAATTACTTTTTTAAAAATACCAAAGAACCTAGAACAAAAATAAATTAAAACAGAATTAAATTAAATAGAATTTTAAAAATATGAAGATAACTGACTTATTAAAATATGATAACACATATGAGCAGTAGGTTGCGTAGAAAATCGCATGCTGCACCTAAAGATCAATGATGTTGCAATATAATTCCATTAAAAATTTCTTAAAATCGTACCTTATACAAAAATTAATCTTCTGCAGGTTAACATCTTTAAATTCAGTAATAAAGTACAGATGTATTTTTTAAAAACTGCAAAAATCATTACTTCAATAAATCACTCAAAAGTGCAGAAATACTGTTACTATGGTTATTCAAAATGGAAATACATTTAAAGTATACAAAATAAAATACTATAAATTTAATATTTAGATTTATAATAAAGCTTTAAAAAATACACAAAACACATCATTTTAGAAAAATGTTTTTTTTTTTTGCCTATTGTCTTAAAATAGATAACAATTAAAAAAATTATCAAGAAAATGAATTTGTGTCCAGTCTCAAATTTAATACAAGCAGAATTACTCAAAACTTTTGAACTAGAAATATTTAGTAATACAACCACACTCATATGCATACTGTGAAATGTGTACTTTCAATAAAATATGGCTAATAAACTTAACCTTTTTTGATGAAATGAATGAATATTTAAAGACGAATATTTTGTGATACCATAAGCATAAGAAAATTAACTTTAAAAAACTAGCAGCATTAATTTTTGAGATTGCCAAGATTACTGTTTCACAATTACATTCATGAAAACATGTATTTTCAATAAGAAAAATGAAGATACTCTATCCTGTGTACTAGATAAGTTTCAGTTTGGAATGAATCTGTGAACTTCTACATTCAGTGAGCTACACTGTACAGGACAATTTTCTAACATTTACCTTTATTTACCAGCTGATTTCTCTATGTTAACTTAAAAAAATGTTTTTTAATGTTATAACAGACTTAATACAAATGTTTGACATTAGCTGAATAATTATCAACATTAATTATATGTGAATTTTCCCTAAATTATATCATTTATATCACCAATAGATTATCAACACATAACCCACCCAATAAAGTGCTGTGTTTAATTAAAAGTTGTAGAACAGCCTGCATGTACAGATTAGAGGTCAAATAAACATCTTGAAGCATGGAACCTGTAGATCTGTTGCAAAAGTAATATCAAATTTAAAAAGTATATATAATGTTTTTATCCTAAATAGGCACAGAAATAAAGTTTCTATGCATGTAAATACATACCAGTATGTATACATTCTTAACAGATATTTACAAAAAAGAAATTATCACAAAAACTTATAATACTTACAACATAATGCATTTATCTTAATAACATGGAAAGACTGTAAAGGTATAAGAATATTATAATTCTAGATATGATGAAATGCTCTCACCCTACAACAGTCTTGTGACACAATAACATTGTCAGACTTTTAAAAGATATGATTTCCTTCAAGTCTAAGTACGTGTTTCCAAAATTAAGTACATACATTATTAAGACTGGACACATATTAAAGTATTTAAACACATTAAAGTATTTAGACAGAGGTGTTAAATACTTTTAATAAATTATAAAATATTTCGTTTAAATAATGTTTTAATTTACCATTTATAAACACCATGTAAGATGGTAAAACTTTTACCTAACAAAATTATATATTCTACATGAATACATCATTATTATTGTCACTAACAAATTTATTAAAAACAGTTAATATTTAAAATTTAAATGCAGTTTTCAGGCACATATGTTGATCGTTATAAAAGATTTAAGTAAATAAGGGTATGGCTGTTATAATATAGTGAAACCTTGTCAATTTAAGCAAACAATACCTGACTCTATGCACATACAAATACTGTTGTAAGTTACTAGAAAAAATAAACTATATGGAAGTATTTTTGTACATGTTTTTTGATTTAATGTGAACAATTTAAAAATAATCACTGACTGAAAATGAGATCGACAAAAAAGATGGAACAAGATGGTAAAATTAACCATAAATAATTTAAACAGTAGGACACATAATGAGTTGGAAAAAACCTAACATTTTATATTTTTTTAGTGTAGCAAATACTATGTTTTATTTACTGAATTCCCTTTAGTCACATTTAGTTCACACTGTCAAGGTTCCACTGTGATATAAATTAAAACATTTCCTAAACCACTTTGTTAATGTTATTGCAAAAGGCACCTTACATACATTAAAGTTACAACTATTACTAATAATATCTGAACAATATAATTTAATATTTTTCATTATATTAAAATTAATATATCTACTCTATAGACATAAAAACATAAAATCTAATATGCAATAGAAAAATTGTCCTAAAGTGATGCAAGGAAATGGAAGATAATATTCACCTCAACAGCTGATTTTACACAACAGCTATTCCTTCAATAACACTATTGCCATTGAGATTGTATAGATGACTTAGCTAAGTTGACCCTAATAATTTATACTGCTATAATTTACGATGAATATAAATAACAATAAATAAACTATTATTAATTTTATTTTATTACAATAACATGAAAATATTGATATTTTTTGGAGTACAAACAATTAAATTATATAATTAATTATGGTTTAATTACATAACATGTTTAGTAATTAAATTGTAAAAGCATAGACAGTGTTATGAGTTGAGGCTGCAAAGTATCAGGAGACTGGGTTTGGCAGCTGAGCCCCCTAATTACTACATACAAATGGGAATAAGTACTTTCTTTCTAAGTAGATACAAGTTTTTAAATCTATAATGGGTTTTCTTGAGAATTTGTTGTTTTCTCAAGATGTTTAAGAAATTAGAATTTTTTAATCTACTAATAATAATATCAAATAATATCATGATTGTCTTGTTCACGTTAATAATAATATCTTTGTACAGTACGAATAACTATGTGACAACAAACTTTTAATATCATTTATCATGCTTTTATACACAGGTGAGGCAGAAAGGACAGACGTTTTTGGAACAGCTAGTATTCTGACTCAGGTAGTGGGAGTGGGGGGGGTACTGATGTGGTCTAATGTTCGGTAGATCCTGCCATTTTGTTTAGTCAAGGTCATGGAGCCGTGGATTGTGTAACATCGTGTGTTCGCTTACAATAGTTTTGTACAGAGTAATGACTCTATTGTTTCAATTCAGTGTGAGTTTTGTCGCCATTTCAATTTTGCGAGATATGATAGTGTTCCCACTTGTAACACCATTTTAAGTTGGGTTGAATCGTTTCGTTTACGAGAAACAGTGATAAATAGAAAACAGAGAGGGGCTCCTCGCTCAGTACACACTCCAGAAAATGTGGAAAGAGTTAGGCAAGCCATCCTCCACAGTCCTGTAATGTTTAAAATTAAAGAGGACAGCCCGCATCCTAATCACTTGATTAGGATTGGTTAGAATTGGTTATGTTTTGCATCGCGCGGCAGCACTGATATCTCTAACATGCCACAAATTTGCAACGTAGGCCATTTTTTCCTGCATTCGCTGGCACGCAAGGCAGACAAGCGCACACAAGTTATCCAGTGCTGAAGAAAAAATCAAATAATGTGTAAGTTCACTTAAGAAGTAATGTGACAGGACTGAATTAACCAGTTATGCTGTAATTACTGCAATTCTTTTACTTATGATAAGATATTAGATTTGGGATACTATAAAGCCTATTTTCTGGCTGTGTTAAAGATTTGAATAAGCTTACGCTTTTCATGTACATCTAGAAACTGTAATTAGCTATTCAAAAGAAAACCTGTTCTATTATAAAAAGGTGTTTCAATCAAATTCAATTTGTTTCAGTAATTGTAAAAGGTATAAATTATAAATTTCACTTTCAATTTCAAACTTTGATTTCAAGTTCTCGCTCGGCACTTTGCACTATCAATTTGAGATATAAAAAAAAGGAATTAGAGAACTTCAAATCAATTTCTTATTTGACTTCTGTTAATTTGGACTGTTATGTTTCTAACAGTTTATCTGGTTCCAAGGGTAAGACAAAGGATTAGGCTGAAGGCAACCTAGCCTCTTAATAAAACTCAACATAAAAATATCAGCTACAAAACTGAACCTGCAATTAATACATTGACTTTGGTAATGATAGTGACTTGTGTGTTCGTGTGATCTTGCATGTAAAACAATAGGGTAATGAAGCATGCTAACTTTTGGACATCTGTCCCCAAGGGACACTATCAAAATTCTCAACTAAATTTAAAAAATAAAGTATAGATAGTATCTGCTTGTTTTCCCGTTTTTCAAAAAAAAAGTTTTTTTATGTATAAAAATTCCATCAAAAATTAAAAGGGAGAACAAGACAGATGATAACCAGTTTGGCCAGCCGTGTAGTAAGATAAAAATTAAGCAATAACAAAGACATGTAACCAATTCATATAATTCTGTTTTTTTATTCTTTCTTTTTGTAAAATTAATTATTTGATTGTTTTCGATAAAAATTTATTAAGACATATACATGTTTATATAAATCTGAGTAATTATTATTTCTTACAAATCCTTACTTAGGTGAAGAAAATATTTAAATGCTTGTTTTTGGTTTTTTTATTATTAAGTTAAAACTGTATCACGCACAGCCGGTAGCTACTCTGTAGGGGCTACCAAGTTTCCTAAGACTAATGAGGGGTCTCGAGTTCTGTTTTTCACGAACAGGTGAGTCAGTGGAGAAAAACCAAATTAAACTACACCAACTGTTAGTAATCCTCTGTGGAAACAAAAAGGTATCTCTTCCTAAATAAGCTTTGGTATCAGAGCTAGCTGTATCATTTTCTACTCATACCTAGGGCCAAATTACATTACAATCCCAATCGATCTGCTAAGAAACAGTTGCTGAATGCGCCTCAGTAATCGTTCTGTAAGGCATATTTTGCATACAAATCTAAGGTGCCCTACAAAATCAGCATCATCCAAAAATTGAACCCAGGAGATTAAGTGGCTAAATTTCTCTCGAGAAAAGGAGGCCATACTTGAGCAAAATGATAACATTATTTTTTTTTTATGAATGATGAAGCTCATTTTCAGTTGAACAGCATAGTAAATCAGCAGAACTATCGTCATTGGGCCAGTGAAAATCCAAAACTAATGCATGAGAGACTATTGCATAGTCCTAAGGTGACTAGTGTGCTGTAACCAGTACAGTGTTATTGGTTTATACTTTTTCCAAAACAATAATGGGAACACTGTAACTGTAACCTCGGAGCATCATAAACAGATGATCACTGAATTCTTCCTACCTGAACTAAGAAGAAATGTTATTCCTATCCAGCAGTGTGGTTTCAGCAGGATAGGGCATTAGCCCACACAACAATAATGTCTATAGAAGCTATTACATGGTCGCTGCTTTACATGGTCGCTTCATTTCCCAGTTTGGTGACATTATCTGGCCTCCTAGTTCCCCAGACCTGTCCTAATTTTTGTGGGGTTACCTCATCATGTGTATACGAGATGCACTTTAAGAAATAGAGGAAGGAATTCGTGTGGAAGTCATTCAAATTCACAGAGCATTGTTGGAGGGAGTGGAAGCCAACTTCCAAGACAGAACCCCGCAGGGGGGTGCAGACTAGCTGCACCTATTGAGGGGATTTAGACGTCCCTCGCGGTACCCGAGTCTAACACACACTTACACTTACAATACTACACTTGCGACTTTAACACTTTACACTCACACTTACATTTAGGGAGCGATAATAGCCTCAATGTGCTATTCGCCTTAAAAAAAAAAAAAGACAGAATGAGAGATGCATTGCTCAGAACTGTTGTCACCTGAGAGATATTGTTTTCAAACATTAATTTTATAAAATGGCATCATCATATAAATATTATTCTGTAAATACAAATTTTTCCAAAACACAAGTAACGATATTTTGTTTGTTTGTTTTTTTAAAGAAAAAACATCCATACTTTCTGCCTCATCCTGTAAATATTTACTGACTTACAAATATTACTTTTTTTAATGCCTAAACATAAAAATATTCTATTTTTATGATTTAAATTCATGTTACTTTAATTTTATTAATTGTCCAGACAGCAGGCAACAAAAATACAACTATTAATAAATAAAAACATTAATATTGAGATCGATAACGTGTAACCAGTAGATTAAAATACTGTCTGTAATTGCTATTATAAACATTATTCACTTAGATTGATTTTCACAGGGTTGTTTAATATTATGTATTGCTCCACTTCTCTCTCTTACAGTAACAATCTGTCATTTAATAGGTCTTGGAGAAAAAAGATATTGCTTATTCTATTGAAATTCCTGAATAGCCAATTATCTAAATAAATGTGAATGACCAATGCTTTTTTGAGAACGAGTTATGAAAGGAATTTTAGGATTCACTGAAAACTTTAAACTAAAAATATTTGAATTTATTAGAGTCAACTGAATTTTACTTCATTTCAAATAAGAATTGTCATCCTTTTTTTACTTTTCTGAGCTCTAATTTAAGTAAATGTTTATTTATTCATTTCCAACAACAACAAAAAATTTCATGTTTATTTTCAACTCTATGAAGATTGAACATCTAAACTCTTACATCCAGGCAAGAGTGTTAACCTACCAGAAAATTAAGAATTACCAGTACCAATATAATTAACAATACAATAAGAGGAAATCATTATCACAAAGCAAAGTTACTTAATATAAAAACATATACAAAATTAGTTATTTTAATGTACCCTACATTTTCATTACATAGCTATGCTGCATATTAATTAGGGTTTTTCATTGCAACAAAGTGTTCTTTCTATATTTGTGCAATTAGACTTATTATGTTCCGCAAACCTAATGGTAGTCAGTTTAATTTTACTTGTAATTTCTTGTTCAAATCAGTAAATTATTTGGGCTGATATTCTAAAATATCTATTGTTAGTTGTGCTTTTCAATAAATTCATGCATACAATTAGGCCTAATGCCTCCACTTCCTATCCTAATACAAACTAAGATAAACATAAATTTCAATAAAAATTACTACAAAATTAATTTTGGGGCCAACAGTATCCTACAACTACTTTTTTTATTAAATTTTTTTAAATAAAGTTCTGCACAAAAATACAGTGTTATCACAACTAAACAAAATATTTACAAATTGATAATATATTTTAAAAAAACAGACTTTTCTTCTCTAAATTCATTTTTCCAGGTTATTTGGTCTTTTGCACAATAGTAATTACAATACTATTTGTATTTAAATTTAACTGGCCAGTTATAATTAAAAGTAATTACAATCTTGACATGTAAAAAAAAACTAAGAATTGCTTGAATTTCACAACCCTAAACTGAAGAAAGTTCCATTATGTCATACTTACGCTCCTTTTTACATATGATAGGATAAAATAAAACCACATAGTAAATTGCAATACCACCAATAATTACAGTCAATATTACTCCAACCAAGCCCCATGCAGAAATACCTAAGCCTCGTGAGCCCTTTTCTTGAATAGGTGACTGTCTTGCAGCAGCTAAAACAATAAATATACTCAATGTTACAAATATATATTTAAAAGTTATCAATCAAATTATTTACTGTTAATCTATATATTTGCTGGTGTAATAAATTCTTCCTCATTCAAGACCTAATACGAAAACTTGATGTGTGTTACTATCAGACCAGGGTAACCATTATTTTATGTTTGTTTACATATAGCATTAGTAATTAATTCTTCATGTTGTCTTTGGTAAAGCAGAAGTGTACATTACATATACGTAATTATAACTTCTCACTAAACTATCACACATATGCAAGGTATCTATGTATATAATTTATAAGACTTATAATGTCAAGGGGGAAACTACAAAATCTAAAAAAAAAGTTTGGTGATATGACATTTTAAATGATTATTTCAAACAAAACATTGGTGAAAACCAAATTTAAAATTTTGCTTGGACTAGAAATATCTAAAAACATTACAAATTAAAATCTAATTACAAAATCTGTGATACAATCTTTTGTTTTTAATCTTTAATTATTCCTGAAACAAAGAATACACCTTATGGCATTTATTTTGTAACACAAGACACATTTTTAACAGCCTACTTATAGAGAGAGAAAATTTCAAATTTTGAATAGTTGGAATTATGATTAGTTTTAAATGTCTATTAAAAAAGAATAACTGCCAAAAGGAAAATTTAAATATACTAATTGGTTAACAAATTACAGTTGAAAAACATGCAATGATGTTTCTTATTTTTGTTTTCACATTCAAACATTTTTTTCACCAAATATTCTTTTTTAAACATGTTATTGAATCCACTTTCCCATTTCACTTGTTTGAGTTAATCACTTACAAGGGCCATTTGAGAGGACTTAGTCTTTGTCACAATTAATTACAACCTGCAACTCCAGTATAAAATGTATAAAACCAAAAACTAAAGCACGCTCACTTCATCATGGAATATTATTCTGAAATGTTTTTCAGTGTAATTTTTGAAATGAGATTTGGTCAAGTGTTTTCCTTCAAATACAATTTTAAAATCAAGTGTATTTTAACAATTTAATTTTAACACATACAATTTTAACAACTTTTCTATTTAAAAAATTCTGAACTTTAGTATTTTTTATTACGAGTGTTATTAACCACATTCTGATATTATTTCTTATAAACAGTAAATGGTTTTTGGTAACTGAACAAACACCCCGTTTAACATTTTATTGTGTTGTGATAATATAGTAATAGTAATACTTATTACTGAATTTCCATTGGACAATCAACTATTAGAGCAGATATCATGTTAAGCCCCAGATCTCGGACCTGTGACCTCTGGATCATTTTTTGAGATGTTGACAGATTTGATACATATAATATATAAATATATGTTAGCCCTCTAGCATTTACAATTTTGGTATGACGATTCAAACTTAGTACAAAAATCAATTTTGGTAATGAAAAAGGAAATCAATTATCCAAACTTAACGGGACCAACTCTTTCAAACCATTTCAGAAAAGCAGGAACACCATAAAATGTAATTTTTGGTTATGACTAACACCAACTGACGTTAACATGAGATGTCACACAGAGGTGTCACTGTCTGATGGGGTGTAATAAAACTTACATGTAAATACAAGATTAAAATTTATTTAACAATACTAAAAACAAAGAATAAATAAAAAAGTTATACTTTACAATATATGTACTTTAAAACAATACAATATATGACAGTTCCACGTATTGTTTTAAACTGTTTCTATTACAAAAATCGTCATTTATAAACAAGTCTCAAGAGACAATAGAAATGTGACAATAAATTCTGTTCATTACCAATTTTTGTCACCTTGTAAATGACATTGTTTTAATCATTCCAAATAACCTGGAACTGTGAAGTTTGACAAGTTCATTACCCAGCAAAATATATATTTCAAACATTTTTAAAATGGCAGCAATTCCAAAATGTTCAGAAATCCATAACACTTTCTTACACTTTTTTTAAATTCTGACTGAAAATTTAAAATTGCTAATTTATGCAGGTATTAATGCTATCAATAGATTATTACATTAATATTCCAGTTTACTACAAAATACATTTATTTTTAATTAACACTCTCACTCTAAACATTACAGAAAACCCATTTTAAAATCAATTTTATACTGTAATCTATTTACAATTTATTTCTCTTGCTTAGTTGCAATCGTTTATTACATTAACCGTCGTTAAGGTGGCAGCACTGATGGTTGGTTGTTGGTTGCAGTCTTTAAACAACAGAGAAATCAGATTTACAGAAAAAATAAAGATAAAAGAATATTGATATTATTACTTTTTGAAAATTTGCTTCCATCCTTTTGGCGAGACAGCTGTGTGTCACAATCATTTAAGTATTTGTGTTGTTATAACCTAACACATAAAGCATTTTATTCATTTTGTTTACATGAGCAGCTATAGCAGTTTAGGTTACTTTGTAGATGCATCAGGATGACCTACTGTTGGCTTAGGTTTTGTCATTTATAATAGCTAAATGTAAAAATTATTTTATTATTTTTATTTCTTAAAAAAAAGAAATCCAATATATTGTTAATACACTAACTTATACAAGATTTTTCAAGTAAATTGTTTTTTAACTGTGGCCCTACAGATCTGCCTCAGTCATTGGGAAGGGAGGGCTCAACCACTTTTCTTCTTCAAAATGATATTCTTTTTTAAAATATTGTATGTTATGAAATTTGTTATGATCCAATAAAGTCCTGATAATTTGTGACAGTAGTTAACTAAAACTGTAAATAACAGAGTATGCTGATTTTTTAAATTTTGTTTTTAAAAAATTGTAGACTACCATACTTCCTACAAATTTTGTTATAAAAATACAGTTACAATCATGAAAGCAAATATTTTAATTCTTAACTTGAAACACTGTTTACTGTTAAGTACATACGACCAAAGTACCAGTGGCTTTAGTCATCTTATGGAAAAAAACTTGCCTTGTAACAATTGCCTAATAAGCCAATAACTAGAACCAGAACAACAAAGCTAGTTTTATTCCCATTAGATTTAACTTTCTCTATAAAAATGTTGCAACTTTTCTATCTTACAAGCCTTCCTATCTCAATAACACATTTTTCTGACAATAAGATATATAGTACCCATATAATGCAATCACGTTTACCTTTTTAATTAATTTCAGAATAAAAAATGTAATATTTTCAGAATATTTTTACATTACAGAAGATTTTTTTAACCATTTAACTATTAATTTCTACTTTATTTGTGTGATTTTAAAATATAAGCACACAACTGTCTGCTGACATAATTTCCTAAAATATTTTTTTATCATGTCCTTTTTCAAACTCTCCGTTTACAATCACAATCAGCATTAAAATATGTATACATTAATGTTGATAAACTCAAACATACATACATTAAGCATTTTAAACTTCATTGAAAATTTAAAAAAGAAATCATTTCCTTAATTTAAATGATTTTGAAAATTCAAAATGTTAATTTGTGTAAATTTTAATGCTAATTACGATAGTGAAATCAAATTTTCAAAAAAATGTATGAACAGGTTAAGCATCTTTTAAGATTCAAAATGGTCACCATTTTGAAACTGTAAAAAAAATTCCTGTGTAAAACAAGTTATTACCAAAGTCAATTTTTGACAAATTTGAATCAAACTGGACCAAAACTGCTAACAAAGTGTGCTATTATATATACATAATTTGTTTTAACAAATTCACTAAAAGTGATCTAAGAGTTCAGAATTGGTGCTCATTTAAAAATCTCAGGTCTGGGTCAGCAGACACATGATGTCTGTTCCAACAGCTCATTTTCCAACAAATGAAAATTTGCTCAAAATAAATTTACAAATCACTGCATCTTCAATCCCCTCGTAAAGAAGTTAATGGCCATTTTCGAGCAGTAGTACGAAATGTATGTTGTTTTTTTTATTTAAAGTTTATGAACAAAAAGGGGGAACTTTAGATTCTATTCTGCAGATATTTAAGGATTTAAAGAATAATATAATTATACGTCCTACAGTGATCCAAAGTCAGAGGACAAACATCTCATCACTGATCAGTATTTTTATCAATCAATTAATGTTTCAACTTTTCAAAAAAAAAAACTAATATCCTAATATAACAACAAAATATAATATAACAACATTGTCTTCTATGAAAACTTTTATTTTTAGACAAACCTTGGAATTACCAAATCATGAAAAGTACAATGACTGTCACACTAAAGGTATAAATAATAAACAGAGATTAAATAGTCATCATGCAAATATTAGTTGATTAATACTACTGAACTAAAGATCAGAGAACAGTAACTGACTGGTTATGGTGCAACTGTGACGTCATCTTGTCAGAACAACTTGAATTAGGTTAAAGAGGGTTTTACTGTATATCATTTTAATTTATCTAAGTCAGTATTTATTTACAAAAAGGCTAACAAGAATTTAAAACTATGGCCTGCATTGTCCCAGACACATGGTGGAAATTAAAGTGATCAGTAAAATTTAACAGAAAAAGTCTTGAAACTCAAGTCAAAATCAAAATGTGAAACAACCGATTTTATAACAAATGAAAAGTTTTGAGCTGAAGTCAAAATGATTGATTTATTCTATTGAATTAACATGAGATCTAGAATAATAAAGAGCCGCCTCGGTGGTCTAGTGGATAGCGTACTAGGCTTTCACCCCGAGGACCTGGGTTCGATTCCCGGCGAGGGCTTGGCATTTTCATACGCTATACATCATCCCATCGTCTGCATTAGCCTTAGTGTGCACAATAGTCGGACGTTAAACACCAAAAAAAAACAACAAAAATAGAATAAAGATTTCTTGTAAAACTTGTGCAGAATATATTCTCATATGAAATATCGCTCTGGTTCAATAGTAATTTCATTATTTTCCACAAGAACAAATTTTTATTTTAAAATTTATTGCAAAACATATTATTATATGTCCAATAACCCTCGCCAGCTGAATGTCGCCATTGACCTTCATCATTGCTCAATACTGTTGACAAATAAATGTGTTTACTGATACGAGTACGTTTGATAAGTACATAAACAATAAACTTCCTGTACACTGGTGATAAATTAACCGCTAACAGCACTAATCTGTTAATGCCAGTACACCCTACTCTCACAGTCCACACTTTAAATAAATAATGTAAGGCTCTAACCTAATTAAATGATTTCTTTTCCAAACATAGAAAAAAAAATGTTAATGAAGGATGTTAGCATTAAGGAACACCTCTAGTGCAATAATAAAATTATTTACATCTTCAGCTTTTTTAGTAATTAAATAAATATAACCATGGCTAGAATAGCCATTTACTATTAAACATAATTCAAACATGCAAAATTGTTAAGAACAGACACAGCCTAACTTGCTAGATTTAAATTTCTCTAAATTTGAACAAAATCAATAAATCAACATTTAGACAACTGAAGTTCAACAACTATGTCAATTACACACTGAATACAAAAATTTCGAGATTTGTACAACTGCTTCAAAAAAACCATTTGAAGCACTTCACTGCCTTAAGTGTGTTAAGAGAAAATAAATTGTTATTATAAATAACATCATATCTACAAAAATTGTATTATTATTTCTTGAATGCAATTAATAGGGTCAAAGTTTTGACATTAGGATTGACTTCATAAATCCTTTAATAGTTGAAAGTATTTGCCTTCAATGATCAGGACTTTGTCAAGTAATGAATATATATAGAATTTTTCTGGACTATGCTGCAAAACTTGCGATATGATTTCTTCACTTCAAAAAAAAAAATCCTTATGAATAAAAATATCCTAAATTCTTAGTTAAGTGTATATTTCCCACTTTTCACAAAAATATACTTTTCAAAATAAACTAATCAAGTATAAATTTGTACAGGCTACAAATATTTTATGGCTTTTTATCAATGTATGTCACACCTAAACTTTGTTTTATACGTTTTCAAAATGGTTATTTAAGTTGTTATTTTAAATTACTATTTAAATTGTTTTATTTTTATTATTTTAAATTGTTTTAATATTCAATATTTCAAAAACTGTTACTTTTAAGAATAGAAAAAGAGTTCCTTGTTTTAATTACAAACAAAAATTTATTTATATTTTTGCTGTGTCAAAAGATAACTGAATTATTGTCAAAAAACTGAAATCATAATTTCTTGGGAAAATAGTTGTATACAATACTGAACACTTACTGAAATTTTTTACATAGAATCTGGAAATTTATTGTACCAATTTTCAGCACTTTATTTAATTGATGTTTGAGGAAAATTCTTCTTGTAGTTTACAGATTGGCCTGCTACTTACCACCCATTTTAGTGCACCACCTGAAACTTGCTAGTTCTTTAGGTTTTGAGATATGATGGGCAGTAAATGTGTGGGTTTTGGCTTTTATACAATAGGTATTTTTGCACTTTCAGACCTCATGCACATGTAGTGATTTCAACAATTTTTATACATATTTACCAGCAGAAGATTTAGTTTATTACGATAACTTACTATTTTAAGCCTTTTTTAACATACCTATACTGTGACGTCACTGTTA